>CM053759.1:38755631-38795316 GCA_028658305.1 Pachyuromys duprasi | reverse complement strand
ACTAGGGTCTTTAATCCTACACCGAGCTATCCTGGGTCCCAGAATTTCTTCTTTTTTTTCTTATAAACTATTGAGAGAAAAATATCTTTGGTGTTTGGACCCGTGGAGGGGGAAACATCTGTTCCTTTCTTGATGTAGCATGAGTGATTTGAAGGGTCAATTAAAATTCTAGAAACTTCCTTCATTTCCAGTCTTTCTCCTGCTGATAATAACCCGCTGTCCAGCACTGCACCTTTACTGTGCTCCTTGGAATACACTAAGTGCTCGAAGATCCGGGGAAACATCGTTTAATGTGATTTTTGACAATGATCCATGATAACTGATGGGGAAACCTACATAAGGATATTCCCCAAATGTCCATGTATTGAAACCTTAGCTGTCACTGTTCAAAACAGTGGTGGAACTTTTAGGAAGTGTAGTCTGGTGAAGGGAAGTTAGGTCTTTGGAAGTGTGTTCTTGAAGGAGAGTCCAGCATTCTCCTACTACCTCCCATTCCCAGCTGCTGTGAGAAGAGCAGAGACTCTGCTACATGCTTCCGTTACGATATATCGTGTTGAGCCAGGTTCCTGGTCTACACTATCATTAAGGAATCAGGGCAGAAGGATTATGGGTTCCAGGACAGCTGGGTTACATAACAAAACCTTGTCTCAAAAAACCAAGGAGTAGGGTGGGGTAAAGAAAAGAAAAGAAAAAAACAAATAAATACAAACAAAACTCAGAACCACCTCATGATCTATTTTGCTGACACAAGCTTGAAGGCACTGTGCCCACCCGGCTTTGATCTGAATCTCTGAACTGTGGGCCAAATAAACTCTAATTCTCTTAAGCCGATTATCCTCCGTGTTTTTTTCATAGTGAGGAAAGCCGGCTGACCCCACAGGGGAGTCGGGCAACCTGACTGGGTCACATGACAGCCAGCGTCTCGAAGCTGAATTTGCCTGGTTATAAACGTGTTCATTCTACTCCGCACAGGTATTTCCACACGTGGATGCTCAAAAGAGGGAAGATGGATAAATTAGAATAGTCACTTGTTCCTCAAACTCAAACTATGCTAGGAGTGACAGACTAAAATTATTTTTGGCAGGAGATCCAAATCTGTTTTCCTCAACAACAAGAACAGAAATTATGAGTTGCAATTAGATCAATTTATGAAATGGAAGAAATTAGTACTATTCAGAAACAAACAAACAACATACTACAAGAGCCAGACAGGCATTAGTAAAATGTTTTATTTTATGTATATAGGTGTTTAGTCTGCAGGTCTGTCTGTCTACCACATGCATGAGGTGCCAGAGGAGGGCAGAAGAGAGCGCTGGGTTCCCTGGAACTGGAGTTATAAATAGGTGTAAGCTGTCATGAGGAGGCTGAGAATTGAACCTGGGTCCTCTGACCCAGTAACCAGTGTGTTCTTGCTTCTGACATCTCTTCAGCCCCAGCAGCAATAATTCTGACAGAAGAGTCGAACACTGAAGGGTTTAAATCATTGAGTAGTTACCCAGAAATACTCTATACTCACTGAGCTTACAGCTTTCACTGAGTGAAAGTGTTGTTGTTGCTGTTGTTTTGAGACAGGTTTTTTCTGAGTAGCGCTGGCTGCCCTGGAACTCATTCCGCAAACTCAAGAGACCCCCTGCCTCTGCGGGACTAAAGGTGTGCGCCCTTTAAACCTTTTGTTTCATTCATTTACTTATTCAGTGGCTAGGTACTGAGCACCCACTGTATCAAAGCACCAGCATAGGCATTCGGGATGTATCAATGAGGAGAACAGAGAGAAAGAAGGGAGGGAGGGAGGGGGGGGAGGAATGTAAGGATGGAAAGGGAGAGAGGGAAGGGTGGAAGAACAAGAAAACAAATATTAAAAACAAACAAACAAAATAAAAAAATCCCGGAGAACAGCAGCATCAACAACAGAGAACCCCTCACCCTACAATGTTCTTACCCCAGTGTTTCAGTGGAGAAACACAGACAACTGAACAAGTTGAGGCAGGGTTATATGTTAGGAACAGAAATAGAAGAGCAAGGAGAAAAGAGATAGCTAATATCTCAGAGAAGTCTCTGAGATATTAGCTTTTTTTTCTTTCTGTTTTTTCCCCCCTCCTTTTTTGATACAGGGTTTCATGTAGCCCAAGCTGGCCTCCAACTCCCAGAGTGCTGGAATTACAGGTTTGCACCCAGGCCTTGTTGGTGAGGTGCTGAGACTCAGACCCAGTGCCTCCGGAGGGCTCTGCCAGCACTCTGCTGGCTAGCCCTGAGCTCTTAGCATTTAAGGGTTGACTTGAATGAAAGGAGGCATCCAGAGCTTAACACAAGGGGTTCTCCTTGGCACCTCCCACACACAGGGTGAGAGCTATTGGGGCTGGAAGCTGGCAAGCAAGGACAAAAACGCTGGTAGTTGAGATGGGAGAGGAGGCCCCCCCTACCCCCCCCCCCCCCGGCTACAATAGACCCTTGGCTTTTTCTCTTTGAAGCAAAGAGACCAATTAGGCTGTTGTAATGCTCAGCGTGAGACATGAGGGCAGTGGAGGATGGAAGAATTCGCTGGACATTGGACATATTTTGAAATTAGACTGGACAGGCCTTGCTGATGAACTGGTATGCAGGGTGTGAGAGACATGGGTACGCCTGCCGTGAGAAATATTCGTGTGAAAGTTCTGGTGGACTACCTTTACAAGCAGGTGTGGAGGGTCCTTATGGTATCCTTCAGGCGTGGTTAAGCTGATAGGCATTGCTTAAAATCTGGCCACTGAGAACAGAAAGAAATCAGAATGACTCCTCCGCGCAGGCTGATAGTGCCTGAGGCTACCAAGCTGAAGAACAGTTGCGGGGAAAGGACCAATGTCCTTTCCTGTCAGCCATTTCCCATACGGTAAGAAGACTTGAACCTCAAGGACAGATGTCTTTGAGTCTTAGGCAGACTCAGGGCTTGGGAGCTATGGGACCTATCCTTGCTGTTTTCTAGGCTTCTTTATTTCTCATCCCCAATCTCCCTACCTGCTTTCGCTTTCCCATCAGTGCCCCCCCCCCCATAGTTCCCTTACTTCCCAGCAAGGGGATTCCCTGGAGGTGGGGTGGGGTGGGGTGGGGTGGGATGGGAGAGGAGGCTTTGCAGACAGGTGGATGGAGAACAGGAAGGCAATTAGGCCTGTGACCTCCACCAGGTGGGATAGCTTCCTTCGGGCAGACGTTTACAGTCACCTGGAAGTGGCTCACTCTCTCTGCTCCCTTCAGGATGGTGTCTGGGTTGTTCCCAAACTGGTGAAAAGTCAGCCTGGAGAAGGAGGGAAGTCCTTTCACCTCGGACAGTCCCTGGAGCTCCTTGGACAGCCCCCCAGGGCTCAAGAGCACAGCGGGGGCGGGAAGACAGCCCCTGGTCCAGCCCACACGTCTTCCGAGGGCGCGGACCTGGAGGAGGCGCCCGGGCGGGCGGGCGACGCCTCTCGAGGAAGTTGGCCCTTTAATTACGGAGCCAGTCCCTGTCGCGGCCACCTTCAGCAGCGAGCGGCAGGCGCGCAGTCGGTGTCCAGTCCTCTGCCTCGGGGCGCAGCACCGCGGCCATGGGCGGCTCGGCCTCCAGCCAGCTGGACGAGGGCAAGTGCGCCTACATCCGAGGTACGGCTGCCAGGGCTGCAGGGTGGCGCAAAGCCGGGGTTAGCCTGGTCACCTGCTCACCGGTTCCCCGAGGGGGCGAGGGCTAGCTGGTGCCACCCGCGAGCGTTGGGTTCCTAGGCACGCACTCGTCTCTTGGAACCCGTGTCTTGTTCCAAGCACCCACGCGGCTCGGGTGGGGTGGGGACGAGGAATGGGATGATGCGGGACTCGTCGGGACGCGTGGGAGAGGCAGGTACTCTCAGGGTGGCTGGAGAGGACTCTGTCGCACCCCCCCCCGCTCCCCCTCCCCACGCGGACGCCCCTCTCGCCTCTGGATCGGTTCTTTCCCTGCTGGGAAACATCTCGTGTGAAGTACTTGGCTCTGAGTGGTTTCTAAAAGTAGCTGCCGTGGTGGTTGGGGATATCCCCCTCGAGTTTAGAGGTTTCCTTGGGTGGCTGGGTGGGGATTCCTGGGCTATCAGAATTCCCCTCCGGGTGACATTGGCCTGGTTTTGTAAAGTGCAGCGCAGGCCACACCTTCTCCTGAACTTCACACCAATTGCCTGCGGATTTCATCAGCAGAGAGGATGAAGTCTTTACCTTTTCAGGTTGGACGGTTCCCTTCCTTCCCCAGAGAGGGAGGGAAACCGAAGGGGAAGCTTGGCGTGTTTTGCAACAGCTGTTAAAGTAGTAGATGGGGAGAAACTCCTCTTTTCAGAAGATTCTTGAGATACGGAGTGACTCAGTAGAGAAAGATAGGCAGAAGAAACCAAAACCGAACGAATGGAAACTGCAGGAAGTCATGTTTGGCTCCTACCCCACCCACCCCAATCTTGCCCTCAGCCACTGACGTTCATCCATCTCGCCTTTTAGTATGTTCCCCTCCCAGCTTCCCAAGTAACTTTAAAAGTGTGTATTAAGCTCCAACTTTTACTGTAACTCTTTAAAAGAAACAGTGAAGTTTTTCTGGACCTTGAGGTTATGCCTAAAAGGAGAGCATTTATTTATTTCTTTATTCCATATTTGTTCTCAGTCACGAGGTTTTTCGGAACATTTTTAAAGGATACCATATGAAGGGACATTAAGGGCAGGGGCTATAATTGAGTTTCCAGATTCTTGCTTCTGACAATGTCAGGGCGTAAAACTCAGTCACTCGTCTCTCTGTGGGGGACTTAGCCTTCTGCGAAAAGAAGAAAAGATGGATGTTTTATTTAGCTAAGACTAAGCCCGCCTTACCATTAGATATGCTACTATTTGTTGTTTTCCCCAATGCGGCCGCTCAGAGATGCCACAGAACACTTTCAAGGTGCTTACATTTGCCTGTGAGCAAAATTGTGTTTAGGAGTTCAGAAGATGTTTCATTGCATAGGGAGAGGCACTTCAAGTTGACACATAGCCAGCCACAGGTATCAGGACCCCTGGCGAGGCAGGAGATGAGCTCACTTACACACCAAGTTCACACACCTCAAGGTCACGACCTTTGCTGTGATTTGATGCAAGTATTGTACTCAAATAAGAAAAAAAATTGCCTTCTTTATTCTGAAATAGCTATGACACATACAAAATCATGATGACACACATGCAACGAACATTATTTATTTAAGTTAGTAAAACTGCAGTCATTACATCCCTAGTCTTGGCTAGTTTTCTCTCTTGTTTCTATATTTGGAAGAAGGCTTTCCTGGGGTGTGTACTAGAGAGGGAAGAAAAGAGTTAAAGTACCTTCAGGGTAAATGAGCCTCCGACTCACGTGACAGCACCAATCACGCCAGAAGGGAAAAGAGCCTTGGAAAAATGCTCAGTGCTGGGAATTGTTCCTGCATGAGCAAATGAAGATCACGGGGCTCTGATTTCCCGGTGGTTTTGAAGCTTCAGGTCCCTGAATAAAACCATAACCCTGCATTTATCCCTTTGCCCATCCTTTAGCCCATAAATATCTCCAAGCTTTGATTTAATTGTAAGTAAAACAATGGGAGGCTTGAAGGTCGAGTTTAAATACAGTTTTATGATCTGTTCATCATGAAGTAGCCGCCGTGAAACATGGGTTTGAAAGCTGCTGCCAAGGCAATAACTTTCTTTGGTCTCTGTGTGCTTTGCCACAGCATGGAGTAGCTGGTCCATACATTTTAAGCCATGCTAACTTTGTATCTGTTTGCAGCAGCTCTATTTCTAGAATGCTGATGTTCTCACCATGTTTACTCTCAGGCCAGTCACTTAGCAAGTACCATTTGGTTTGTGTGCCTCAAAACTCTGTGTTTTCAAAAGACTTGGATTTTTAGAATTTAGTCGTTCTTCAGGTAAAGCCATGCCAGGTGTGCTAAGGAATTATTTCATTGCCTAATGTGCCAGTTTTGAAGATTACCAACACCCTTGTGTTTCCTAAAAGGGATTGATTTTAGGATGACGTAGAGGACTTCTAGTAACCTCCCGTGATGAGACATTTTTATTAGTAAGTAGTGGAGAGAGTGACTTGTAGTTAGGATGTCACTTGGTAGCTTTTAATGATTTATTTTACTTGTGTAAAATTATTTTATTTTCCTTTAATCAGGAATGAGGCACATTCAGTCTGGGCATCAGTGGTCAGCTTAAGATATTTTTCTCTTTTCATACCATTAAAATTATTAATTAGTTATGCCATTAAATTACTTATTATTATTATTGTGTGTGTAATGTGTGAGGAGTGATGTGCCAGCGCATGCATGCACTGGAGGGAGAGAGAGAGGTCTTTCCCTGAACTCACTATTACACAGTGGCAGCCTGAGAAGGGCTCAGTGACTTCCTTTGCAATATTTATCGATGAGTTGATGCCTTTAATGAGCTTCAGGTTCATTTTTAAGATTTATGTGCATGACTGCGTACCTTTGTGTGTTTCTGAGTATCATGTTTATGTGGGGGGCCCCTGGAGGCCAGCAGAGAGCATACGTGTGGCGGTCACAGGACAACTTGCCCGATTCATTCTCCCCTTCCAGCAGTGGACTCTTAGCTACTGAGCCAACTCCCCAACTGCGAGTTTTAGTTTAAAACATTTTTTTTCTCAGGACGGTGCTCTCATATTTTTTGTGAAGGGTTAACTTAGGTTACAATGTTGGAAATTTAAGCTGGAGTGAAGCTCACTTGGACAGAGAAAGGGTGAGCAGCTCCTGTTGGGGGTTGGTCTGGTTCTATGTATACAAATGCAAAATGCTGGCCTCCAAGATCTGGCCGAAGTCCCAGCAAGTATGTTTTCACAAATGCGGAACGATGCTGTGTAAACTTTGCCCCCTGATATTAGTGATTGGTTAATAAAGAGGTTGGACTGCCTGTAATTGGGCAGAAGAGAAGTAGGTAGAGTTTCAGTTCCTGGGCTTGGGGTCTCAGGTAGGGACCATGAGGCAGGAAGGGAGGAAGGAAGGAAAGAGGAGGAGGAGAGAAAGAGAAAGAAAAAAGATGTAGAGAGAGGGCATAGCTTGATGGAGCAGACCCAGGCAGGATGAAGATTGTCAAGTAACTTGTAGAGTGCAGCTGAGAAGTAGGCAGACTGCCTCAGGAATTATTTTAAATTGTACTGCCCAGATATTGTGCTTAAGGCTTGCTGAAATAATTCAATAGGTCTCTGTCTCAATTATTGGAGACAGCCCTATATAAAGCCCTATAGAATTTAATAAATACTCAGCAACAGGCTCCTGCTTGAGGTCTGCCTAAGCTGCATGTTCAGGACCTGTGTTCACATTTGTGAGAGATGGACATCCGAACAGGTCTAACTTATCTGGCTAATTGTGGCAGTGTGGTCTCAGAGCCCAATTTTCTGACTAGTAGTTCCATTATCTTTAATAATTTTAATTAGGATATAGATTATGGCAGACACTGTCAGAAGCCAACCCAACAACCCTTCCCCATTCTGCTTCCTAAAAGAGCCCCTCATTTGTTCAGGTATTTAAATTTCTCAGTGCAGCACTTTTTGGAGAGACTAGTCCAAATTCTAGACCCCAAAGCTTGGGTGAGATTGTTTTGTGCCCTCTACAGTGGTAGGCTTTCCTAGCCAGTGATTATGTTAGAGGTGGGATTGTGATGTAGTCTAGCCAGGGATGCTGGAGGGGAAGTGTTCTGGCTTCTAGGAGAGTCTTTTCTCTACTTAGTTGGTAAAGTGCTTGCTGTTCAGACAGGAGAACCTGACTTTGATCTACAGCATCCATGTAAAGAGAAGGGTATTGGGGTACACACCTGTTACTTCAGTGGAGTGGGAAGAGTTCCTGTGGCTAGACTGGACACCAGTCTAGCTAAATCTATGAGTTCCAGGTTCCGTGAGAGACCCCATCTCAAACAAACAAACAAACAAATAACATTGAGAGCAATTAAAAAATAGCATCCAACATTGACCTCTGACCTCCGCATGCACACAAAGACACACATATACATGTACGTTAACACACAGAGATATGTGTACATACAAAGGGAGAGAAGGCTGGACCAAGTTCCTATAATCCTTTTGCTAGAGAGGCAGGTTTTAGGCCTGCCAGGGAAAAATGGGGAGACCCTATCTCAAAAGTAATAAGAATAAAAACAAAGGAAAAAACTAAAACTAAAATAAAATTAAAAGGAGGCGAGGAGAGCTGTCCCGTTTAAATTTCATTGCACTTGGCATTAACCTACAACGCAGAAGGAGGCTCGGCCCAAAGGCAGGACCCTGTGAAACCGCTAACAGCCTGCTTGGACTTGGCCTGGGTACCTCTTGTGTGAGATGCTAATTCCTCTTTGAGTTGGCCTAATAAAGATTGCTGGCATTCTTCAATCCCAGCACCTGGGAGGTGAAGGCAGGAGAAACTGGAGTTCAAAGCCACTTTTTAGGTTATATAGGAAATTTGAAGCCACATGAGTGTTATGTGACACTATTCCTGGGGAGATATCAACAAATCTCTATTCACCCCAGATAGGGAAGTAATGACAGACCAACGCGTGGATTCCACCAAAGTCCAGCTCGGTCAACCACAAGTTGTATTGGGGTTACTTTTAAGAATATGGGTGAGGCATTACTTACAGGAGCAGAAATGACTCAAAGACAGCTGCATTACCAAAGGCCACCCCAGCACGGGTGACAGCTCACAAAATCAGGCAATCAGGTTGTACACTGAACAACCTGCAGGCAGCGCAACAGGTTGGAGAATGTCCTTTTTCGGGTGACTGAGTCTCTAGTCGGCTCGGCAGATCTTTGTTTCCTGTTAGCAGTTGAGGTAGCTGGTGCTTCTTCCAGGCTGCAGGACTTGTCTAACAGAGTCGTCTTTGCAGCTTGGCTTGTCCGGAGTGACGTTCAACAGTCTTACATACTCTGGGTGAGGGAGGGGGCGTCGAGTAAATCTGGTCAGTTTCAGGGATTTCCTGACGCCATCTTTAGTTGTTTGCTTCCTGTCTTAAGGTGCTTCCCTGCAGGGTAGTGTACTTTACCTCTCCCTGGAACAGCGGTTCTGAACCTGTGGGTTGTGACCGCTCTGAGGGTCAAACAACTCTTCTACAGGGTCACCTAAGAACACCAGAAAACACATATATTTACACTATTATTCATAACAGCAGCAAAATTACAGTTATGAAGTATCAATGAAAATGATTTTATGGTTGGGGTCACCACAACATTAAAGGGTCGCAGCATTAGGACGGTTTGGAACCAGTACCCTAGGACATTCTGTTGTTTTACCTCCTTCTAAAAACCCTGTTCTAAAATATCCTGTTGTTTAAACTCTCCCTTTAATATCCTATGTCTTAAGAAGTTTCCCTCCAAGATGGAAGGTTTTAGCCTTGAGGAAATTGCTATTCAATGGTAAGACCTGGTCCAAAAAAACCAGCCAGAGAGAGAGAAAGATTGCTGGTAATCTCCCAATAGCACTTTTCCTTCTCTCTTCAATAACGGAACATACAGGTTTTTGTTTTGTTTTGTTTTTTTGAAACAGGGTTTCTTTGTGTAGTCCTGGCTGTCCTGGAACTCACTTTGTGGACCAGGCTGGGCTCAAACTCAGAGAGCCACCTGCCTCTGCCTCCAGAGTGCTGAGATGAAAGCCATGCATGTGTCAGCATGCCCGGTGAAACATACAGTTTTGTAAGTGTCCACATGAACGTAATAAAGATATTCCCAGCCTCACTTGCATCATGATGGAGGTGTGCAACTGACTTTCGGTTGAGGGAACATAAGCAAAAGTCTTGCGTCCTCTTTCAAGAAAGTTACCTGTCCAGAGGTCAAAGCAGACAGGAATGCTGTTTCTTGTCATATCCTTGATGCTGGCTGGATATGAACTTGTCTAGATCTGCCATTTTGAGCAATGACATATCCTTTTAAGGAGTTTATACAGAGCGTTGTTGAGGGACAAAAACAGCTGTGGAATTTGCATAGCCTCCATAAGACTCCTGGGACTACTTTCCTTTGAACCTTAATAAGAGAGAAATCAACTGTGTCTTATTTAAGCTAGTGTTATCTGTGGAATTGCTATTGTATTCTAACTAATATAATTGTCTTCTGTTATCTGTGGCCCAAAGTATCTCAGACAATACACTACACATTGGGTCTTTTTAAAGATAAATTGATACAAACACAGTAGAAAATGGTAATGATTGTGCTGCTAGTATTAACCTCGGTTCCTCCTGCCTCTGCCTCCTGAGTTTTGGGAGTAAGAGCGTGCACCACCAGC
Source organism: Pachyuromys duprasi (assembly GCA_028658305.1). Taxonomy (NCBI): domain Eukaryota; kingdom Metazoa; phylum Chordata; class Mammalia; order Rodentia; family Muridae; genus Pachyuromys; species Pachyuromys duprasi. The sequence goes on along the minus strand of CM053759.1, from coordinate 38,785,078 downwards.
GCCCAGACACACTAACGTCTGAGCCATCTCTCTCCCCAGCCTGGAACAGCCTCTTTCAAGAAGTGGGGAATTGCAGCTCCCAGAAAAGAATAGAGAGATGGAACACAAAGAAGGGAGGGCTCAGTATCCATTTATTCTGCTCTAAAAAATACCTTAAAAATTTCCAAACTATTGGTGAAGTGAATAGAGGTAACATTAATTACAGAAGACTTGGAAGAGTGTCAGTAATTGCGTTCTGCTTCTACCCATTTTTATGAGCGGAAACCAAGACACTAGGAATGAAAAGATAATCTTTAAGGAACCTTAAGTCTGAGATACAAAATCAGAAAAGATTCTGTGACTTGAGAAGGGTTTTATTTTTGATTTCATAAAAAAAATCATGTAAAGATAGATTGAGATACATGAACATTTTGTTTTTTACTTTGTGTGAATCCTAATATGTGCCTTGAACTACGATGCTTAATCAAGACTCGATTTTTGCTGGCGAGATACCTCAGCAGATAAAGGCACTTGCCACCAAGCTTGATGACATGAGTTCAATCCCCAGGACCCACATGGTGGCAAGAGAGAACTCCTCAAGCTATCTTCTGACTTTCACAACTGTGCTGCACCAAGTACACACACATGCACACACACACACACACACACACACACACACACACACACACACTAAATAAATAAAAGGCCTAGTCTTAATAAAACATTTCCCTTTGTGCAAACATTGACCATGAAAGGACTACATAAAAGGGTTTCTGGTGGTCATAACCACAATAGCAATTTATTATTTGATTGCTTTTATGTGAAGACAGGGTCTCATGTATTTCAAGCCGGCTTTGAATTCTGTGCTTTGAACTCTCAATCCTTCTGCCATCACCAGCCAAGTGCCAGGATTACAAGTGTTTTCTCCAGGTCAGGTTTGTGAGGTGCGAGGATAGAACCCCAGAACTCCCTGCATGCTAGGAAAGTGTTTTACCAATTGAGTTAATCTCCAGCCCCTATTATTTGGTTTTTGCTGTGGATTATTGAATTGATGGTAGTTTTACTCAATTGTAATCTTTGGAAAGGTCTGACTGAGCTCGCAGGTAAAAAATACAACAGAAGGAACACAAGCTTAGCGGGAATTTATAACTTAATTAAAATACATGTACTGTGAAAAACGTTATAAAATATGCAGTGTGAATTATGGCAGTGAATTTTAATCTTCTAAACAGAAACTTTGATTACATTTTTTGTTAGTAAAGCGAGGTACCATCGCTCTAAGACGTGTATACATATGACAATAATTTGCCATGGGAATGAAGTCAGAAGTGAGAATGGAGGACAATGGGGAGGAAGACAAGAATAGAGCCCAATCCATCTGTTAGTCTGCTTAAGGCATTAAAAAAAAACACAGGACATAAAGGCTAAGATTCTAAGAGTTTTAAACTCAGGGTTAGTGAGATGCAACACAGGCACACGCACACAAATGAAACACATATTTTTGTGCTCTGAAACTGGGGAATGCATTTAAAAGAGAATAACAAATTGCTGCCAATAGGAAAAAAATGCAAGCCAGCTCTTAAATGTGCCCTTTTCTTTGCTACTGCGTGGTTTTTCTCACCGAGGAAGAATAAAAGGTTTAGAGAGACAAAAGCAATTAATTCTGTTTTTCAAATTGCCAAAACCAGGACCCAAAGAAGCTTATATTTCTGGGCTTGATGTTGTGTGAAGTGAATGTGAGGTCGGAATTAAAGAGTAGTTTCCACTAGGATCCCAGAAATGGTGTTTAAAAGGTTTGAAGGAATTTGGGGAAGAAAAGCCTATTTCTTTTTGCCAAGCCACGTGGACATTTGCTTCCCTTTCCTTCTTAAACACTATTTTTATTTCAAAATAAAACACAGATGCAGAAAAACACACAGAGCAGATGCATTGCTCAGGGAATCATTTTAAGTCACAATATCCATGCAACCATCGTCCAGGACCTCACTGGCCATTGCAGAAGCCTCTGTGAGTCCAAAACAGCCACTACATTGAGCTGTCTATTGCCACCCAAAACAACTAACTTAAAGATACTGGCACTTGTATTTATTTGCTTACAATTCTGCTATCTCAAGCTGGATACAGCTGGGTGGTTCTATTTGTCTTCATTGGTGGTTTTTCTTGTGACTTAATTTAGTTGGCATGTCAGTTGATTGAAGTTAACTGAGGAGCTCTTTCTCTCCAGGTGAGCTTTCTATGTGGTCTCTTCAGCAGAATACCAGACTTTAAAAATAAGCCAGGGTTTGCTAGGATGCCCAGAGCCCCTAGAAACTGTTAGGACTTCTTATGGTATATTAGCCAGGTTTCTCTAGGGGACCAAACATTATAGAATCTATCTATCTATCTATCTATCTATCTATCTATCTATCTATCTATCTATCTATCTATCTATCTATCTGTCTATCTATCTTCTATCTCTGTCTTCTAACATCTATGTATCTATGTATATATGCATGTATCTATCTTCTATCTGTCTGTCTAAAGAGGATTTATTAGAATAGTTTGAAGGCTGTGGTCCAGCTGGTGCAACAATGGCTGTCTACTAGTTGTTCAGCCCACAAGGCTGACTGTCCCAGCTGGTCTTTAGTATATACAGTAATCCCAAAGAAGCGCTAATGCTAGGGAAGGAATGGACTTGGCAGTGAGAGCTAGAGCAAGCAGTCAAAGAGATAGCAAGCTTTCCCCTTCCATGTCTTTTATATAGGCTTCGAGCAGAAGGTGTGGCCCAGATTCAAGGTAGATCTTCCCACCTTAAAAGATCTGGATCATGGGAGTATCTTCCCACTTCAAAGATCTGAAATAGAATTAACTACTTCTTCAAATGATTTAGTTATGAAAAAAAAAACTTTCACAGGTAAATCCAGCTGCTTGGTTAATTCCAGTCAATGTCAAGTTGACAACTAAGAATAGCCATACATGCGGCTTAGGCCTTGCAGTGGGTAATCTGCACTGTCAATGTGTCTGGATTTAGGATCACTATGGAAACACATCTCTGAGTGTTTATGGGTGTTTTTAGAAAAGTTTAATTGAGGGGAGACTCACCTTGGATGTGGTCATGCCTGCCTTATTGGCTGAGACCCCCAGACTTGAGTAGAAGAAGGTGAGCTGACCATTAGCATTCACCTTTTTGCTCTCTGACCATGGATGAGTGGTGAGCAGCTGTCTCACGTTCTGCTTTTCAGAAGCCAGAGCCTTCTGCTCTGATGTACTGTGTTCCTCAGGTTGTGAGTAAACCTTTTCTTTCCAAGTTGATACTTGGAAAGGTACTTCATCATGACAACAAGAAAAGTAACTAATGGAGATGTGGAGATGCATGCCACTATTCTGCTACATTCTAATTGATCAGGTAAAGTCTCAGTCACCCTGAATTCGAGAAGGGACTACACATGGGCTATGTAGAGCTGACAGTCACAGTCTACCAGGCCACTAAATGTCAGATTTTGTATTGACTTCTTCATATTTCCTTGCAGAATCACTATTGTCTTATATACTTCAATGCATGCCTTCTTCCAAGTCTCCTTTAAGTTAAAGTTTTCCCCCAAGTCTTTCTTTGGCTTGCCAATTATCTGTTTAACAGATGGAATTTTTCCATTGTCTGGAGTTTGCTCATGGTGCAATACCATACATACCTCTGTATTTTTTACAACACAGAGAAGAGCAACCTCTAGATCAGTCCTTGAGTCAGGAGTACAGACAGTGCTGGGTTCTTCATTGCAAGCCATGGGTGCTCATTGCCAGGACTCATTAATTCACTGTCTTCACATCTGTCTTCTCTGACAGCCCCAACTGGTTAGAGGCAAGTCACACATTTCTTCCTAAGTCATCATTCATGTCTTAGCTAGGGTCTTTTTGCTGTGAAGAGACACCATGACCACAGCAGTTCTTATAAAAGACATTTAATTGGGGCTGGCTTACAGTTTCAGAGGTTTAGTCTGTTATTGTTCTGGCAGGCAGCACACAGGCACACATGGAGCTGGAGAAGGAGCTAAGAGTTATGCATTTTGACCCACAGGCAGCAGGAGACTGTGAGCCACACTGGGCATAGCTTGAGCATATGAGACCTCAAAGCCCGTCCCCCACACTGACACACTTCCTCCAATACAGCCACACCTACTTCAACAAGGCCACACCTCCTAATTAGTCCCAATGGCCTAACCATTTACATACATGAGTCTATGGGGGCCATTCCTATTCAAACCACCACAACTGGCAAGAGCATGGAATAAGCATGGCTGGCTAAGTCAAGATCACTCTTGGGCTGAAACATATGATGAACAACATGATCATGGGATTCCTGAACAAAATCAGGTGGAGTTACAAGAAGGAAGTGGCAACTGGGTAGGTAAATATTACTTATTTGATAAGGGTCCTGAAGGGGATAGAAGGGGCTTACAACAGGATCCATAATGGTGCTAAGGCGGGAGATGAGTGTATGTTACATATGGTCTTTAAGAAGATCATAGCTGCTGTCTGCCAGGGCAAGGTCCTGTGGGTTTTCAAGGGAGGGGAAGAAAAAGAGGGACTCAAAGGGGCTGAAGAAGGGTGGCATGTCAGTGTGTTTGGAATAGTGAGAAATGGGAGAGACTGATGGGATGGGTTCCTAATTTGTTACCCTTCCAGCATCTCTGAAGTGTGAGCTTCATGATAGCAGGGTCTTGACTCTGCTTCCCTATGACATTTGCAGCCAGTAGGTCAGTCTCTGGGGCGTGATTCTTTTCAGACATTAGCTCCATGAATGAACGAAAGGAAAAAAAAAAAAGTAAGAGACTGTAATGATTCTCTTACAAAGTAGGAGAAGTATTGAGTTTGTAAAGTAAGGTTAGGATGTGATCAAGTAGCAATGGCAATAGGATAAAAGAGGAACTCCTGGGGCCAGGGAGAGAAAGCGCGTGCTGCCTGGCCTGAGTTCAGTCCCAGAGCCCATGTGAAGACAGAGGAGAACCGGCTCCCCTAAGCTGTCCTTGAACCTCTGCACTCACACAGCACAGCAGACAGGCATGTGCATGAGTGTGATCCCTGCCCCCATCATATACACATACAATTAAAAAAAAAACCTTAAAAAGGAAAGGACTCTTAGAAATTTCTGATCGAAAACTAATTTTATTGTTCCTTGGATAATAAACTCGAAGTATTTCAGAAAACCGCACAGACATCAAAAGATGGGAAAGTGAAGAAAATATTTAAAAAGAGTCAATAAAAAAATTTAACCTCTGACTAGAGCATAAAGAAAATAAAGGAGGAAAATTACCAAAGTGGTCTTCTAGAACAGACGCTCATGTGCTTATGGATTTTTAGGGCCAGACAATTTCTGGTGCTCACAGAGGTAGGTCATGCTTCCATTTTGCAAAGGGAAAATGACCTTGTGATATACAGGCACTGGGTAGAGTCCTTGGAGAGCAGAAGTGACCTCCGAGCCGCACAGGCCAGTCTGGATCTCTGGACCTGGCTAATACAAAAAAGTCAAAGTCAAACTAAAGAATCAAGCTCATCCAGAATAATTTAACTGAACACCCAACCAAATCCCTGCTTCCTTATAGGACTCACAAGTATCCTCCCAACACGTGCAATCCATAAGTTCAGCATCTATTTAAAAAATCACAAGCAAACTGAAGAAACAGAAAAATGTCCCTAACTATAAGGAAAAAGAGAAAGAGAGAGAGACTCAGAATTTCCAGGTGTGATAAATTTAACAGTGACATTAAAGCAGTAATTAGGAGGAACATGTTCCATACAACAGACAGGGGAAGACATGAATGCCATGAGATGAGAAACGAAAACTAGAAATCACACTTTCAGTTGCCAGTCTTTTGGAAGACTACATGACTTCCCTGTTTCTGTTCCCTGTTGGAACTTCCGGGGAGAAAGAAGTTGTCCCCACCTGCTGGTGCAACCTTCTCTGTCCTTCTGAGGACTGAGGGGCCCCTGGGGAAGCTGTTGAGGCCCTAGGGCTGGGCTGGACCTGGGAAGGTGAGCAGGGTCAGCTGAGCAATGAAGGCAGAGCACCTTTTCTCTTTTGAAAGGATGTCATTTGTAGTGGTCAGGTCCTCTTGTCTCTGGTGTTCACATAGGGCAAGTAACAATTTCTGTTTTGCTCAGGAGAATCCAGAGCGTCTTCCAAATTTGGATAGGATGTGTTTGTTTAAAGAATTATTTCCTATGCAAGTCATGCTGAATGTGTGAGATGATATGTCTGAGTAATTGCCCAAGCAAAGACACACAGGCTCAGCGTTAGAATAATGATAGATTTTTATTAGCAACAATGGCGAATGTGTAATATCTGGAGTATAAATATTTAAAATGGCTGTGTTGGAGAGAAGGATTAACAAGAGAGAGAGTAACAAGAACTGAAATGTCCTGTTTAAATTTAAAGTAAACAAGAATTTTGGAGCATGACTAAGGATTGTGCAAACCAACTGAGATGTCAGTTCTTAATTTAGAGTAATTCTCCATGTGAGACATGAAAATGGCAATAGTAAAAGTTGACATTTAATAAATGCCTACTGTGCACCCAGCAAGTAAATGTCTCGGAGGGGGAAAAATGTGCTAGCTAATGTCCTTCTAGATTTCTGAGACTGTCTTCTATAAATTCATTCCTGTTAACTTGTCCCAGGGTAGAAATGAAAACATTTACTGAGCTTTTTGGTTTTATATCTCGGTTCTAAATGATCTGCTTCTTTATTTAAACCAAGTTTAGATGTGTACGTACATATGCAAGTGTGAGTGTATTACAACGTGTGTGTGTTTTTTATGTATACATGTTTGTTTGTACATGGACAGGTGTGCATGAAGGCCATGGAGGTGTCCTATTTTATTGCTGTGATTTCATGAGCAAAGGCAACTTGGGGAGGAAAGGATATATTTGGCATACATATCTCAATCTCAGTTCACCACTGAGGGAAGTCAGGGCAGGAGCTCAAGGCAGGAACCCGGAGGTGGGCACTGAAGCACAAACCGTGGAGGAATAGTGTTTACTGTGTCGCATTCCAAGTGCTTGCGCTGACTGCTTTCCTATGCAGCCCAGGACCACTTGCCCAGTGGTGACATAGCCCAAAGTGGGCTGGGACCTCCTGCATCTATTAGCAATGGGGAAAATGTCCTGCAGACGGGCCCCCAAGGCAATCAGTTGAGGACTTCTCTTCTTAAGTGATGGTAATTTGTGTAAAAACTAAGCAGTATGAGAGACACTGAGAGTCTTCTTCTACCACTCTGCCTTACTCCTTTGAGGCAGAGTCTTTCCTTGAATCTGTAGCCTAAGTTTTCCTGATTAGACTGATGGCCAGCAGGTTCAGTGATCCTCTTGTCTCTGCTCCCCGCCCTGGGATAACAGGCCCAGAGGCCCAGTGTGTGTACACGCATGCTGGGATTCAGACTGAAATCCTCACATTTGCCCAGCAAGCACTCTTAGCCACTGAGTCATCTCCAGCCCATGATCTGCACTTTTTTTTTTTTTTTTTTGAGATGAATACTTTTGCTGGATGGGATGGTAGATCATCAATAGCCAGAAAGTAAAATTTATTCAAATGCTAGTAAAACATTGTGAAATTTATGAACAGGTGAAAGAAACATTTCGGCTCTTCCCCCACCTTGTTTTTTTTTTTTTAACTGTAAAAAAAAAGTGATAACTTTAGGCAATTTCTTCATTATAAAGGAAATATTTATGTTTGAAGAGCAAGGTATAAGTGAGTAATTAGTGGAGCTGTCAAATGTGACGAATATAGATGGCATTCTCCTGAGGACGTGTTAAGTCTGAAGTTGAATTCTTTGTTAATTTTCCATCTGTGGGCCGACTGCCTTTGGTTTCTCGTATGTAAAATGGGCAGAGCATTAATGCCAGGTGGGGTAGCAAGGAGTGTCAAGGTGAGGGGAGAAAATAGGAGAGAGGGAGAAGGAAGGGAGAGAGGTGAAAAGGAGGCAAGGGACGCAAAGTCACTCCTCCGAGGGCTAGTTCAATCACAATGTGGTCTCATTGATCTCTTGATTGGAGGAGGAAGTCCAAAGCCACTCTGGCCAGTGGACATGAGCTGGCTCCCAGCATACTTCTGCAATGGCTTGGCAGTTCCTACGAAGGTCTCTTTCTAATGCTGTTCCTGGCTTTAGGGGAGTGGTTGGTGTCAAACCTTGAGAACAGTTACTTCAAGGTTTCTATTTAAACTGTTGTGCCCGACTCTTTCATAATGAACAAGTAAAGCCAAATACCTTACATGCAGTAATTTGTAAATGCAGCAAGCTGTTGAAAAGAATCTAATTAGTACTAATTACAATGCTAGACTGTCCTGACACATTACAATGCCATTGCTTCTGTAGAGGCATTGTGTTTAAACACTCAAACATTAATTAGTCTGCAGAACAAATGTGTGAGCTAGGTATTATATGGTAGAATGTAAAAGCCAATCATTCATTCTACAAAGGCCTGATGTCACTACTGATAGGAAAATAAATTGATTAGTATAATTGTAGGGATGGGAGATCTGAAGATCACGTTACATTTATTATGTTATATTATTCATTTCTACGCTCCCCCCCCTTTTTTTGAAACAGAGTCTCATGTAGTCCAAACTGTCCTCAAATTTACTATATAGCTGAGTTTGACTTTGAACTCTTGATCCTCCTGTCTCCATCTCTCAAGTGCTAAGAGATTACAGGCATGCACTACTGAGCTAGCTCCCTCCCCTTTTGGTGCGTAAGTGCTCAAAGTAGGAACCACTGGGCAGTGGCCTGAAGCTGCATTTCATGTGTACAATGGTCAGGATGGGCTTAGAGCTGGCGGAAACACCCTCAACTCTCAGTGATCTGCTGCGACCAGGTGAACGGAAATTGCCGTTATTTGGGGACAAACATTTTTTCACTAGTACAAATGCAACATGGATTCCTTTAGACCTCTTCTCAGAATGACATTTTATTTATTAATTTTTTTATCAGAATGACATTTTTAAATAAAAAAGAAACCAACATTAGCACAGGATTTAAAAAAGAACCAATTTTACTAAAAAAAATTCTTTAATCAAAATATTTTAAAAGTCCTGTGTAAGATATTGCCTTTTTATTCATTTATTCTGTGACAAAGGTCTTGTGGTAGGCTAATTAACTACTGTCACTTTTGAACAAGTGCTCTTCTAGGGTACGTGGGAATTGAACTGTGCTATAAAAACAAGTGTGATCTCTGCAGATGAGGGTCTGCTAACCCTACAGTGCTTCGTTGCCTTATTCACAACTGAGCAGGATGCCGAATTGGAGTTGGAGATTAAGAGAAATAAAGATGCTATTTTTCCCTATTTGACTTCTGGAGCTTCTGAATCCTATCCACAGAGTCCTTTTGATGCTTTTTTTTTTTTTTTTTTTTTTTTGGAACCCAGTTTAAGAAGCCCTGCCTTTGTAGCTCTGTTATTCTCAGGGCCACAAAAAAAAAAAAAAAAAAAAAAAAAAAAAAAAAAAAAAAAAAAAAGCAAAAACAGAATTTCGTTTGAAGGTGCCATTTATCATTTCTGTTTAACGAGAGGTGGGGAGGGGAAGAAGTGAGGGAGAGGCCAAAGGTTGACATTGGATACCTTCCCTATTTGTCCTTTACCTTTTTTTTCCCTTTCCTTCTTTTTTCCTTCCTGCCTTCCTTCTTTCCTTCCTTCCTTCCTTCCTTCCTTCCTTCCTTCCTTCCTTCCTTCCTTCCTTCCTTCCTTCCTTCCTTCCTTCTCTCCCTCCCTCCCTCCCTTCTTCCTTCCTTCCTTCCTTTTCTTTTTGGTTTTTCGAGACAGGGTTTCTCTCTGTAGCCCTGGCTGTCCTGGAACTCACTCCGTAGACTAGGCTGTCCTCAAACTCACAGAGGTCGCCTTGCCTCTGCCTCCTGAGTGCTGGAACTAGAACTGTACGTCAGCGTCTGCTGAGACCTGGTTTCTGATTGAACCAAGAGCTCACTGATTTGTTACCCCGGCAAGCCAGGCATCTTTGTCATTCTGCAGCACTCACTGTGCTGCAGGGCCTGGCCTGGCTTTCCATGTGGGCGCTGAGGAGCAAGCTCAGAGACTCCTGCTTGTGCAGTGAACACGTGGCCCACTGAGCCATCTCTGACACGCACAGAGTGTTCCATTGTATCTTTACTGGAGATGCCTGTCCATAGACATGATCTTTTCTTGTCACTTTTCCCTTCACATCCCACTGAACATGTGGAACCCAACCTTTGATGAAGAGTCTTTGTGCTTTTAAGTATATTCCTACAAGGAAGATGGGTTAAAGGTTTGTCATGTGCTTAGAATCTGCTAAGCCTACACTGTCTATGAAAATGTGCTTTGAGTACCTGAAATGTGCATAGTTGAAATCAAAACATGTTGTGAATTTTGAAGATGTAAATTCAAACTATACCAAATTTTTTGAAGTATTAAAATGAAGGAAAGAATATGAACTACGTCACCAACAACAGTTTCATATTGAAGTCATGCAAGGTTGTCACTATTCTATCAAACACAGTATATTAAAATGAAATAATCAAGTTTAAATTTTTTAAAATTCAGCTATTCTATTAGAAATTTTAAAATTATATCTAAGGGGCTGGAGAATTGACTTAGTGAATAAACGCACCTGTTGCTCTTGCAGAGGTCTGATGTTTAGTTCCCGACACCTACACGGTGTGGCTCACAACCATCCACAACTCCAGTTCCAGAGATATGACACCCTTTTCTGACCTCTGCAGACATCAGGGTAAATGTTGCTTTTATTTCCTCAGATGAGGGGATAGGATGAGAGCTGTACCCAAGCTGTATGAATTCATAGTTTGGGCCAGGCATTTCTGCTTTTGTCCTCGCTATCCCTAGAGCCTAGGCCTGGCAGCTTCTAAGCCTCCCTGCAATTTAATCTTCTGTAACCTGAACCTTGAAGGCTTCAGTTTCCAGCCTCCATCTGCTAACTAACTCCTAGAATGTTTCAACCTGAGACTTACTGCTGAATAAACTCACCCTTTCTAGCTCTTTCTGAGCGTTGGCTGACTGGTTCAACTCAGCTGTTCTGGCCCAAACGCCTTGCCAAGCTGACTGATTCAAACTGGCTTCTCTTGGCTTCTGACTGAACTGCTCTGCTTGGCCTCAAACTATATGTTCTAATCTTCTGGCTCCTTTTTATTTTCTGGCCCATTCTCTATGCAACCTGTCTCTGTAAAACTGTCCCAGTAACAATGCTGCACACACTTCTACTGCTACTATCCTCTCTCCTTGCACTGCTCTTAAGTAACCTCTCTTCCTTCCTATGCTGTTTTTATGAGAGTTGGCTGTGTCCTATCTCTTGTCAAATTCATTCTGTCAAATCTTTCTCTGATTCATCACTTTGTCTGTCCCTCAGTTTGATAATCACTTTCAAACATAATTGCTTCCTTCTATAAACTAACCTTACCTTCATCATTTGGGATTAAAGATACTAAGGGTGTGTCTGCATTCTAGCAGGATCACATAGACCTAGAAGGTCTTTAGATGTTATCCCTCACCAGAGCAGCCATGTTGATAGATTAAAATTCTTCTACAACCAAGTATTCACATGGCGTGCACAGATATATACAGGCAAAAATACTCATAATTAAAATAAAGTAAAATCTAGAGAAAAGATGAAAAAATTGCATTTGTGGCTCACACCTATTTTTCACATGTCATTTCTTTTATACTGTTGTACTTGAATACAGATTCATAGAGAATGCACAGTGATGCCAAGAGTCTCAGGGGGCAAGAAGTCATTGTAAGTGAGAAGATGAATGAGCTGTCCCTACCTACAATGCTCATGATGGCAGATAAAGGACTGAAATTCAGGTTGTCCTGTTTCTGGCTCTCAGCTTCCCCCCTCCATCCTCCCCCCACCCAGTCTGTGGTTTCCAACCAAATCAAACCAAGCCAAAACAAACCCTAAATCCCAAAATGAAAATTTCTAGTCCAGGTCAGAATGATACTCTATCTACTTCAGAGCTATAAATAGGAACCCTAAAATGGAAAGCCTTTTCTTTATTCCCTAGTCTGATATATTCTTCACTCCTAGATTTAAAGTCTACTATAACTCCTTGCTATCCAAGGCACAGGCAGGCAGGCTGGTGGGAACATGGCTCCTCTCAGCCCAGATAAGAGGCCTGAGGTCAGTGTTCAAAGGCAGGGCTGGAGAGATGGCTCAGCGGTTATGAACACTTTCTGCTCTTCCAGAAGCCCCGAGTTCAGCTCTCAGCACCCACACTGGGTAACTTAGAAACACCTCTACACCTCTAACTCTGGATCCAGGGAGTCTGACACTGTCATCTAGCCTCTTTGGGCACCCATAGATAACACACACACACACACATACACACACACACACACACCACACACACCATCTCTAACCTAGTATCCACCTCTGCAAAGTACCTAAGATTATCTTAGATTTTGTCTTCAGGTACAGAAATGTATGGACCAATAGTGTTTAACATGACTTTCTCCTAGCCAGGTAATGACAAGATAGATATAGGTAGATAGCAATCAAGAGTAATTAAAGAAGGGCTTCATTTTCCTTTTTAGTTTTCTGAGACAGGGTTTCTCTGTATAGCCCTGGCTGTCCTAGAACTCACTCTGTAGACCAGGCTGGCCTTGAACTTAGAGATCTGCCTGCCTCTGCCTCCTGAGTGCTGGGATCAAAGGCGTGCACCACTGCTACCCAGCTGGGCTTCATTTTCTTTTATCCATTTTTGTTTTCTTCCATGTTAGTTTCTATAGTCCATTTTATATTTTTATCACTAGTATTAGCATACCATATCAGTTTAACCACAATCAAAGATTTTATTGTTTTATTTTGTTTGTGCATGTGTGTGCTTGGAGGACAGAACACAGCCTGCTCTCTCTCTCACAGGGTCTTCTGCTATTTGGTGCTCACTGTGAGGCCCCGCTGGCAGGGATTCCCCTGTCTCCGCCACCCAAGTGTCGGGATGACTAGCATGCACCACTATGCCCAGCTTTTGACGTGGCTTTTCAGATTACAGTGAGGTCCTCAAGCTATAGAGCAATCATCTTACACACCAAGCAACCCCCCACCCCCACCGCAGATTCCAAGATTCCCAATTAATTTTACACCGTATTAAATCTCTTCCTTTAAAAAAATCCTTAGATAGCCATTTGGAGAGAAATGATTTTTGTTAGCTTTTATACCTTATTTCTCACAGTGAGGCATTCCCAGCCGGCCATTCATTGCAGTTACGACACCGAATATGTGCTCTGTTTTATGAAATGTGATGAACAAAAAAGGTTATATCCCTGCCCTTGTGGGGCTGTCCCAGGGGAAACGCTGGTGGGGAGGAATAAAGAAGTAAGGAGACACACAGCCATTGTGGTTACAGAAGGATAGCAATGAGGCCCCGGGGGCAGGGGGCAGGGGTGAGGATGGGGTGGAGGGTAGGCATGGAGGGAGAAGTCACAGCCCAGAGGGATTCACAGGCTTACACGCAGCCCTGGAGTCTTCACTCTGCTTGGCAGGACAAACCCCGGGGCATCCTGAATGTCACAGGATGAGTCTTGTCACTACCGATTGGAGAACAGATCTTTCACAGGGAAGGAGGCAGGCCGGTGAGGAAACTGTGCTGGTGCTCTCGGACACCCAAGGGCTGCGGTGGTTTGGTCGATGGGAAGGAGCGGCCTTACAGTGTCCATGGGAGATAGAGCCTGCAGGATGTGTTCAGAGCTATTGGGGATATTACAGCTTTTAGTTTGGTATTATTATGGGATTTCTGAGTGGGTCTCGGATTCTTCTGCTTTCTCTTGGGCGCTTTTCCTTCTGTGGATTTGCCTTGTCCAACTTTGATGTGACTTAAAAACATTTTTATCTTACTATATTTTATTTTGTTTTATTGTTATCTTTTAGAAGCCGGTCCTTTTCTAATGAGAGACAGAAAGGGTGAGGATCCAGGTGTGAGGGGAAGTGGGGAGGAGCTAGGAGGAGTAGAGGGAGGAGCAACTGTAATCAGGATATAGTATGTGAGAAAAGAACCTGATTTCAATAAAAGGGGAAAAACCTGAATAATTCTGAAGTTTCTGATCTGAGCAGCTTATTGGAGCAGGGAGACGGGGACACGCTGGAGGGTGCAAGTGACAAGTTCTCTTCCATTCACACTGTTAGAGGTTCAGCGTGGGCAGGTGGATGCCTCATCTGACAGCACCTGGCCTGTATTGAGTGAGGCCTTAGTTACCTGCCGGGAACTTCCTAAATGGGACTTCATTTACATTCTCACCACAACCCTCTGCAGTAGGTGCTGTTATGCTTGCTTTGGCAGATGGCAAGCCCCGAAGGCCCCGGGGAAGCTGTGGTAAAGACCTCATGCCTCCTGTGTAACCCGCCAAGTCTCCTGGAAGACAGAGGCTGACTTTTGACTACGGAGCGGACACTTGACACTTGGCTTTACAGCTGAGAGGAGGAGGCTGGGCCGCAGGGTGCCTGAGCCCCGGCGTCCACAAGCACTTTGCTCTTTGGCTTTATCTCAGTGGCCTCAACTTCTTGGTTAATTCTCATGGATCCCTTGAAGGTTATTGCACCTTGGGTCAGAAATACCAGTTACTGTTTAAGAGCAGAAGGATTCTGTTGATAGAGATTTACAACGTATTTTACATCTGAGGATTTTCAGCATCCGGTAGTATCATTCATGAGAACATGAGCTGTCATCTCAGGGAGTTATTGTTTTCGAGGGAAATGAGCTTGGGTGCTGATCTATGTCCGTCATTGTCTCCTTTTATAGCTGAATTAGGCGTTTGGGCATGAATTTTCACTTTTAGCATATCCTAATCTGAAGCCACTTTTTCTTTTGCAAGGCTACAGTTTTTCCATCTATATTTCATGATAGGCTTTTGATGAACAGGCGAAAATAGAATGGTGATGTTCTCATTTGCATAAGCATCTCCCTGACAGGTCATCGGATATTTTTATTGTTCTTGAGTACATTTCCTGGGCTCCTGGAGGCATGCATACTCATCTCTAGCAATTCATCTTTTTACCTAGCTTAATGGCCCCTGTTATACGGCAGGGGAATGATGGAGTGAAAAGACTGTGTGGCCAGGGCCTGTCTGCCTGAAAATAGGAGGTAAATTACTCTGGCGGAAGAAATTTATATTAACTCTTTCTCATCATTCAGTTACCTTTTGTAAATTTCATCTTGGTGGGCTAAACAATCCTGGATGCCTGGGCGGGGGGGGGGCGGGGGAGTCACCTTCCCAGTAGCAGGCTCTGAGCCACAATAATGTATTGAGACCAATTCTATTATGTCTGGAGACCTGACATGGGCAGGTGAACAGTACCAATGCCGATTACTTGGGGTGGGCCTGGGCAGAGGTTCTCATTTACTATAAGGTGGTTTTTTTTTTTTTAGAGTGGGAGGTGCGGGGGGGGGGACTGGGAAGGGACAGGGTCTCATAATATATCCTTTTTCAAGTTGGCCTGGAACTCACTATGTAGTCCAGGCTGGTCTGGAGCTTGGAATTCTTCCACGCCAACATCCTGAGCGCTGGAGAGAGTAGTTCTAAATAAACACCGGACTGAGGTAGATTGGCGACTCGCTCCATCTCGGCTTCGTCCTGACGGTGCTGAGAATGTGGTCCACCGGGGATGTGTGGGCCGAAAGCTCGTCTAGGGCAGAGCAGGGGTCCAGGCTCATTCTGTATAGTTTCCTGCGGATACCGTTATCCTCAATTTCCAAATTAGGATCTGACTTAAGTTCTAGTTTTCTTCTTCTTCTTTTATACTTGAATATGTGTAGTAAATTGATTGTCCTGGTCTAGTTTTGATAGATTCAAGAGGGAACCTTGACATACTCTCATCCCGAGAAAGAAGTGAGTGTCCTGCGCCATCCCTCGTCTTTGAACATTGAGTAGGTTGGATACTCACAAAGGAGATTTGGGCAGTCATGTGACTGGTTAGAAAGAGTATGACACGGGTTCAGAGCAGCCCATATTTGGGTTCTATTCAGAGAACTGTGCACAAGCTGTTTATCAGGTCTCAGGTCTTCAATCTGTAAAATGGAAAGTAACAACTGCCTTGTTTTTGCTGTGAGGGTCATCCCAGGCCTGTGCTGTGTGTGTGAGGGTCATCCCAGGCCTGTGCTGTGTGTGTGAGGGTCATCCCAGGCCTGTGCTGTGTTTGTCTCACAAGCATGGAAAGGCTTTTATGCTTCTCATTGCAACACGTCTACTTCTTTGAGTAACAATCCAATTTCAACACCATAAGTAAGGCCACTTTGTCATTAAATATCAGGATTCTAGTACACCCAGAAAGCTTTAAAACAAAATTAGGGAAAAGAACTAAAAGCCATCACTTGTATTTAAAGTATTTTAACTAACGAGTAATTCTCAACATAAGTCACCCCACGAAGCATGAAGGAAAATATAAAAGAAAAAAACTGAATTATTCACAGTCATTTGATATATTTGTAATTTCTTTTCCTTTTCTCCCTTTATACCTATCCCTCTGGTCTTCTGTTTCATATAATTTCTATATTTCCACACATAAAAGTTTGGATCAAGTATTCAAATCTATATGCACCATAGTTATATTACATATAAGTTCCTTATTGCTAACTATTCTTCTAATGCTTAAATTTATTTGTTTATGTTAACATTTATTTTTTTACTAATTACAGTTTATTCATTTATATCCCCCCCCCAGCTCCCTCCTTCCTCCCCTTCCAATCCTTCCCTCCCTCCCCCTTCTCCACGCATGCCCCTCCCCAAGTCCACTGATAGGGAGGTCCTCCCCTCTCCTTCCTTATGATCCTAGTTTATCAGGTCTCATCAGGAGTGGCTGCATTGTCTTCCTCTGTGGCCTGGTAAGCTGCTCCCCCCTCAGGGGGAGGCGATCAAAGAGCAGGCCAATCAGTTCTTGTCAGAGACAGTCCCTGTTCCCATTACTATGGAACCCACTTGGACACTGAACTGCCATGGGCTACATCTGTGCAGGGGTTCTAGGTTATCTCCCTGAATGGTCCTTGGTCAGATAAAATTTATTTTTATTCAGTTTACATTCTGGTTGTAGCCCTATTCTCCTCTACTCTCAGTCCCACCCTCCCTCTTTTCCCCCTCCTCCTTTCCCTATTCCTCAGGAAAGGGGAGCCCCCTTCCCATCCACCCCAGCTCATCAAGTCACAGCAGGACTGAGCGTATCCTCTTTCCCCATGGCCTGGCAAGGCAGTCCCACCAGGGGGAAGTGATCAAAATGCTGGCAAGAGAGTCTATGTCAGATGCAGTCCCTACTTCTCTTTACTTGAGGACCCACAAGAAGCCTAAGCTTATATACATAGGTTATATGTATATATCCTAAAATTTAGTTAACCATTGTTCTTTCTCTCTGTCTTTTGTTTGTTGTTTTGAGACAGGGTTTCTCTGTATAGCCTTGGCTGTCCTAGACTTGCTTTGTAGACCAAGTTGGCCTTGAACTCACAGAGATCCATCTACCTCTGCTTCCCTGAGTGCTGCTATTACAAGCATGTACCACAACGCCCCGTGAACAATTGTTTTCTTATTGGACATTTTCAAAATTGTAAACAGTTTTATTTTAGTTTTTAGAGACAAAGTCTCACTCGTAGTTCATGCTTGCCCGGAGCTCGCTATGTAGGACAGGCTGCCCCTAACCTGTTTTCCCGACTCCATGCCTGAGTGCTGGGATTACATGCTTGAACATATAGTTACTCAGATGCTGTCAACTATCCTCTTTTTGAAAGGGCCTCTCGCTGGTCTAGATGGGTGCTCAGTGGCCAAGGAGCCCCGGGGGTCTGTCTGCCCCCAAGGCTGGGGTTACAGGAACGTGCACCTGTGTTTTGTTGGTTTGTTGGTGTTGTTCGTTTGTTTTTAATTAATATGGGATCTGGGGAATCCACCTCAGGCCTTTATGTTTGCACTTTCCTGACTGAGCCATCCCCTGAGGCCTTTTAGATCTTTCTAAGATAGAAATATACCCAGATGGTCCTTTCTGGGTATCTGAAGGATTCTCGAAAGCCAATCCCATGAATTTATGGCTTGATGACTCTCACACCTGGCAGTTCTTGTTGCTTGGGATTCCTTCCTTTTATTGCCTGCTCTAATATCCCAATTGTGCTTCACCAAGAGTAGGTGGAGTAGCTAAGTCATCTGAGTTTCTTTCTCCCTTATTTTTCTGCTGTATCAGTGGGGACATTTCTGAAAATGCCCTCTGGTTATAGGAGCTCATGGTAAAGGAATGAATGTTACCTGCTTGCCCTGCTGGGAGAGATCTTAAAGGTTATTAAAAGTCACCCTGTGTGTGAATGCTCTCACCAAAGGCCTGAGCAGCTTCCCGTGTCCCCAGGAGTAAGAACACACATCTCCTCAAGCCAGTCAGCCCATATTTAGGAAGTTATTTTGTCAGTGAGTTGTGCCAGGGCTTAATTCTTCATAGCTCCCTCCTTTGTCACTTGGCTCACACTTGGCTCTCATGCCAAGTTCTCTGACACTCTGTCTCACCCAGGCCCAGCTGCTTCTGGATATTAACTCCTAGTCCCTACCAAGGCTCCTGTCTATGTAGGAAGATAGCTCACATGATAAGAAGCTGAAATTCAAGTCTAAATCTTCGTGCTTTCTGGTCAAAAGCAGGCCTTTTTGTTTTATTACTGTGGTAAAACATACACGACTTGATATTTGTCATTTTAATGATTTGAATGTGTGCAATTCAGTGGCATTAAATGAATTCATAATATTATAAAACCATTTATACTGTCTACACCCACCTTTTCATCATGCTTGTCTTAGCCTGTTTTTGGTTGCTATAACAAAATACCTGAGGCCAAGCAGTGTATAAAGAAAAGAGATTTATGGAGCTCACGTGGTTGGAAAGTCCAAATTTAAGCAGCCACATCTGTTTGGCCTTTGGTAAGGACCTCAGGCTGGATTGTACCATGGTAGTCAGAGCACATGCAGACTGAGCAACCCATCCAGCTGAACAGGAAGCCAGAGACCCCGGGGGCCCAGGCATTCTCTTTTTATTTGAACCTTCTGTAGCGGTACTCATGGCAGCCCTTAAGAGCATTAACCCCTTCTGAGGCTGGTGACCCTAATAACCTAATGGCCTCATGTTACACTCCTTCTTCTAAAGATTTCACTGCCTTTTGACATGGCCCCAGAGGGGACCAATTTTCCAGCCTATGAGCCTTTGGGGATGCATTCGAACCACACCCAAATCACAGCAATCCACAGCACAAACCCGGAAGCTAGTAAATCATGACTCCCCACCCTCTCCCAGCCTCTGGTAGCTTCTCCTGTGCTTCTTGTGGGAGTTTGCCTGTTTGTAGGCCTTTATGTAAGTGGAAAAGATCAATACTTCACCTCTCACACGCCCAATGGCAGACCTTCTTTCCTACAACCCCTTACCTGAGGACCCTTGGTGTCTGTCACTAATGTGTTCTGTCTGCCTAACCCTCCTAAACAATATGGGGTCCAAGGGTTGCTATACTTTTAGTGATCTCAGGGGCTGTGATTCCTGTCACTTGGATCCACCGACTCTTTCCTGGCATTACAAATAAGCTCAAGGATTAAGTACACAATGCAGAACTCTCCATTCATGCCTTTTTCATCTTCGGGGGACTCAGATTTAAACCTGATCGCTCAACTCCCCCAGTATTTCTATGGGTTGGCAGCAGCTCAGCAGCCTTACTAGTAAATTTTCTAGGTCACCGGATTGTAATTATAATTGTTTCTCCCACTGTCCTTTTAAATTTATTTTTATTATCACGTAGTAACCATAGTGGGATCTGGTGTGGTATTTCCACGGGTGCGTACAGTGTGTACTGGCTGTAACCCCACATCCCTTCCTCTCTGTTCCCTCTACCACCCACTCATCACTCCTCTGCTCTTTAGGTTCACTAGCTTCAGTTCTGACCAGTGAGAAAAGCAAATGCCGGGCTTGTCCTTCCAGCTTTGTTGTGACGTCTTCCGGGCCCTTCTTTTGTGGGGTGTGGCTGTGGTTTTTTCTTTCTTTTCTTTAAGATTTACTTATTTTTATTTTCTATGTATAGATAATTTTGCCTGCCCATGTGTCTACATACCATGTGCATTCCTGGTGCCAGCAGAGACAAGAAGAGGGCTTCCGGTACTCTGGAAATGGAGTTACAGGTTCTTGTGAGCGGCTATGTGCTGGGAATTGAACCCTGGTCTCCTGGAAGAGGGGACAGTGCTGGTATCCAGCCACGCCCCAAACTCCTTTTGTGACTTCCGTTGTAGCTGTCAGTCTATCTGCCACCTCTTTTGGAGGGTCCCACACTTTTCTGTTTGCTCCCAAGGAGAACCCGTTGGTCTTTTCCATCTTAGCCCTGTTGAGAGCAGAGGTCACAGTGGAAGGCAGTTGCTCCAAGCCTCTTGTTTTGCCCTGTAGAATCATAGCCAGGGACTGCTCACAGAAAGACAGCGTGGATGATGGTATGTGCTACTTGATTCTGGTTCTACTTAGCTGCTGGAAGTCTGCTTTCCTGACAGCACCCATTTAAGGTTTTACTGTTACATCTTCAACCTTGATCCACCTGGATATTAAAAATATTAGGATAGAAGCTTTTTATGGTGTTGTTGGAATAGAGTTGTAAGTTTTGAAATACTATCCTCAATTTATATTTTAACATAATATATAAAAAATTCTTTTGAGAATTTCATGCATGCATACAACATCCCAGGTCTCCTAGCTCCTCCCAGATAAAATATCCTGTCTTTACCCCCTCTTTCCTCTCTTCCCCTTTGTAAAAATAATCCACTAAGTCCAACTAGTACCTCCCATATGTGTGTGTAGGGAGCAAGCCACTGGAACATGGCCAACCTTTGGTCTACATTTTATTGTAAAGGTTGACGAGACTTCACGAAGAAATGTGGCAACAGGCTCCGCCCGTATCTGCATTCTCTGCAGGTTTTAAGTTTTCAAACAACCTACACAGCTGTTCTTGCCTACACATAATTTACCAGCAGTTCTTTTTAGTAGCTCTCAAGCTCTGAAACACTCAACTCATAAGAGCTCTTTTCCTTTTGCACGAATACTTGCTCAGCTTGTAATAGTATAAACAGTGAATCTGCCATATCCAGGACTGACATAGGTTGGGAGCAGACACGGCTGGGGGTTTGATAAAACGGAACAGAGATCTTCCACAGTAGTGGGTTGAATTGCCCCTCTGCTCTCTGGGCAATAGGGGGTTAGTTTTACAGAGGTAGTGAACAGCGCTGTGGGGGAGGGGTATGAGGTTAAGACAGCTCTGCCACGGTTATAATGATGTCATTGATTTCACCCAAGTTTCTCTGTTTTTTTTTCTTCCCCATGTAGCAGTTCCCTTGGTTACTTCCCCTATGAAGAAACATAAAGTTACTATTCAGCCCAAGCATTAACTTGCCAGACTTTCTGCAATCAAATGTAGCTGAAGTTTCCCATCACACAGTCCCCTGCCTCTGCGCCAGCACTGTATGCTAACTTAGGAACACAGCACCCATTTCTCTCCTGTGGCCTTTGGTTTATTCATATATATTTCATCAACAGTATGTTTTCTGGTGTTGCTCACTCAGTCCTTGTTTGAATGCCTGTTCATCATCTTTACCTTGAAGGTGCCGGGACTTACCTCCCTGCTTGTGTATGATATTTTGTAGTATAACCAAAGCCCAGTACATATTATGAGCTTGTGTTTATAATCTATTTCTCACATTCTCCTGCTTTGTACTGCTCCTGGATAACTGCTAAGACCCTCCAACCCCAGAGTGTAATTTTGGAATCTTTCCCTTATAGTAATCTCAGGACTTCTTTTTCCCATGGCATGACTACAGACTTTTACGGTAACTGCCATAGGATTTTATGTGATCAATGCTTTTTAAAAATTCACCTTAAAATCAAACTACTGTTCTTGAAGACTCACTGTCCTTGTGAGAGGTACTTCCCTATCTAAAGCTCACCCTTGAATTGCCCAACAGCATCAAACAGGAAATGACATCCCGTTCACCATTCACCTCTTTGCACCCCGTTGCTTCTCCCAAAGCCTCTTTCCCCGGCCCTACACACAGAAGGGAAGAGGCCATGAGACCTCTACCTGTAATTTGGGGACTTCAGTCTGCAGCTTATGATTTCTGAAAAGCCAACGACGACATTCTTTTTTTTTTTTTTTATTTCTAGCAGTACAGACGTTCTTGTGAAGGCCCAAGGCCTGGGTCATGGGTTAGCAGTTTGTATGTTGTAAGCGATTACATTCCAGAACTAGTTGCTAGAAAGATGAGCAGCAATTCAGTGACTATACCTCGTATGCAAGGAAACCCCTCCCCCGCCCTGCCACCCATCCATCCTGTCTCCATGGCATTGCTGGTTTCCTGACACTATGATACTTGGTGATCCTTAGCTGTCTTCCGGACATGATTTCTCAGAGCTCCATGCACACAGAGTCAGCAGAGACGCCCAAAACTACATAGCTGTTGCTGCCCCATGTTCCAGGGTCAAATGGTTTACTTGCTTATTTTTATTTTTATTTTTAAGTATGTACATTGTATGTGCATGTGAGTATAGGTGCCCATGGAGCAGAGAACACGGGATCCCCTGGAATTGGAGTTTAGGTCACATGACATGGGTGCTGGAAACTGAACTCAGGTTGTCTGCAAGAATAGTAAATGCTATTAACCATCTTTCCAGCCTCAGGGCCAAATGAATTCATGATTTTCCCAAATACCTTTCTTGGAAAATCATCTTATAGCATGTTTTTAAATAATGGGTTTAAATCCTTGAGCTTCCATGTTTCCCCACTGGGTGTGTTCTTGCATGGTGGATATCATTCCCAGCACCTAGAAAAATTAACACTTAGTAAATATTTAAAAGCTAATCGCTTCGTAGAAGATCCCAGTATCTACATAAGCTCTGATGTGGGAAGTCATTTTTGAATGATTGGTAGTTAGCCTCTGAGCTTTGGTCTTAGCTTGCCTCACTGTTTCCTTAGCACACTGCCAATATTTAAGCAGTGTATAGATACAGAGTCAGTGTCTAAATGGTATATTTATTTTCCTGTGTCATCCAGCACTGTTAGCTGTACGTACATAGATCATCTTTACTGCTAATAGTACTGGGAAACTTCTTCCCCAAAATGGTATTAACACACATATTAAAGTTGTATTTTGTGCCTATACTAATCCCAAGGGTTTGTCATTTTAAAAATTAAAATTTAGGTCGGAATAAAAGAATTTCATAAGATACAATCTCCTTTTCCCCCTCTTTCTGGCTGAGCTCACTGTTTTTTCGTTTGTCGGCACACATGGATGCCTGTCAGCTTTCTGTCACTGTGACAGAAGGCCTGAAATAGACGAGTAGAGGAGGTGAAGTGTGACCTTGAAGGCCTGAAGTGAGGCAGTAAAGCATGATGGGAATGGGAAGAAGGAAAGGGTCTCAAGAGACTAAGAAAGAGAGGGAGAGATGGATGACCTTTCGTCACCTAGGGCCATCTCCTGTACCACTTCCCAGTGGGCCACCAGGTGGGAATCACTTCCCCGTAACCCAACAGTTTTCAATCTTTCTCATGTTGCAACCCTTTAATACCGTTGCTTATGTAGTGGTGATCCCAACCATAAAACTATTTTGTTGCTATTTCATAACGAATTTTGGCACTGTGATGAGTTGTGATGTAAATATCTGATATACAACCCCTGTGAAAGGGTCACTTGAACCCCAAAGGGGTTACGGCCCACAGGTTGAGAACTGCTGCAGTAGACCATGAGGTGGGAACCAAATCTGCAGTGTGAGCTCTTGGAGGTTTGGCAGATACTTGAAATTCAAATGATAACAACAGGCTTCTGGTGGGACTCATTCGGCTCTAACTTAGAGCTGAGAACATCAAGTCTTGTTAGCTTTAGAAGGGCTCATCATAGTTATCTAAATCAAAGTGTCTTGGGAATTTGACACAGCAGAGTTTATGTCTGTTACACATTTTCCCCCTAGTATCCAGTGTTTCATCAGATTATAACATGGCTCATGAGTCGAAACTCATACCCCTTTTCTTAGATTATGACAAATCACGTTCACTCCAAAATAAGCAAAGCACGTTGCTTATACCCTCAGTGATATTCTTATTTTCACATATGCCATTTTCATGTCCATGTTGAAGATTTTTTTTTTTTGGAAATGACGTTGATTTTCAAGTCTCGTGAGGTTGCCCTTTTCACACTCAGTGTGACTAATGGTGGGGACAGGCTGGAGGGCCAGTGCATGGAGTTATAGCCAGGGTGACAGATGAGTCTTAGCAGTCATTACCCAGTGCTGAGCATGAGCTGTCCGTCAGCTCCACCAGCGGACGGTCTGTCAGAGAAACCAAATTCTTCAGACAGTGGCTGTCAGTAGTGTGTTTCCACCACATAGGCATCCGAGATTCAAGTTTTCCATCAGGTACAGTTGTAAAGATTTTCTGCGAGCAGTGATGAAATTCAAGGCCCCTGTCAGTTTCATTTGTATTTTCCCTGTTGTGATAGAGAATTGATCTAAAGCTAATTGTTGGGTTTTTTTTTTCCTGTTTTGTATTTTATACTTTGCTAGATGCATCTCTTCTTCTAAGGTGGAAACAGCCAGACGGACTTTAAAAGTCACTTTTGTGCATACAGGAAATAGGAATTACAGTGGTTATTCTGCTCTGTCTGTAGTTCTTGGCCTGCAGTTTTCATTATGAACTTTCCTGGCTTCTTCAGAGATTAGTCTACACTCAGTAGTTTGTATGTATTTGAATAACTAGCTCCTGACCCTACTGAGCTTTAAGCTATTCTACTGAGTTGGTCGTTTATTATGAGCCACCTCTGTGATATTGTGCACTCTCTTAGCTTTTTGTTGTTCAGCTATGAGCAGTGGGAAGTTGCATCAAGGAGTGTCTGTCCTCTGTTTTGTCATCACCTGTCTGCATAGTGATCCACCTCCTTCCTTCTCCTGGGAACTGGGAGCACCCTCTTTTCACATACGCACCTGCGCTCTGTGTTTTCAGTAGAGTGGCCAAACCCACCAACTGGGAAACAACCTCAAAAGCTCCGGTTGCAGAACTGCCTGATGCTCTTGCCTGTTATCCCAGGTCCCAGAGGCATACAGTCTGTGATGGGACTGATACTTCCACACAGCCGTGGGGACCAGTCCTCAGGTGCTTGGAGGTCAGAGTGCTACAGTCGAAGAATTTGCTGCCAGTTCAGGCAAATGTGGTCTCCTCATATCTCTGAGTGGCTGAGGTGATGCCCAATCTGCTTGCAGCCCCATCTCTGGGTATTCTTCTGGAGCACTGGCAACAGGCCCTATCTGTGATATCATTTAGCATTTTTTTTTTTTTTGCAACAAGAGTAAAGCAACTAGTATAAAAGGGCTGTGCTGTGCTCCTCTATAGCTCTCCCTCTGGGATCTGAATCCACGAGACCCGTGGACTCTCTGCCAGATTCTTTAAGAGAAAGTGTTGACATTCTAGACATGCAGGTTTCCTAATTTAGAATAAGACTTCTTGGAGTTGGGAAGGGAGGCGTGCCAAATACCTTCTAGTGGCTTTAGTTCATTTGTCTTTTCTCCTTTTTTAAAGTCTCTCCTTCTCCCTTTCTTCCTCCAATGTACTGAATCCCTAAGTGGTTTCAGTATTCGTGTGAGTGAGGTCATGTTGATAAACTCTGTATTGGAGTTTCCCATAATGTGAACCAGAAAATAATTGAGCCAGAAGAAAGGCTCATCCAAAGGGTGTTTGGATGCCTGTTTTGCTGGATCTGTGCTTATGTTGCTCTTCAGCCTGCTGAGGGATGAAGGAAGCCCCCCTCTCAACCTGTCTCACACAGAATGAGTGACAGAATGTTGAGATTTCAGCATTTCTTGTTTTCATATGTAGGAACGGCTTGTCACACTTTTACAAAGATTATTTTGCCTATTAAGTGAAGATGTGAATAAGCCTGCTTTTCCTCGAATGAGAAACATTAAATTATTATATAAGACTTTTGTTTAACTTGCTTGTTAATGAGCTGCTTTATAGGTTAATAAGAAATTGCATTATTTTCACAGGATATTTAAGACAATAGGGAGTCCCCTCTCCAGGTCCCTACTAAAAGAAATGAAGCTATGCTAATTTATGCTAATTACAGCATAAACTAATCATTGTGCTTTCAGCAGGAAAACACTTTATTATTATTTTTTAATTAATTAATTAATTTATTTTTTTGTTATCAATCACAGGTTAGGTACTTTGCATCCCAAGCGTGGTTCCCTCCCTCATTCCCTCCCCCCAGGAAAACACTTTAAAACAACCAATCAGAAATTGCTTTTTATATTGCTGAGTGGTGTGGGAGAAGTTTGTGGTTTTACAGAATTTGAAGAAACTAAAGAGTTCTGAGTTGTGGCTGGGCCTGCTAAAGTGACTTTGTGGAAATTTATTCACCAGAATATATCTTTTTGTATGATCACTCATTTCTTCAAAACCAGGTATCTGGCTGTGAATGGGAGGCTCTTGGCTGGCCTTGGGGTCAAGCCACACTTCTGGGGCCTCGGCTGCCAGGATCTCTTGCCAGCCCTGCCTCTGAGCAGCCGGTGGTTTACTCCTGCTGCCCCATAATGCAAATCAGCGTGGATCTTCACCCACCACCTCTCCTGCATTTGGACATCCTGCGGCACTGTGGTTTCTCTGTGTGGGAAGAAACTACCAAGTACCCACCTTGGCATCTCTGCGTCTTCATCCCTCTCTCTCCACTGCCGGACTCTTTTGCTCTTCGGAATCATTACTTTCCAGAGGACCACCGGATGCCTCCTTGGTCCTTCATTGTTGACCGCTATGTCTCTATCTATGTCCAGATCAGGATTTTATATTCATATTTCACTGCTTACTAGTATGTGTACCTGGCTCTGTCATTTGACGATGGAAACCAGTATGTTGTAGTAAAAAAAAAAAAAAAAAAAGAAAAAAAAGAGGGTGTTTGGCTATACAATGTTTATTTTTAGCCCTAAGATTATTATCCCGGCGGTATTACCTAACCCACTATCACAAATAATAAAACATAGACACCAGTTAGATTTACAATTGCCTTATTGACCTGGGGCCGGGCAGTTTTTCACTTACATTGTCTCCATATCATCATCATCCATCTCCCAGCCCCATCCAATGTCATCCACCTTAATCCTCCTCAATTGGACTACCTTTCATCCGTAATCCCATGGTACTTGCTTACATTGCTTACATGTATTTTCTCCAGGCTAGCCCATCCTGGCATCCTCCTTCTTCCTCTCTTTCCGTCTGTCTTTCCTGTAATTCCTCGAGGGATTCTCCTAAGCCTGGGAGCCTTAGCCACAGCTACCCCATTCTGCCCTGCCCAGATACAGGCTGTTTAATTAGCCAATCAGGCATAAGGACTTAGGCAGGTTTCCACAGAGGGTCAGTAATTAGCATCAGACCAACCTCCAACATCAGTCCTTTCATATTACCAGTGGCTTTTGATCGTGATATCTCATTTCTCCAGACTTCTTCCTTTTTCTGCCCAGGATTGGTTGTGTTGGAGCCAAGCCTCAACCTGAAGCCCTTGCTTCCTGTGGTTCCCGGTTTTCCGCCATCTTTCTATCTCGAGCATTCCCTGGTTTTCCTTCTATGGATCAGGAAGTGTGAGATCATCGCTGGCCCCATCACTTCTTTCCCGTTCTATTTTTTCAGTCTCACCCCTGAGGTTCCCCCAGCACGCTCAGCTCTTCAAGCTTACACTCATGCTTTTCTTCTGAACCTAACTTAAAACAGTCATCCACTCCCTGGGTATTTTCTCCTATTTTTTTTTTTTTCTCTAAGATACTTTCAATGAATTGTAGTTGATTCAACATCCTCCAAGTTCTCTGCTGAGTCTAGAAATGTACAGCTAAGTAACCTTTATCAGTCACCCCGAAATATTCAGTGATAAATATATTTTATATGCTGAGACAGGGTCTCAGGTAGCCTATGCTGGCTGCAGACTACCCATGCTTTCCGAGTGCTAGGGTTATAGCAGTACACCAATCCCCTTGGATTTATTTTGTGCTAGAGAGCTAGCCCACCCATGGTTTTATGCATACATCAGCAGCACAGCAGATATGACCCCAGGGGCTTTGTGAAATCTCCGAAAGGAAACTTTAATTTCTACCTAAAGAGGATAGAGAAAGCTTCTAAGGGCAGCAAGCTTTGTGTTGAGATCAGTACGGGGGAGCAGAGGGCAGGAGAATGAGAAGGGACGTGGACTATTTTAGGGAAAGGCCTGGGTGAGAGGTGTGTGCTTTTCTGGGTTCAGTCAATAAAGGAACCGAGCTTGACCCTGTCATTTCCCTGCTTTTTTTTTTTTTTTCCATGCAGTTCTGCGGCCTAAAAAAATTTTTCCCCCTCTTTTTGTGTTTATCTTCCATTACTCCCCCCTGGGACAGAGCCTCTCCTGACTTTTTTTTTTAATAACTTATTTAATTTTATGTGCATTGGCGTGAGGGTGTCAGGCCACCTGGAACTGGAGCTACAGACAGTTGTGAGCTGCCATATGAGTGTTTGGAGTTGAACCCGGGTCCCTTGGAAGAGCACACAGCGCTGCTGAGTCATCTCTCCAGCTCCTCTGAACTCTCAAGCCTTGTTAATCGGACTTACATTGTGTCCAGTGTATTCTACCCTGGACAAACTTCACCTTTGTACCAAACTTGAGTTTTTGATCTTAGCCATTCTGATGGGTGTAAGGTGAAACCTCAGGGTTGTTTTGATTTGCATCTCCCTGATGGCTAAGGACATTGAGCATTTCTTTAAGTGTTTTTCTGCCATTCTACAGAGTTCTCTGTTTAACTCGGTACCCCATTTTTTAATTGAATTACTTAATTTGTTGCTTTTTAACTTACTGAGTTCTTAAAGATGCTGTTTAGCCACTGGTCTTGGGATGCTGTTCATGATTACTGGGCAGAATCTAAAACTCTATATTTAAAGTTTTATGTGTATTGGCAATCTAAGTCCTGTTGATACTCTATAATTTCTTATTGGCAAGAAGTATGCTTTAATTTGAGAAGACCATCAGAATTGGTACATTTTCTGAATGTAAAAGCCTAGCCGGACTTAGAAATACGTTTATAGTGGCTTCATGATGCCAAAACAACCACTTAAAAGCTGAAAAATATGTCTGACATACACTACTATTTGTGTCTCGGCTTGGCTTTCTTTTTAGTTTTACAAGGAAAGATGGTTTTGATTAGAAAGAAGGAAAGAAAGAAAGAAAAGCTATAGAGACAATAAAGAGGGAAGAGAGGCGGGGAGAGGGCAGGAGGAGGGAAACTGATTCTCTCTTTTTTTTTTGACTCATAAGCCTTACTTTATTTTTGATTGACAAATACTAAAATTGTACACAATATGATGTTTCGATACATGTATATACATTGTGGAATGATCACATAAGAAAAGTAGGATATCCATCACTTTAAATACAAATCATTTCTTTGAGGTTATAACATTAGAAATCCTTTCTTTTAGCTATTTACAAGTTTATAGCAAGCCA
>CM053759.1:38678753-38755131 GCA_028658305.1 Pachyuromys duprasi | reverse complement strand
GACAGCTGGTCTATGAAGTTGAAATAATATTTATCCAAAACAACTGACCTCTTCCTTCTCATAAAAATTCAAATTACACTTTGGGAATTAAGGAAGTTCTCTCTGAGCTCACTGGTCAGCCACAAGCCAGTGGAAACCCTCATAAGCTCATGGGCCTTGGCCTTTCTCCAGGGCTCCATTATGGAGGGGTGTGACGCACTAGCTGGACTGAACAGGAATGCTCTAAGGCTGGAAACGACAAGCAGGCTGCTCCCCTGGGCCTCTAGGCCTCTGGGCTCCTGGGAAAGTTGCTGCTAGGCTCAGTACAGCCTGAAGGATTCCTGTCTGCTGCAATGTGGATCTACGTCAAGTGAAGATAACAGGCAGGCATTCACAGGCCTTGAAAATTCACTGATGGACTTATTTCCATTCTTGACTCCTCTCCATGGCCAATTATGAGATGAATCACCATTTTCTGAAGGATCGTATAAGAAACTTGATATGTGCAAACATCATGGAAATCAGCAGGCTCAGCCGTTCAATTCAGTGGGTAACCAATGGTTCCCAGGCCCCATCCTGCCCAGGTGGGTAAGTTTTTGTTTGGAACCTATTCTCAAGAGTTATCAAGTACGGCATAAAGAAAGAGAGCTAAGAGAGATAGAGACTAAAGAAAAACTTAATGGGAAATGCCTTCATGGTTGAAGATCTTGAACTCGAGAATCACAGTTATCTGATTTGTCCTTCTGCAGAGACTGGGTTGGCTTTGAGTGTGAGTGTAAATGGATTCGAGAAGATCTAACTGTTCTGTACAAAGGCCAAGGAGAAACAATGTTCTGGAAGGACTGATCTCTTGACATTGTGTGAAGTGGGCATGTTCTAAACTCTTACTGAAAACCAAGACATGAGCAAGGGCGAAGTTCTTCACAATGTGTATGGATTAATCATGGGTTTAAAAGAAAACCTAGTTGGGTAAATTCCAAGACCCAAAGCTAGGCACATCAATTGAACCAAGAGTCTCCAAAATATTAACCTAAGATCGAGAACAAAACAGAGTTCTTCCCCAGGAGCTGCTATATGCTAAGAACTCAACCTGAGCCTCCTGGCACTATATTTAATAAAAATTTCATTCCAAAGCTGGCTCATAATGATGCATTTGAATGGATTTTTTCTAAATAAACCCCAGTGGTTTTTTTGGGGGTGGGGTAGGGAGCAGAAACAGGTAGATCTTAGGGCCTCACTGGCAAATCAGCAAACCCCAGGTTCAGTGAGAGACTTTAAAAATAGGTGGAGAGTGGTTGAGGACAACACTTAAAGTTGACTTCTGGACTCCACATGTGCATGCACACACACATACGCACACACACATACACACACACACCATAGACGTACATACAATAATAATAAATAAAATTTTTATTTACATTATATTCGTTACCTAAAGTTATCTTGATCTCCTTTCTGGTTTCATAAGCTACACACATGCACACACTTATATTTAATTTTAAATCTAGGTTTGGCGTATGGGAGAAAAGTCTGAGCATGTGTCTATCTCTGTCTGGTTCATTACCCTTATCAAAATAATTTCTAGTTCCATCCATTTTGTTGTGGTTGTAATTTCCTTTACCACAGAATAAACTTTCATGTTGTCTATACACCACATTTTCTTCATTTGTTTGTTTGCTGATAAGCATGTAGGCTGGTTCCGTTTCCTGGCTATTTTGAATAGTGCAGCAATAAACATATCTCTGTGGTATGTTGACTTAGAGTCCTTTGGATATATACCCAAGAGTGACATACCTGGGTCATATTTAAACCAGACATTCCTGTAGCCAGTGTTCAAACTATACATAAAATAGAGTAAGATTCAAGCCTTGTTCTGCTGTAATAGAGATATGAATAATAATAACATTAAATAGGTGTTGCTGAAATATTGATGGAAATAGCCC
The DNA here is from genome assembly GCA_028658305.1 of Pachyuromys duprasi. NCBI lineage: Eukaryota > Metazoa > Chordata > Mammalia > Rodentia > Muridae > Pachyuromys > Pachyuromys duprasi. Next base: position 38,753,206 of record CM053759.1, on the reverse strand, counting down.
CAGATGCAAAAGTTAATAAATCTAGGTTATGGTCTTGAGTAGAACTCTTGCCATGAATGTGAATTTATGAACACCAGCTTTTTCATATGCCCAGGGGCCCTATGGAGACTCCTGTTTGAAAATGTGAGTGTGAAATTATATAAACGTATGGGGAAGTGCCCAGCATTTCCTCCAATTTACAGTAGGAGGTTGTTAGGAGTCCTTAAACATCAGAGAAGGGAATGAATGCCAAGGAGAGAAAGGCAAGAAAGAAAGTGGTCTTGTGGATCCAAAAGGGCCCGTGGAAGATGCAGCGTTTGGGAGAGGCCAGAACAGCGGAACCTCTGGGTAGCAAATGAACAGTGATTACCATATGCTGACTGACTGAACAGACTTTGAAGAACAGGGGTGCTGCATGGACCTGGGTCTTGCTGGCAAAACAGTTTGAGAGGGGATTAGGGAAGAGGTGGAATTATGTGGCACATGCGAGCTGGCTGATGGGACTTTTCCTGGCAGAGTTTGTGCTTAATCCAGTCAGGTCACTCTTGAGTTTCTCTGTCTCCACTCAGAATTTCTGGACTCTTGAGAGTGTATGACTGTACTTCCCACGTGGTTTGCTCATCCTTTACTCCGAAAGGGCTTTAGGCAGTCCTTGGCAGAGATAAAGACAACCAACATCTCTCTCCCTGTTACTTTCCTGGAAAAGAAAAACATTCAAAGAGACTGGCTGTGCTGCTTAGCTTTATAGCCAGAGCCACCTGAGGGGAGGGAGCCACAAATAAGAAACTGCCTCCGGAAGACTGGGCTGCAGGCAACCCTGTAGGGCATTTTCTTAATTAGTGTTTGTGGGGGAGGGCCCAGCCCGTTGTGGGTGGTGCCATCTCTGGGCTGGTGGCCTAGGTTCTGTAAGAAAGCAGGCTGAGCAAGCCGTGATGAGCAAGCCGCTAAGCAGCACCCCTCCGTGGCCTCTGCATCAGGTCTTGCTTGAGTTTCTGTCCTGACTTCCCTTGGTGATGAACTGTGATGCAGAAGCATAAGACAGATAAACCCTTTCCTCCCCTGCTTGCTTTGGTCATGGTGTTTCATCACAGCAATGGTAACCCTTGACTAGACCCTGACCACGGAAAAAATAGAAGTAGACTAGTTTTCCTTTGTCTTCAAATATACTCCTTTCTCAAGTACCAGATCAAATGTTATTAAAGACTGATAAGCCTTTAAAATACAATCACATAAGCCAAAGAAAAGAAGCCAAATGTACAAAAAGGGAGGAAATCACAAAATTTAGATGAGATTGACACAATGTGTCCACCAATATAGTTAACCCATGGTTAACTAGCTGCTCCCTTTCAACCACTACACATTCCCGAGAGAGAGAGAGAGAGAGAGAGAGAGAGAGAGAGAGAGAGAGAGAGAGAGAGAGAGAGAGAGAGAGAGAGAGATTCAGGAAGAGCTGGGGCATCGTCCATGAGAGAGCCACCGAGAGCTCACTAGAGATGCAACCACCACGGGGTTTCGTGGACTTGACTGACACCTCAGCTGCAAGCGTCCCAGTGATTCATGTGCCACTAGGAAAATGTGCCAGCTGTGCTTAAGGGTCATCCTGTACTACATCCGGGTGAGGCACCTGGCTTCTCACTGCTTTGACATTTCTTGCATGTCTTCTGGGATTTGGCACCTTTGTGGGCTTTTCTGTATTGCTTGGCATGAGACAGGCAGTTCTTTATTTGTTTTTCGGTGGTGAGAGGCAGCTCAGCTTTCTATTGTTTGGGCAGGATAAAAACAGTCGAAGGTGACTTTAGACAATAAAATGAGGGTTTGTAGATGTCCTTCCAAACTTGTTCCGCTAATACTGAACTTACTCTGCAACTCCATTTTCATACCTTTCAACTTAACACCATAGTTTTTGGTTTGTTTGTTTTAGTTTGGAATCTGTGATTTTGGAAGACATGTAAAGTGTCCATTAAGTTAAACACTAACTATACACAAGGCTTAAAGCGACAGTGTGATGAGTAGCTCTGACCAAATTTATGTACATATGACCACATCCTCATGGCAACTGGAAGATGGCTTCATTGTTTATAAGACAGGGGTTGTGGGTGTAGCTCAGCTGGTAGAGTGCCTTCCTACCCATGCACGAAGCCTTGGTAGACGTCACCCCCAGCACTGTATAAAACTGGGCCTGGTGGCAAGTGTGGGAGACAGATGACAAAGACCAGAAGGCCAAAGGTCATTCTGGGCCACCATAGTGTGTTCAGGGTATATGAGACCCCCTCCTTTTAAAGGCACACTCCAAATTTATAAATGCTCAAATGAGAAGAAAATGTGCATCTAAGAAAGGGTGGAATATATTAGCTAAATAATGAGCATTGGCCAACCTAACTTTTGCTGAAGTATTCCACCTCCCTGCCTCCGTCTTCTCTGTCTTCCTCCCTGCCCTGAGTTGCATGTCTGAGTACACATGTCTGAGTAGCTGTGTGAGGGCCAGAGGTCCATCTTAAGCGCCTGTCCTTGATCACTGTGAACACCTTATCGAATTTTTAAAAAGATTATCTTTAATTTGTGTGTGTGTGTGCGTGTGTGTGTGTGTAAGTGCTTGCATGTGTATGTGTGCCACATGCATGCTTGTTGCCTGCGAAGGCCGGAAGTGAGGTCAGCTCTCACGAAACTGGAGTTGCAGAGAGGTGTGAACTTCCACGCAGGTGCTAGAGACCAGCGCCAGCTCTTCTGCAAAAGCAACAAGCGTTCTGTAAGTGCTGAGTCATCTCTCCAGTTCTCACTGCCCCTCCCCACCCTTCCGCCCACACCTACTTTTTTGAGACAAGGTTTCTCCCCAAACCTGGATGTCATTAATTGAGTTGTCCTTGCCATCCGCCTGTCTCTACATTCTCCCTTCCCCGAAAGTGCCTTTATTGGAGAGAGAGTTTCATTTAGCCCAGGTTGGCCTTAAAACTGCTTTGTAGCTAAGGACAACCTGGAACTCTTAATCCTTCTGCTTCATCTCCCAGGTGGTAGGATTACAGGCTTGGGCTATTTCGTCTTGCTCTTTTGGGTTTTTTAAAGACTAAGTTGTTTGAACTACAACTGCACCCTGCTGTGGCCCTGGTTTCCTGTTGCATGTGAACATGCACCCTATGCTAAAATGCCTATCCTCTGAACTGCGTTCACCTTAGCAAAGGGCTCTTCCAGGTGGGAGGTAGATAGACTGAGCATCTGCACACTTGGTCTTCGAGTCTCCAAATCAGTATGTGAAGGAGTAAGGACCTGACTTCTCTGCTCTCTGCCTGTTAAACGTACCAGTTAGAAGTCTGTGTAACAAATTACTTTGTGATGTTTTGTCTAGTTTATTTCCTGATGCCCCATATTCCATAATTAATATATCTTTGTATCTAAGTCACTTTTATCCTCTGTGAGTCAGTCTCATTCATCTCAGTTTGAGCGTGCTCACCTCAGGAACTCCCATACTACGGAGCGCACCCTACAAATAGAGATGCGGGGAAACCTGCCAAAGGAAATTAAACTGTCATTCCTCTCATCTTCCCGGTGAAAGAAGTCTATGTTTTATGTGTGTTTTGCCAGCCGTCACTCTGAATTGAGCAGATTTCATACTTTCTCCTCAGCAGAGTGCCTAGAGTTTAATCTCTGCAGACTTTGCTCTTCACTGCTCATTATTCGCAATTTGTAGGTATGACTTTTACCCCATCCCCTTCACTCCAGTTGCTGACCAGAAAAAGGCAGAGTGAAGTTGTGTAAGTGGGTGAAGAAAATCTCAGCAAGCTCTAGGCAACTCTGAAGAGTTGGTGCAGGACTGTCAGACTGGTTGCTTCTGTTTGTGGCAACAGGTCACAAGAGCAGGACAAGTTTCACCATGTCCACAGAAAGGAGCAGACCATCCAATCTTCAGGAGTTCTGTTGGGGCAGAATAGTTCTTTTTTGTTTGTTTTGTTTTTTAAGGCAGGGTTTCTCTGTGTAGTCCTGTATGTCCTGGAACTGGATCTATATAGACCAGGTTGGTCTCAAACTCAGAGATGGTGGAATGGCGCTTAGTTCCTGTTTTTGCTTCACCCGATTAGCGTTTCCAGGGGACAGGCAGTTCCAGTCTGCTGGCTGCTGTCTTGGAAGCTGGCTAGTTGATGAAATAGGACAGTATTAACCTCCCCCAGCACGGTGTTCAGCTACAGACAGCCGCTTAGCGTTTTGAGATAACTTATCAATTAGATATCATCCTTAACATGATGACTAAGCACTGACCAAGCTAACAGTTAGCCAGTGCCTGTCCTATTGTTGATGTGTTACAATTCAAATTTAAAATGTGACGAAAATAGTTTATGTCATGATTTCATGGTTATCATACAACCATTTTATTTGAGCAGGTGTTGTGTGTTTTCTAAGCATATTATTTTACTTTGGTACTCATTTTTTCATTAAAATCTTACTTATTAGGAAATGAAGTATGTCCATAAAGTATATTGTTCTGTCTGAAAATAGAAGGCTTCTGACAGTCTCTGCCCAAGAATTTTTTTTCTGCTCAATAGGCTTTTTGTTTGTTTGTTTCTTTATGATCACTCTATAGGAGAAAGTTTATGCTCATGTTATTTGTATTTTCTTTACTGACACATTTTTACATCTGGATCTCTTTTTATGAGTACCTTTCCATCTATTACACTCAGTTTAACATCACATGCTTTATCCTTTTACGTGCATGGTTAAATCAAGAGCTATATTTTTGATGTGATAAACTTTTCATTTGCTTCTATTTTTACAGTATAACATAGCAGCAGATAAATTACCAACTATGGTATATAAGATTGGGTAATGAGATGATACCAAACCTTACCACCTGGATTCCACCCCCAGAACCAACGTGGTAGAAGAGGAAAACAGATTGCTACAAATTGCCTTGTGATGTCTACGGGCACACACACACTGCAATATAAATTTTAAAAATATAAGATTGATCTACTGAATTTTAGATGGCTTTAGATGATTGTACATGCAAAAACATTGGTGATGTCTTTTTATATTTAAAATGTTTCCCATGGATTATTATTTAATAATTTGCGTGTGTTTGGCAAATTTAAAGCTCTTTCTATATAATTTTTATTCTTCCTGGTCTCTTCTGATCACTTTCTTTCAGTCTTTTCATAATGGTCACAAAAGGCTAATTGGGAAGCACTTGATGTCCTTGTGATTGATTGATTGTGTACTCCCAGGCTCTGAGTGTTGTTCGTAAGACAATGTCTTTGGTCCTCCATGTTTGCACGCTGCAGTGTCCTAGTCCCGATGCCCCAGAGATGAAAACTCCAACCCACTTCCTTTTTATTGTTTGCCTCATTTCCTTCCCATTCATGTCCCTTCCTTTGGTTGGCATGTTTTAACTTAAAATCTCAACAACAGAGCTATATTTTTTTTTCCTTTTTCTGTGCCTTGGTGCTCGAATGAGAAAAGGCTTTTCGCCTTGTAAGGGCATTGCCTTCGATCTGGCCATTGTTTTTGAGTATGTGGGACAAAAATGTATTTGGGTTATTATTGGTGGTTTGTATATTTACTCACTTGTATGGAGGTTGTTGAGGAGCCTGTGACTCAGAGAAGGAACCGTCCACTCCTGTGCACTTGTGCTCAGGCCTGAGGATGTTTACAGAACCTGCTCCCCGGGAGGTGCTAGGCAAGCAGCTGCCTTTCATCCCTCACCTGCCACTCTTACCCAGATGAAGCCATGCCACAGCACCACAGCGGTCATAGGGCCAGGCCTATGATAAGACAGCCACTCGCCTCTTTTCTTCTGGAGGGTTTCTCTCTCCGTAAATGATTTCCAAAGTAAATTTGGCTCTTACCTTTCTTTCCAGTAAGTAAACAACTTCTGATAGCCAGGCTGCTCATGCTCACAGCCGACGTTTTCTGCCTCCCACTGAGCTGGATTAAAGCAACTAAGTATTTTTGTGCCACATAAGCCTGGTCCTACGTCCATTTCACCTTGAAGCCGCCTCGGCAGATGTGCTGTTGTGGTGCTTCCTCTGATACTCCCAGAGGAAGTGTGAGCTTTAGCTGGGATTGAGCGAAAGGGAAGGGAATTACCTCACATCACCCCTCTTAGTCCCAGCATGCTGCCAGCAGCTTCGCCTGATTCACCTACACCTCAAGCCAACTCTTGGTCCTGAGTTTTTAAGCACTCATGTTATGGATCACCTTTTCCCAGTTTATCTCACGCTAAGTGACCGCATAATTAAACACATTTCTCTAGGATGAGCCTTTTGACAGGTTATTATTTATTTGAGCTCTCTGGTTCTCTGATGAAGAGAAAATAAATACACAGTGCATGAAATACAGAGCTGTTTCGAAATGGAATTTCCTAGAGAATTTCAGGGGTGTGAGTTCTAAGGTTAATGGCATGTGTGTTCTGTTTGTGTGGAAAATTAGTTTTGCCTTTGCTTTCTCTTGAGTCCTCTGCAGAGAGTCCGGGACGGTGTGCAGGGAAAGTATAATGATATCGAGCTAATGTCTAAATGGCAAACCAACAAATATTTATGAAGTCTTATTTGTGTACTGTGTGCTGACCTCTTATCCCCAGGAACAAACAAGAGGAGTGCGTGTTCAGTGAGCTGCTGTGCTAGAGAGAAAGGGCACCCAAACTTGTCATCAACTGCAATGTGGAACTCGGGGCTTTAGGTGAAGGACTGTGTGAATACAGTATAGAAGAGGGAGCATTTCATAGCAGTTCAAGTGGTGGATGATGGGGAGTCAGTAGAACCCTCTGGGCAGATTTTTCAATTTTATTTTGAAGATGAATTGGAGTTTTTCTGGGTCTGTGGGTTCCGGGAAAGTGGACAGTATCAGCAGAAGGTCAGAGATTTGCATGGTGATCGCCAGAGCATTCAAGGAAGATGACGTCACCTTGTCATCAGGTGTCAGATGCTCTATGGATGGAGGAGAAACTAGAGATAAACTGTGGCCAAACTAGAGATCCTGGAAGAGTTCAAAGTGAGTTTTGATCCACTGTACAGCATGTTGCCTCTGGTGGTGGGTGAAGGTCGGATTTAGTTAGTTTGGTTGTAAAGCAGGCTGGCCTGGGTTCATATGTAACCAAACATGACCTCAGACTGATGCACCGATTTTCTCTTGCCTCAGTCTTTGCCGGAACCTCGGTGCCCAGCTTGAAGGTGAGATTTGAAGGGAAGTGAGTAGAGGGAAGTTAGGAGCTCACCAGTGTAACTTCTCTTGGAATAGATGAAGGTCTGTACCAAAGATTGGTCACAAGGCTGCATTTCAGAGATGATAGCTGAGGTCAAATGGGTAGGATTTGCTGAGTGCAGCCCTGGAAGGTGGAGAATAAAAGGGAAAAAAACTGAGGTTTCAGATCCATTTCAGATACCCAGGTGATGGTGGATCTTTTTGCTGAACCGGAGAACAACTTTAATGTTCCTGAAGGGCTGGCTTCATGTGGAGTTTCTTAGCAGAAGAGGGCTGGACATACGAATGAGGGTTCTAGAGAGCATGGGGCAGTCGACACGCAGGTAGGGTGCGCAGCCTGCTCAGTGGCCAGTGTGTTTCTCGGGGAAAGGCTGGTTGTTGATAGAGCAGTAGAGGACAGAAGCGGTGGATATGGGAACCGGGGATTTAGAAGTACTGTTTCAAGAAATTTTACTTGAGGATGGAGAAAGGGCCATGATTGATTAAGAGAGAGATTGAGTTTGCTTTGCTTTGCTTTATTTTCTTTCCTTCGGGACTCGAAGAAAATTGTTTGGGAATGATGATCCAAGACAGAGGAGATGATCGATACAGCGGGGCTTCTTTTTTAGTTATTCAAGAAGGAAGAAAGTACATAGTTGATTGTGAGATGAACTTGGAGCTGGATAGGAGAGAAATGAAACATTCTATTTAAAAATAAAAAAACAGTCTTCTAGGAGTAAAGGGAGGGTACTTATGAGGGCTGAGGACCCGTGTGGAGACTTAATACCATTCTGAAAAGTGGAGTGGAGCTGGGGTCAAGAAAAGGGTTGGCTAATAGTGCGGTCCAGCCAAGGCTGAGCTCATCTTTTGGCCACAATTTGCTCTATAGCTGGGAAACTCGTGAGAAGCTGTGAGACAAACAGGCTGATAGGTTAATCCAGGGTGTATGTGTGTGTGCGTGTGCGTGCTCGAGCATGGTGAGAGAGAGAGAGAAAGAGTGTGTGAGAGACAGAGAGAGAGAGAGAGAAAGAGAGAGAGAGGGAGAGAATGATGGGGGTAGGGATCATGGCTGTAATCGAAAACACCCAGGAGGCTGAGGCAGAAGGGTCACTTCATGTTCAAGGCCAGTGTGGGCTGCACAGTGAGATACTGTTTCAAAAACAAAACCCAAATCAAACCACTAACTAACTAACTAACTAACTAACAACAAAATCTGAGGGAGAGAGAGATGGTATAACTTTTTGTGATGTCTATAAACATAAAATACTTATTTTCTGTTGTGTTAAATGGAATAATTTAAAGGCAACCTTCAATCTTATCCTAAAAATTGAATAGTTTGCTTTTTTTTAAAAAAAGACCTTCAACACATGTGTGTATGTATTTATATGTATATATTAGTTATACAAAGGTGATAAAGGAAATTTAATGTGCCATTTTATATTTTGCACATAACTAGCTTGTCTTCCATTTATTGTAGTAGCAAACAAGAATCAAACATTTATAGTCAGACCAACAGTATTATGCAAATGTTACAATTAAATAAATTGAAGTGTTTGATGCAAGGCTCAAGTGATGTCCTCAGCCCGAGGCTTTTTTTTTTTTTAGATTTGCATATAAATAAAGTATTTGCTACAACTTTCTGTTTGGTATTTGCTATCAAGCAGACACAGCGATATTTACTTCTATTATCAGATCAGCTCTCTGGATGAGAAGGGCCATGGAGACAGTCATTAGCACAGAACATTTCTGCACGTGGTCACTATTCTGCATTGTCTGCATCCTCTGCTGGGGAGCAGCATGGACTCTGGGAGAATCCCATTATAATTCATCCCTTGAGAAAACATCAGCCAGACGGGCATACCTGTGAGGTTCTGAAGTTTTGGACATCTCCCTGGTTATTGTATAATAGAACCTCGAAGCAGCAGCAGACTCAGGAATGGGTCAGAATGCAGGGTTCGTGTTCAAAACCATCCTTGAACCCTGCTGCGGTCTTTTCCCTCTGTTTGATGAAGCCGACTACCTGCCATCAAGGAGGACCTGTCTCTTCTTCCTACAGCTGTCTGCCTGTCTGTCATTTACATCCCCAGGGTATAGTTACACATTTGAAACTTCCCCTTACCTCCTATCCCTAATTGACTCAGGTTGAGGAGATGGCTCAGTGGGTGAACCCTGGGGCCTACGTGGTAGAGGAGAGAACTAGGTGCCCTGAGCTGTCCTCTTATCTCCATAGTCATGCTATGGCACTTGTGTGCCTACACATAAAATAAAGGGGCCTAGTACTTGGGAACATGAGGCATGACCCCACCCCAACACACACACACACACACACAAAACAGACACACTTCCTGGGGCGACAGAGTGCTTCTCTGGTCTTGAGAGAGTCTTGAGGGGAAATACTAGATGTTAGTGAGCTGCTGTGTTATGTCAGAGCCCTGACTGTCTCCCTCCCGGGTCTGAACATTTTCAGGCATCTTGCTATTGTTTACGAATGTCTGTTTCTATAATTCATTCTAGTGCTATTAGATAAACCAAACTGGTTATATCTTAAGGTCTGGAGTAGTGAATAGAGTTTTCAATTTTTTAATCAGGCCACAGAGGAGAATCTTACTAGCAGTAAGACAGAAGGAAACATGGTCCATATTCTCATTTTTGAGAGGAAAACATGAAGGTTTTTCTAGAGACCGTTAAGATGAAAGTTAATTAAAGCTAAGTAGAATATTAATCTTAGTTAATGAGATGCTGGATCCGTTACCCTGCTTCTCAGCAACACTTGTGTTGGGCAGCACATTTATAAGCCCGGGGCAGTTCTTCATCTGCAAGTCATTACCTTTCTTGTAATGTTTGTGTCTATTATCTGGAGACCTTCATGTGTTCTGAAAGGATTCCATTCTATTCCCTTTAGCAGAGTGGATGAGCAGATGGCTTCCACATCTGCAAAGCATGTTCTAGAGATAAAAGAGCTTGCTATAGGTCTTATTACCAACAAGCGGTGGAACCAAGGCTTTGGACCAGCAGCTTTTCCAAGAAGACTACAGTGCCACTGTAAGCCCAGCTCCTTCGGCATCTGCTCCAGGGAGCAGGGTGAGCCTCTGGCCTGTGATGAGAAGAAATTAACCCTTTCACACTTGAAACCCCAGGAGCCTTCCATTTGGTGTGTCAGTGCCAAAGCACCATGGGCACACAGAGAGAGGCTCCATGGAGCATCCAGGACATACACAGAGGAAGGCAGACAGATGACAGCTAGAATCCTGGTGCACAGAAGGTCACACTCCAGAAAAGCAACACAGCTCTCTCTCCTTCATCCCACCAGAAAGCCTCACCTAACCCAAAGGCAACTGTTTTTAAATGATACTCTTTGCCAAGCTGAAATAACAATTCCTTTTCTGATATCCAGATAGTCCTTCTTGTACTCCAAAAATTTCAATACGTGTAATTGTATTTATTTACTTACTTACTTATTTCGAGTGTGTGTGTGTGTGTGTATGTGTGTGTGTGGCCACACAATCTCATGCCTTTATATGCCTGTGAGGGTCAGAGGACAACTTGTGGCCCTTCTCTTGTCCTACCATGTGGGTCCCCGAGATCACAAGTTGTCACGCTCAGGGGCGAGTGCCTTTACCAAAGAGCGATCTCATCAGCCCAAGAAACAATATCTTAAGTACTGTTTTGAGCTGAGTATGGTGATATGTGCCTGGCAAGAAGATGGTCAATTTGAGGCCAACCTGCTCTACAGAGTCAACTCTAGGCTAAAGTTTGGAATACAAGATAAGACCCTGTCTCAACAACAACAAAAAGTGTCTAGGCTGGCTTGCAAAAGTCTGAAGTGTATGTGAAAGGAACAGTGCCTGAATTAATACTATCTGATCATTACTACAATATTAGCTCTATTTAATGGCCTTCTGTGATTGAACTGTAAATATACGTTCCAAGTCCCTATCCTTTGAAAGAGTCTTAGTCTGTGGTAACTGTGTGTCATCAATGGCAGGCACAATCTTAGGCAGTTGGGACGATAGTTTTGATTCTTCACTAATTCTGTAGCGACACAACAGACACGTTGTTGACAAGGTTGCAGGAGTTTACCTGTGGGGGAATGACAACTTTATATGATGCAGCGACAGTGATGAATGGTGTAATTCCTGTGAGGATGATGTGTCCACTTTAACCAGAATGACATGCAATTGCTCTGTGGATCATCATCCCATTCTGCAAGTTCACCCTGTGTTTTTCTGGGTACCTGTGCACAGATTCAAAAGGTGCCTCTGACCTGCATTGCTTATAACAGAGCAAACTGTAGGCATCGCCAGCAGGGGACTGATTAATGTGGCATTTCCACTTTGGACTGTATCATCCAGGCCTGGAGGACTTGCCCAGACACAATTTGCTCACTTATTCTCCCCCTCCCCCCAATTTGCTATTCAGTAGATCTAAGGCTCAAGGGAAGGCAGAGATGAAGCTCAGCCCATTCTTGAGTCTCCATTTATGTGGGGCTAGGAGACTCTCTGCTAGTCCACACTGTATCATAATACCGTTAGTATCATAATCACAGACTCATTGATATTCTGATGAAAGTGCCTACAATGGTTTTTCCATTGGACTTGACATAATTTGCCCTGAGTTAATGTGGAAGAACATTGTGTGAAGAATATCTAAGAAAACTTGGAGAACAACCGTATGGGAAGGCATAGTTCTTGAAGAAATAGAAATTAATCATATTGTAATAGGACTGTATGGTACTGAAAGTTCCAAAGTCAACATTTGGCCTCTGGACAGAGCAGAGAGCTCTAAGCAAACCACTCAAATATGGGAAGTGTGTATGTGTGTGTTACATAAGGAAAGTATGGAGTCCTAAACCATACAGAAAATGAAGGCCAGCTTGTGAACGACTTTCATGTAAAAGCACTTTTAAATCAGAATATAGGAGACTTGCCTTGTGAACAAAAGAGGAAGGAGAGGTTTCCTAACATAGACGTGGCCTAAGTCTTACTTCATTGAACTCTGAAGAGTTGTAATTGTTGCTCAACAGAACACCATAACTGGAGTGAAAAAACAAGCCACAGATTGGGAAATGATAGTTTCAGTGTTTCTGTCTGAGAAGGATTCTTTCTTGAAATTTGCAAGCAATGCTTGTATGTCAACAGAAACTCATATGGCAAGAGATTGTGCATTCATGGCAGAAGGAAACGGAACGGCCAGGGACGTCTGAAGCCATGCCCAGCCTCACTAATAAGTGTACATATTTACCTGTTAAAATAGAACAATGCCAGTATTTCTGAAAATTTGGGATACAAGTCGCTGCCCACTTAGTGGGAAGCTTGGCAATCCTGAGGTCCAGCAGGATCCTCGCCTCTGCCTCAGCTTTCTAGATGAACACTTAGAGCAACCCACATACATGCATGCGCTGGGAGATTCATCCGGTGGTGTTCACACCGTCACTGATTGTAAGGGTGAAAGGAAATAAGTGAGAGGCGAAAGGAGCTAAACTATCCCGTTAGAGATTGCAGTTAAGATGAATATGCTATATCAGTGTGTGTATGTGTGTGTTTGTGCGCACGCGCACTCGAGTGATGGTGGGGGTCTGGTGTTCTGGTACATATTAAATTTACATATATGATTCATTGTTTTGAATTTTCTGTGTATCCCAGTGGTCTAATGTCCCTCCTTTTATTAGTAGTACAGTACTGTTTTAATTATAATGGTAGAGTAATTTATATTATAATAATATTATAGATACATGTACACATATACGAAACACGTAATATTTGTCAGAAATCAGACAGCAGAATGACAGGAGAAGTCAAGGGTGAGGTTATGCATAACAGTGCTATTAATTATATATAGGTACCACATACGTTGGAGGAGTCTAAAATAATTTATAGGAATAAACACCAATTTCAACATAATGGTGCCAAGTGAAGTTGTAGAGCATGGTAAAACCTACAGATGTAGTTATAACATTTTTGTTTAAAAAAATAATAAGTTCACTCTAGTGTAGTATTAGCATTCTATTTATCAAGGCAGAATTAACATATGCACTATCCAACACATTATTCTGTGTGTTGGAAATATCTTGCAATTACAGAGAACTCACAAGCACACAAACACTGTGCTAATGGCCTCCTCAACATGCGTCATCTCTTTGCGCATAGCGAGTTGGACGCCCAGCGGAGGCAAAAGAAACTTTGTTGAAGCTCATTTCCAATATGCAGATGACAGTCAGTCCATGCTAATACCGCTTAACCCTGATTTGTGCAAAACAAGTTTGTAATCACTCGATAAGAAAACCGACTTAATTAGTGCCTTTCCCAGGGGACCTTCTAGTCCCTGTCAGCAAAGACTGCAGCTTTAATTGAGATGGTGATGCCACTTAATTGGAACACCTGAGTAGAATTAAAGGGTGCTCGGATAAGGGGAGCTGGTTTCCCTGGTACCCGGAACTTCCTGCCGTTTTTTATGCCAGACTCTGCCAACTGGGAAGAAGCTGAGCCAAATGCTTTCATTCTTCCATAGATGACTTGATGGATTCCATGTTTTTCAGAGTGTTTTTTTTTTTTCAACTGATGATGTTTAGAACTGTATGTGGAGACACTTGATGCTTTCGTTGCTTTTAACTTGTTATTGATCTAACAGCGTGATGTCTGTTAAATGAGATAAATGGATGGCCGTATTGGGATTCAAGAATGAAGTTCAATCAATTGCATCTGATTGAATATATATATATATGTGGAGTAAAGAATGGGCCCACGCCTTCGTGGAGGCTGACAAGCTTCAAAATCTGCAGTTGGCAAGTAGGAGACCCAGAAGAGCTCACAATCCAAATACTAAAAGGCTGCAGATCTTGGAAGAGGCCAAAGGCTGGAAGGGACTAATGACCAAGCTCAGAGCAGTCAGGCAGGAGAAACTTGCGTTACCACCTGAGAGAAGAGCTCAAGCACAGACGCTCTTACAGACACATTCAGGACAGTGGCATCTGGGTCAGGCTAACACAAAGTTAACCATCACATCTCTCCACCAGGCTCCTTGATAGCATTTTTTTTATTATTACCCAGGACTGTTTACATTCCTTCACAATAAGGAGAAAGGATTGAGTTCCTCCATAAAATTGATACAGTATTAACACAGGGAAATGCTCCTTAACACCTCGGCACTGATTTTTACAGATTTAAAAAACGCTCTGTTAGCAGCGGGTATTGTGACCTCAGGACAGGGAGGTGCTTTACTTGAAAGGAGGTTAGCATTGCCCTCCGGAGGTCTGTGATTTCACCCGTGAGGGCTGGGGTCCATGTAGGGCTGATGTCATGAGGTCCCCAGAACAGTTCTTAATGACATGTTGAACTTAATTTACAGTTTATGTAGAAAAGAGGGAGGACTTTGGACAGCCTGGTGCCATCAAAGTCGTTAACACTGGGAATTTGGGTGGGTCTAAGCAGTTCCTGTCTATTTTTAGACCATCACTCATCACCTGCGCTGCATTTTTCAGCTTTTCAGTTGTGTGCCACTCAGGGAATTTTGAGTTTAGTGATTGATCAGCTGAGTCAGGTGGCTTCTGGCATCTGTTGAGCTTCCAGAAAATAAAGTTTGACCCCAGTGCTGGGCTGTGTCCTAAACTGCCATCAGTCAGATTCCATTTTGGGTGATGTTTGGGTTCTCCTCAAGAAAGCTGGCTATAGAGATTTGGCACCTGCTAAATTCAAGTAGCGGCTGGTCTGAATCATTTTGGCAGTTCTCAAATTTTATAAATTAAGGCATGCGAAAATAATCTTTATTAACGAGCACCCTACAGCCTTACAAGTAGTTTTAAAGTTTCAGCTGGCCCGCAGAAATGTTGAATGTTCTATGAAGTTTTTCTTGAAGTTTGTTACCGCCTCTTCCTTATTAATACCCTTATCCTACATGAGCCAATATAAGCATACCTGGGCCCCAAGTGTTTACCCATAAATGATCTTGACATAACAAATACTTAAAGAAAGAAATGTATTTTCTGTTGGGGGTCGTGCATGTAGGGATCAGAGGACAAGTAGGAAGACGCAGTCCTCTCCTTCCACCTTTACATGAATTCTGGGGTGTTGGGCTCAGGTCCCCAGCCTTTAGGGGCAAGTACCTTTTCCTAATAAGCCATCTTGTCAGCCCAGCAGAGCCTCTTGAGAGAGAAGAGATAGAAAACCAAAAGCATATTAAACCGGTAAACTTCTATGTGGAGACAAGAAAAGTGAAACAAGAAAAAGAAGGACACATTAAAAAAAAAAAAAAAAGCCAGTAAGAGGTAGCAGAGAATGTATTGCACTTGAAGGGCCATCAGGAAAGTCATGTGGCTTAGTTTCTTCTGGTTTGTTTCGAGTGGGGTCTGCCTTCTTTTAACGAACATATTACATTCACTTGCAAAGAATATTGAAATGATTTTTGAAATACTTAGAAAGCCTATGATAAAAGATGTGCAGAAAAGGCTTAAAAATTATGATTAAACTCCCCCCCCCCAATAAATAGCCAAGCGAATCTCATCCTCTCTATTCCTGACTCAGTATTATATTGTTCTTAGTCCAGGGAAAGTGTCTGATGAACAAAAGCATTATTCTCTGCTGTAATGTCTGGAAAGTCAGCTGCCAGGACAGTTTAGACTCTTTTTCACTCCTTGGAGAACATGAGGCAACTTACAG
Organism: Pachyuromys duprasi; assembly: GCA_028658305.1. Lineage (NCBI taxonomy): Eukaryota > Metazoa > Chordata > Mammalia > Rodentia > Muridae > Pachyuromys > Pachyuromys duprasi. The sequence continues at coordinate 38,737,412 of CM053759.1, read as the reverse complement.
AAGTGGCCGAAGAAGTAAGATTTAGTCTCATCAGATTTGTCACGAGACAGCTGGAATCATGCCGTGTGGAAGATGCCAAAACGATCTTGAACATTTCCAAGCTCTTTATCCAAATGAAGAGGGGGGAAAAACCAAACCAAACCAAACCAAACCAAATCAAAACAGGGGCCACTTTATCACTTCTACCTAACTATGGCTAAAGAAAGGTGTGTGTGTGTGTGTGTATGAGAGAGAGAGAGAGAGAGAGAGAGAGAGAGAGAATGTGTGTGAATAGATGTGTGTATATATGTATGTGTGTGTGTGTTTATGTATGTGAATACGCATGTTTCTAACAATACTAAAAGACAAACAACATTGAAACCAGAGCCCAGACCAGGCTTTTGGTATAGTTTTATACAATGGTCCCAGATTCTCTTTTAATCTGGGGAAGCTGGCCAAAGTAGGGCTTTTCTTTTTCTGTAGAATGGGGTAGTTATTGAAACTCGTACAATGGTCGAGTACCCGTTCTATTCTTGTCATCTCCTGCTTCACTTATTTGTGTTAACTCGTGAACTATTGTTTTGCAAATACATAGTGTGGGTGAAAGCTTCATTTGCTTCAGTGACGGAGGTCCTTGGCAGAAAACACTGTTGTTGCTACGTCGGTTCACTGGAGCTGGCCTGTTCCCCCTTAGACAGTATCTGCCTGTCTTTAAAGAGCTGAGCTTTGTTCTCACATTATAAAATGTGGGAGCCTGCTCTGTGGATGGGAATTATGAAACATTAGGGGCTTTAATAGTCTGAAGGCAAGTTCACTGCAAACTGTCCTCACGGTTTGGACCTCTGAGTATGAGTTTGGAAACCCAGGAAGCTGGGCTGTATTGTTTATTCCTGATATGCCTGATATTCCTCAGATGTGTGCTGAGCCCTGAGTGGTTTCTGGTGACTTTAATATCCTTAATGTAAGCTCCTGGAAGCGTACATGTTTGTGTATTTCTCTGTGGATTAACACCCAAAGTAAATCACAGAGAATTTAAGTTGGTTTATAGACCTCTCACCTTTTAACTCACGCTGGAGTTTTTGCAAGGAGCCTGTGGAATCTGCAGAGTCAAGGCTGCCCATGAATCATTCTGCCATCTCCTAGTGGAGTCTGTTAAAAGCCTGTCACCCAAGCACTAGTAATAAATGTGTTCTCATTCTCTCCCCCAACTCTCTCCCTCTCTTTCCCTCTCCCTCCCTTCTTCCCTTCCTTCCTTCCTCCCTCCTCCCTTTCTGTAGTTCAATTATGGAGAATCCAATTTATCCTCATTCTCTAAGGCATTTCCTTGAAGAAAGAGAGTCCTTGGGCATCATTGTATGTAATTAGATTTTTGCACCTCTGTATTGTGAATTGGGATTTCCAGTTTCCCACCCTAAGGTGTAAAGTAATGGTGCTTAGCAACCCAAGATTGTAGCTTATGCTGTAATTCATGAGGGCTTATAAATCTCTACAATTTTAGAAACCCAGAAGAAATACACATTGGCATATATTATACCTTCAAATTATTGAAATTTCTGGAGGCGTTTTTGTTGTTTACCGAAATTAATCTTTACTTGCAACCTCAGCAGGTCTTAAGAAACTGGACCGAAAGCCACTTAGTCTCCTTCTCATGTGACTCACCTGAGTTCCAGTGAAATGGCCATCTCATTAAAAATTTTTTTGATACTTATACTTTTACCTTTCATAATTGAAATCTAACATCTTGAAAACAATGATTTTCCTTTTTTTGTTTCACAGGAAAAGCCACAGATCAAGGGCTAAATAAATAACACTGGATAAAAACTGTGACATAATTTTAAAAGATTAGGAAAAAAATAAAACAAAGGGTTTGAATTGTTTTGTGTCTCGTGAAACACAATAGTGTTTCAGTGTCTTGTATCTTTTTCTTATGAACTATTTTTCTAAAAGGAGTTGAAATAGAGGAAACATCTTTTGAGAAGATTTTAGATTTTAGAGAAGCGGTTCTCAACCTTATTAACCCTGAGACCCTTTAATACAGTGCATTATGTTGCAGTGACCCCAACCCCAAAATAATCTTCATTGCTACTTCATAACTGTTACTTTGCTACTTTCATGAATAGGAATAAAAATATCTGATGTTGCCAACAGTCTTAGGTGACCCCAGTGAAAGGGCCATTCAACACCCCACACCCAAGGGGGTTGAGACCCACAGGTTGAGATCCACTGCTTTAGCATGTATAGTTACTGAAGTAGTACCAGCAATAATGGGGAGTGAAGACTAATATATCATAAACAGTATGGTAGAGTAGACACCAAATAACTGAGAAATGGATTTGAATGAGCCATTGCAGGTATGAGCATTGTCTTTCAAAGAACCTTCTAGAATGAAAATTCAGGTTCTTCAGACTTTATATAAATTTCAGCCAGACTGGCACATGTTTCCCATCTTTATAAAACGATCAAATCAAACAAATCAGAAAGTGATTGTTAATAATTTCAAATACTTCCATGGGCAAAAGCTTATTTAAAAGCTCAGGAGGAGTTGACCCCTAAGATTCTGATTTCTGTGAACAAATGTGCACTAGGCTTCACGGTTTATAACTTAATTTTAAGCAATCAAGCCCTAAACCTTCCTTCCTGGGATGATGTCGCAGGTTCCATTATTTTTATGTATTGTGATTTTCTTGAGTTTTGAATATTTACTCAGCTGTTCTGCCATCTGTTCACCAAATATTTGTTGAGGGTATAAATACAGAATACCCTTGGAGGAGAGATAAGCTGTATTTAAACAGTTGTAGCAAAAGTGGACAGTTTGGGAGGATGCCAAAGGTGGTGAGGCTGTTTCCAGCTGGGCAGGTCTGAAAAGAATCCTTTTGGGGTTGGCATCGGCCTCTGGGCTCGGAGAGTGTGAAAATGAGTGATGGGACAATTATGGGGAGAAAGAGATAGATAAGGCAAGGTTTGGGTTTCCTATAAGACAGGTGGGGTGGGGTTCCTTCAGCAGCATGCTGGGAATTTACAGGCAGTGAGGAACTACTGAGGGATATCCACAGGAAGTGACAGTGCTCTGACAGCCCGATGCCTCTAGAACCTGGCAGGCCAAGACGCAGAGATCTGTGACATCTGTACCTAGTGAGGTCTGCCCCTGTTTCAATGCTGGGACTCTGTTCTTTAGGGCCGACATCCCAGTCTAGCATCTGGTCTTTTGCAACTTGTGGCATCTTAATCTTGGACGGGTCCCAGTGGCCATATTATTTTTGTCTGTCCTATTCTGTCCCTTCATCCTAGACTCTAGCCCTTCTTAGAATCTGCTGCTATTCCATAAATGAAGTGTTGGCTGTTTCCATGGTCTCTAGGGATCTGTGTCTCAGTCCCAGGGTTTTCTTCTTCTGCTCTGCACATTTTTTGTTCAGGTTTTAGAGCAGAGAGCTAAGTATTTTTTGCCTTGCTGTGCTGGAAAAAATTAAGAGTTTTTTATGACATTGAGAGTTAATAAAGTCCTAATACATGATATGAGGATTGAAGTAGGGAAAGGGGACAGATTTAAGAAACAGTGTAAAGGAGCCAGAGAGATGGCTCAGCAGTTAAGAGCACTCACTGCTGTTCGAAGGATCTGAGTTTGGTTCCCAGCACCCACACTATGCAGCTGGTAACTGAACTGCAACTCCAATGGATCTGGTGCCCTCTAGTGGTCTCTGGGGGCATCTGTACACACATGGCACACATAAACAATAAAAATAAACATAAAATACATAAAGTAAACAAAAACATAAACAATAAAAAACCTTGAAATCCTATAGAACTAAAAGTGACAGGATTTGATTGAACCTGGGAATCAGAGAGAAGGAAATTGAATGGGCGCTGAGTTTTTGAGTCCCTGTGTGTATGAAACTGGTTTTGGAATGGCCTGCAAATACCTTTTCAGTAGAAAGCTGAAGCAAAGCCAAGCTTTGTGGCTAGAGCTGTGGAAGAGGCCTTTTTTTGGCTTCAGTGAGGATTGCTGAGGGAGTGGATTGTAGCAGCATGATGCTCAGCACAGGCCGAGCAGGATCAGCTGAATTAGAGTGCTGATACTCAAACGAGAAGAAGCTCTTCACCGGAATCCGGCCTCTCTGCCACCCACCAGCCTCCTTGTGCTGGGAGCTACGGCAGTGTGGCTTTACAGACACCTTCAGAAAGCAGATGTCACAGTGAATTGGGGGACAGGGAGGTGAGGAGAATCCAAGACTCTGGAATCTTGAAAACTAGAAAGTGAGCTGTTTTACTAGCAGAGTTTATTTATTTGGGGGAGGGGCCCACGTGGGCTGATCCACATCTTTGTCTTCCCAAAGAAATACTAAATAACACTTAAAACGTTACCAGTTAACCAATGGTCAGGTAATGTTCTAGACACCCCCCCCCTTTTTTTTTGTAACATGTGGACTATTTCATTTACTCCTCATAAAACCCTGTGATAGGGGCTCCTCACAGGTGGGAGGGAGGAGGCTCCATGGAGCACCGATCTTAGATCTTACCTGTGCTTTTTGCCTTCAGTTGGCTAATGCTAATGTTTCATGTAGTTGAGCTTTTTCAGTTAGTTTACTTTTTCTTTTTGAGACAGGGCCTCACTATTTAGCCCATTTCGGCACTGAACTGCTAAGGGCTGGAATTTCAGACTACACCTTTATGCCTGGCATTGTGTAATTGATTTTTAACTCGGGGATACACAGAGGGCTTCTTAAGCCAAAACATCCATGGAAATGTAGGTGATATTTATTTCAGGCCTGCAGTGGGTGGGGCGGCTGCTCTCTATTCTGCAAGTCAAAATGCGTCCAACTCAAGGAGCACAGTAGACAGATTGCTTTTTAATTTATTTTTCTTTTTTTTCTTGCTTTTTTTTTTAAGATTTATTATTTATTTATTATTCTGCCTGCCCACCAGAAGAGGGCATCATATCTCATTACAGATGGTTATGAGCCACCATGTGGTTGCTGGGAATTGAACTCAGGACCTCTGGAAGAGCAGCCAGTGCTCTTAACCTCTGAGCCATCTCTCCAGCTCCTATTTTATTTTTCTTAATGCGTTAGTTGAGGCTGAAGAGTGTCTCCTGATACTTGGATAAGGGCTTCACCACTACCTTATCATTTCAGTCACTTTTATACCAACATTTTAGTCACATTCAGGTACTGTGTGCCAGCAACGGCACCAAGTACTTTTACTGAGTTGTTTTGTGTGATTATTACAATAATTCTGTGAAGCCTCTACCGTTTTTCACGTGAGAAGGAAGAAAAGGTCGCTCCTAGGAGGTCACATAGCCAGCAACTGGCAGAAATACTTGAGCCCATTTCTGTCTGAGTCCATTTTTCTACCACACTGGTGTTTTGTCCCAACCTCAGGCGGACAAGACTCTTTTTCAGCTTCAAAGTTTTTACATTGGGTACTCCCTTATGTAGATCCAGACAGGCTTAATCTAATGTCTGGGTGCATTTTAGACCAGCTTTGGTCTTTTGATGCTATTTGCTGTTTTATTTACATTTGAATCAGTCATTAAATGAATGCAAGAAATCTGCAACCTTTCCTTTGTAAGAGTGATTTGGTGGTGGTGTGTCTATGGTGCCATGTGTTGACATTCAAATCCCAGAAACATTTTTCTCATACCTTGGGAAGGGCGACATTGAGGCACCTGGGCAGAAGCAGGGCATACCTGCAGCGCTTGGTGAGGTAGCAAAAAATTTTGCTTTAATAGCTTCACAGAAATGATCGTAAAAGGAAGGCCACCTCCTTTCTCTTCATTCTAGTGCTTGAAAGAGAGCAAAAAGCAGCATCAACAATTAGCACCGGCACTCTTCAGACAGACTGAACACTGCTTACCTGGAACTACAGGGCAATTTTTGCTTATCATTTAAATGTTTCTATAAAGTAAGACTCACTCTCATTGTGGGAATTCTTGAAGATGTCCCACTCCTGTCTAAGGAAATTATAGACAAGGATATAGGATTACTACTTATGCGATGTAATAAAAGCTAATAAAATAATAACCAATTAGATGCTTATAAAGCCGGAGTATATTAAAGTATTATGCAAATGCTGATTAATTGTAATACCATAAACTCAGGGAGCAAGCAAAAGCATGCTTGATTCAAATTATAGGGGCTTTTATTTGCATTTCTACAGAATCTATTATTAGTGGGTCTCAAAGGACGTTACAAGTAATAATTACTAAAGCCCATAAATGTCATTTTATTAAGGGAATACAAAAGAACTCCTCTTTCTCATACACATTATAAGACTGAAAAATGCCCAAGCAAAAGTAGGCGTGTCTGTCTGTAGAGGGTATTGGTACGCATGGCTGTTTGGCTGTGATTTCATAGGCATACAAACAGGCGGCTGTAGGAGGCAGGGTTTTCCTGCTGAGCATTGCCATATGCCTGGCTAGAATTCTTCATTTAGTCCTGAAATTTTACATGCATAATGGCCCTGTGCAAGTCTTGCCAGTAATTTTAACATTTCTCCATCAATTAAAACATCAGATTTGAAAAATAAAAGTTAAGCCAGGCCTCCCATGAAGTTTTAAAAAATGTTTTGGAATGTTATTCCTGGTTTATTTTTTTCCCCCAGGCTCCTAGCCTCCCCATTCCATGCTGTAACTGCTTGTCCGAATAGATGGTGAAACTGACATTTCTCTACACACTTGGAAACCAAGTATCAAATGCCAAGAGCCTTTCAGTCTGGTTCAGAACGCTCCCTTCTGCTGTAGTAAGCAGGGGTTGGAAAGGCAAATGGATTTTCCCCCTTCCCTCCAACTCCCAGGTCCTGCGTGATTGACAGCAAGATTTACCCCTGGTCTCAAGAGACTAAAATGTCACTGCTGGTCATTGTGGTGATGTGATTGTATCTTCACAATCATGCCTCAATGTCACCTAGGCTCAGAGAGTGATGTTGACCCAAGTCTACCTCCCTTCACAATCAGGGACAGTTGGCCTGGAGAGCGGAGGGAGTTGGCTGAGATTAGATGGGTGGGTTCTAGCGCAGAGTAGGAACCATGGTCCAGGTCTCTAGACTTTATTTTTCAGCCTCATAATGTAATGCTTCTATTTTTAAGGTCAAACAATAGAAAAGATCTCAGTGAAAATGTTGACATTGGAAAGCATCATTCTAAACAGAATTTTAATCAATCAATCATCTTATTTATTCACTTTACATCCCAATTGTAGCCTCTCCCTCCTCTCCTCCTAGTCCCACTCTTCTTCCCTTTTCCCTGTATCCCCCTTTCCCTCTCCCTCAGAAAAGAGAGCTCCCCCCCTAACCTGCCCATCCCAGCATATCAATTTGCATCAAGACTGTGAGCAAGCTCTACCACAGAGGTCTGGCAAGGCGCCCCCTCCAGCTAGGTGCAAGTAAGTGATGGAAAAGCACACAAGAAAGTCCTTGTCAGAGACAGCCCCCACTCCACTTACTAGGAGACCCACATGAAGACCAAGCTGTACATCAGGTCCATATGTGTAAGGGGCCTAGGTCCACTCCAAACATGGTCCTTGGTTGATGTTTCAGTCTCTGCAAGCCTCCCTGGCCCCAGGTTAGTTGGCTCTGTTGGTCTTCTTGTGGACATTCTGTTAGAAGGTAAAAATAGAATAGACAGAGGAAAAGCGCGAAGAGAGGGAACAGGCTAAGAGAGGGGGTGCTGAGGGAAATGAGGGTGGGGATCTGATGTGAGAAGAGGGGGGAAGGAGGACAGAGGGCATAAAGAGAAGAGAAACCTCGCCCTGCGCATCTCTGACACAGGCTGGAGACCTAGGGCAGGGAGGCTTCTGGGAGGATGTGGGGGTGACTCTAGCGGAGACCCCTACTAACCAGGGTCATGAAGAATAAAGAGGCCACCCTCTAACCAGAAAAGACTCCTTGTAGAGGGAGGGGAACACAAACCCACCAACAAAAACTTCCACCTCAAATTTACCCTGCCCACAAGGAGGAGGGTAAATAGAAGGAGTGAAGATAGAGCAGAGATTGAGGGGATGTCCAACCATTTCCTGGCCACACAATGAAGAGAGAGACAACTCCTGATACTATACTTGCAGACTGGAGCCTAGCATAGCTGTTTTCTGAGAGGCTCCACCCAGCAGCAGATCAGAACAGAAGCTGAGACTCACAACCAAACATTGGGTGGAGCCAGGGCACCCTGTGGAAGATTGGCAGGTCTCTAGACTTTTAAGTCAGATTCTCCCTCTACCTGTTGGTAATCATGACACTTTATGTCACAAAAAACTAGGAGCATAGGACCACAAGCTGGTGTGTGTGTGTACACATACATACAGTATGTGTTTGTGTGTGTGTAGGCTAGAGGTTAATGTCAAGTGACTTCCTCAGTTGCTCCCACGTTATTTATTTATTTATTTATTTTTTGAGATAGGCTCTTTCACTAAACCTGAATCTCACTAATATAGCTAGACTCCTGGCTGGCAAGTCCCACAATCCTCCCGGCTCCATCTCCCCAGGCACAAGATTTTCACAAGGATGCTGGGGATGTAAATTCAGGTCTCTGTGCTTGCACCTCCAACACTTTACCAACTGAGCGTCTTCCCTCCTCAGTATTGTGTTTTTATCCAGGACTGAGGAGGCCAAGAGGCTCAACTTCAGGTTCTGAAGGAAAAAGAGAGAGATGTGTGTACAGAGTTTGGGAGGGTGAACTCTGAATGACTGTCACAAAGGAGAATAAATAACAAACAAGGGTGGATAAGAGGAGGGTGAGCACGCTCTTACCATCGTTGCAGAAAGAGACTCCCCTTACACTGAACGGTCCCTGGGGACTCCGAGCTCTTCAGAGTGATTCTGGAAAGTGAGAGAGGTTTCAAAGCAGGGGCGTTAGGGCAGATTCCCGGAGAATGCAGACTGCTGACAACCCCTGGCCAGCAGTGGTCTGGGACATGGGGGGAGGATAGTTAAAGTAATTTGATGTCTATTCTGTGAGGCATGCTACCTCTCAAAAATCCTTTTTTCATATATTTTCCAGGGAAAACTGAGGCTTCTATCAAAAACTTCAGTCCCTACTATAGCCGGCAGTATTCTGTGGCTTTCTGCAACCATGTGCGCAGTGAGGTAGAACAGCAAAGGGATTTGACGTCACAGTTTCTGAAGACCAAGGTAACCGTGGACATTCGATTCACACCTTTCCCTCACTGGAAAAAATGGCTACAGATGCTGCTGTTTCAGTAGTTTGAAATACAGTTTTTAAAACTATGCTAAAATCATTTTGTGCTAAAAAGAACTGCCTTGAAGTGAGAATGTATGTGATTTTCTTGATTGTATGATCTATAGGAAAAGAAAGCTAGAAAGGTTCAAATATCACTATGTGCTTTTCCTCACTGATGTTTTGATACCAGGAAATTTAGCTTGCTGTTGTGAAGTTCAGTCTAAAAACAAATTCATGATTAGGTTTGTTTTGGTCAGTGATCAAACATGATTTCCCCCTGAGTTGTCTTTGATCTGGTATGTGTGCTTCAAAACTCCCTACCTTCCTGGAGCTTGTGTTCAAGGGTAGGAGACAGACAATGCACAATGGAAGAGACTGAGAGCAGGTGAAGGCAAGATCATGACAAAGGCTAAGGAGAAAGATGAAGCAAGAGTCTTGTTTGGGGGGAGTTGATTGCGAAAGAAGCCCCTGTAGAGATGGCGTCATGTGTGATGACGAAATAGGAGCAGGTGGTGAACAATAACAGTCTCCCAGGAAGAGGGAAGTCCCTCCAGCCCTGATCCCCCAAGACTCTATCAGCTCTGTGAGAGAGGGAGAGTGGTGGGCAGTGACCGCAGGGAGACCGGGAGGGACCTGAACCTGAAGGGACATTGTAAGGGCTTGATTTTAAGTGTGATGGGGCGTTCCGTGACACAGAATTCTAAGTGTGTAGTTTGTTTGTTGTTATTGTTCTTTAAAAAAAAAACAAAACTTTGGTTGTCACACTTGCCTAGGCTTGTGGCTAGGCAGCCTGGCCGGCGAGTTCTGGAGACCTGCCTGCCTCTGCCTGCCACAGGGATTACAAGTCCTGGCTTTTCCAGTGTGGCTAATGCTTGTGAGATAAGCACTTCAGTTACGGAGCTGTCGCTCAGCTTGGGAAAGAACCAGTTTTGACAGAGCTGGTGGAATCTGCTATGAGGTCATGGGAAGCAGAAATGTGAGGATGTCTTGGCTTTTCACTTGAGCAAAGCAAGGAAATGGAGTTGCCTTTTGTCCAAAAAGGGTTAGGGGAAGGTGAGGATTAGGGGCAAGTGGGAGTTAGGGGTGAGTGAGGGTTTGGAATGAGTGAGGGTTAGGGGTGAGTGGGGCTGGAAATTAAGAGTGAGTAAGAGTTGGGGTGAGTGGGAGTCAGTCTGTTTTGCCAAGAAAAGTTTGAGATGATATTTTATTTTCTTTTTTGAAAGATATATTTTATTTCTCTCTCTCTCCCTACCTGTGTGTGTGCACACGCGTGCGTGTGCATGCGTGCAGCTAGGGAGTCCAGAAATGGTATTAGATCTCCTAGAGTAGAAGTTACAGGTGGCTTTGAGCTAACTGATGTGGGTGCTAGGAACTGAATTTGGATCCTCTGCGAGAGCAGCAAATACCCTTAACCATCGATCCAGTTCTCTAGCCTGAGATGATAGTGATGATGATGATATGGTGGTGATGATGATGGTGTGGTGGTGATGATGATGGTGTGGTGGTGATGATAGTGGTTGTGATAGTGATGATGGTGGTGGCTGGTTGTTCTGATCCGGAGCTCAGTAGGTAGATGGAATCTGGGACTGTTAGCTAATAATGGAGAGAAGCAGCGGGATATGATGGGAGGACAGAGACAGAGACAGAGTGGAGAAGTGTTGGCCTCGACAGCATTTGCAGATCCCGGAAAAGAGACAGTCCAGAAAAAACACTAAGAAGAAACACCCTGAGGAGAAGGAGAAATGAGTCAAGAAAGAAAGGAATGAGTGAGGAGGGGCCAGCTACAGTTGAGAGTCTGAGTTAACCAGAGAATTTAGCATCATGGGAAATCCCACAAAATAGTCTCAGAACTTAGGGAGCACGTTAAGGATGCAAGTTCAAGACCTAGAGAGATGCTCAGCAATTAAGAGCACCTGTTGCTCTTGCAGAGGTTTGGATCCTAGCACACGGTGGCTCACAAACATCCAGAACTCAGATCTCAAGTTCCCAATGACCTGATGTCCTCCTTTGTCCTTTGTGGGCTCCACACAGGCATGTAGTGCATATACATACACACAGGGGAAACACTTGTACACATACAATACATAAGTAAACTTAAAGAAAGAAAAGAAAAGAATGCAAATTCCGACCATGTGTGGTGGGGTATGGCTGTAGCCTCAGCCCTGGGTAGACAATGGAGGGAAGATCACTTGATCCCAGGAACTGGGGACTAGCCTGAGCAACAGACTCCCACCTTAAGCAAAAGCGTTGCAGTTTCTGTTTCCTGAAGCCAGACACTCAGACACAGTAAGCCTAGCAGGAGACTACAGCTTTGATTAAGTGGCCCAAGTTTGGGAAAAGCCACACATAAGAGCTGTAAAGTTGCTTTCAGCCTCATTTAAAGAGATGAGTGAAGTCCTTTTTATCTTTTAATGAGGCAAGATAGAAGGATGCCTCATTATCTGTCAGGGCAGTCTTTAAACCTTGGAATTTGGAATAAAACTTATTTCATCTCTTAGATGAGTCTTAAAAGAAATAGGCCTGTCTCTTCGTTATTCACATACATTTTTTTTGCTTTAAAGAAATGTGATAAGTTTTGAAGGCAAAGCATGTTTGTTTAAAAGGGAGAGATCAATGTAACGTCAGTGACATGTAAGACGAGGCACATTCCTATGTTTTGCAATAATATGGAAATTGTATAGCAGAGCAGAATGAGTGTTCGCCATATTTAGAAAACTCAATAAAGACCTAATGAGGGACCTAATAGAAATTCCTCTAGCATGTATGTCAAGGCTAATGAGAGATGCTCATGAATACAGGAGATAGAACTGATCATGGCTGGCTTGCCTTGTTCTTCAACCAAAAATGCACTTCTTCAAAAGCAGGAAGATGAAGCCTGGCAGTGGCCGTGCACACCTTCAGTCCCAGTGCTAGGGAGTGTGTTGGAGGTCAGCCTGGTTTACAGAGTGAATTCCAGGACAGCTAAAGCTACATAAATAAACCATGTCTGGAAAAACAGAAACAAAACAAAACAAAAAGCAGAAAGACGGGCAAAGGGTTCCTGGACTAGGTCCCCACTGCCTTTGGAAAAGATGTGATGAGTAGGTGACTGTTTTGAACTGTCCTTATTATCATTTGGGTCATTATTATTATTATTACTTTGAGTCAGGGTGTCTTGATGTAGCCCTCCATGGCCTGGAACTCACAAAGATCCACCTGCCTCTGCCTTCCAAGTGCTGGGACAAAAGCAAATGCCAACACACCTGGCAAAACTGTCAGTTTGATAGAATCTAGAATTACCTGGGAAGAGAGTCTTAAGGAGGAATTATCTATATCAAGTTGACCTGTGGACATGTGTCTTTGGTACTTTCCTATGTTGCAATATGACACCATGACCAAAGCGACTTACAGAAGAGTTTATTTGGGGGTTCACAGTTCCAGAGGGCTATCATCCATGATCATCATGGCAGGAAGTATGGGCATGGCAGAAGAGTGGTAGCTGAGAACTCACATCTTGAGATACAGCCACAGGCAGAGAAAGAGGGAGAGACTTGGAAATGGTGCAAGCCTTTTGAAATCTCAAAGCTTGCCGCCTCCAACATACCTTATTCAAAGCCACATACTTCCTCTAGCAAGCCACACCTCCCAATCCTTCCCAGACAGTTCAACCAACATGGAACCAAGTAGTCAAACATATGAGGCCATGGGTCATTCTCATTTCAAACCACCGCGTCATGGCTGTGGGAGATTGTCTTAGTTGTCTAGGCTCGGGAGACCTATCCCACTGTGCTCCCAATGGGAGGCACCACTGAGCTGTGCAAGAGAGGGGAAAGCCAGCCAGCCAGCCAGCCAGCAAGCAAGAATCCGACTTCTTATAACTCTCTTTGCTCTGGATTTGATGTGACTAGCTCCTTGAGTTCCCTGAAATGATGGACTGTGGCCTAGAATTGGAAGCCAAACAACCTCTTTCTTCTCAAAGTTGTTTTTGGAAGTCAAAATGTTTTTATCACAACAACAGAAACTAAACTTGGACAACAGGAAAAGAGCTGACTAGAAGTAACCTTGAGGCATGTCAGTGAGCTTCAGTAGATACCATAAGGTGAACTCATTACACAGCCTCACTCATTCCTGCCTACAGTTTATCAAGCACTTACATGCTGCATGCATGCAAAGGATATTTCTCGAATACCTTCTACCATATGTTCCCATTCCTAATCCGTATAGAGGGAAATGAAAATCAGAGAAATACCATGTAACAAGTGTCTGCATTTTCTTTGAATAAGTAGGAAAGGAAATTCATGGTAGCCAGGAGATAGCAACAGTTTCCCCAGGATTGCTCACACCATAATGTCTTAAATTATTCCTTAAATGTCATGAATAATGTAGTGTTATCAGGGTATGTTATCTTTTGTTGTGACAGTTAATCATATTCTTCTTTAAGCCCCCATTGGAACCAGGAACTGTTTTGTATGAAGCTGAGATCTCACAGTTTGCTGAAGACGTCAGGAAATGGAAGGACAGATACATTGTGGTGAAAAACGATTTTGCTGTGGAAAGCTATGAGAACAAAGAGGTAAGATATGCCATGTTACCACCAGTTCTTGTAGTATTCTTAAAGCATTGGCTGTGTTAATTAGCATGCCCTGGTCTTGGCAATTGATTGATCAGGTACTCATCTCAATTAATAAGGTTGTTTACCTACTGCATGCCAGATGTCTTATATGGATCTGAATGGATAGTAGTTGATCAAACACATGATTACAGTCTAGAGAAAAGATGGGCTCCGGAAAAGTGATGGCAGATGAATGTGGGAATAGGCTGTAGGGCTCCTACGGTGTCTCGTGTGGGAGCTTTTCCAGTGCTCACTCAACTTCAGCCTCTGGCTTGTCACTATATCCTCTGTCCTATCTCTTCTGTCCACTGTTAAACATCACATCTGACACATGGCTGAGAGTGAGTGACTGCATCTGCAACATTTCCCACAGACTGAGAGCGCTCTGAATGCTTCGTTCCACTTACACTTAAGGATTTTTGTTTAGTTAGACTTTTTCCTGATTATTTGTCTTATCTTTACCAAGTGGAGAAAAAAAATTTAGCTGTTTAAAGTATCTACACCTAGAGGACTTCAGATTTTTTTAAAATGTTTCTGCTTTCTTCCCTCTTACAGAGGTCATGTTCAGCCAGAGCAGAAAGGACACTGAGCAGTGAATTTAGAAATCTGCAGTTTAGTCAAGTGGAGTCACTAATTAGAAGTAAGCTATGAACTTATCTGTCTCCACGCCTAGCTGGACTGAGGAATGAATCAAATGGTCCCAGCAGTTTCTAGAGACCTCACACTGTATGCACTTCTCACCCAGACATATTCTCAAGCACTCTTTGAAATGCTTGCCTATATTTGAATTTCATTCTAGCCTCAGTCCACACTCCCAATTGCCAATACACTGTGAACAATAGTGACGAATTATCATAGACTTTTAGACTTTTCATAGACCTTCTACCATGTCTCCTTAGAAGGTCGAGGGGAGGTGGAGTATCTCAATAACTTTATGAGCTTTGAACTACATCTTTGACAGTTACCAGATGCATCCTTTAGCCAAGTTATGTATCTTCTCTAGTCTCAGTTTTCTCTTCTACAGTCTGGCAAGGGCAGCTCCTTAGAGTGAAGGAAATAAATGTATTGGAGCTCTGAGCATCTGGCCAGCCCATGGTTTAGTCCAGAACAGAGCAACTGTTGATAGGATTGCTGCTAACTGAGGGGGCTTGTTATTAGATTTGTTGAGTTTTTCACCACATTTGACAGAAAATAAAATATCTATGTGAATTAAATTTTGGCGATTTTCCTTCTTTTTTCACTTTTAAAGAATGGTCTCCCTCAATTTGAAATTTATTCTTTCTTTTCTTTGCTCATCAATAACTAACTTATTTAAGTTATAATGAGAGGACGAGTAAAATTTGATAATGATTAAATATCTACAAACCACCTGGGTACTGAAATGGAAAGTCCACGCAGCTTGTCATCATTGTTGGACATTGTGACAAAATCCTGTTTGTTAATTTGTAAGAATACTTTTTAAAATCACAGGTTAGACATCGACTATTTATCAGTGTCTTGTCATTTTACTGAGAATCCAATTCGGTGTTGAGCACAGGGACATCAAAGCCTTCTCATTTCACAGTTCGCCCTAGTTTCCCTCACGTTTGCCAGGGACTTGACAGATGGGCCTGGAGTCCGTCACTCACCGCTGGGTCATTGCTCGTTATTTGACCCTGATGAGTTTTAGTTTTCTCACTCGTAAAATGGAGATAATGTCAGAGTGCTGTCTTGAGGATCAAATGATAGGATGTGTAAGTGTATAAACGCTTATTATAACCCCAAACAAAATTCATAGTTGAGTCCTGTCCAAATCGGATTCTTTCACACTATCTCAGAAGCATACCAAGATGGATTCTCCTGCTATGCTCTGGGTCTCCAGTGAATTTAAGCAGTTGGTTCTTCCAAGTATTAAACCAAGTTCTGTAGCACTCTGAGTGTTTGTTTTGTTTGGGTCTCTCCAGGCACCATCTTACAAATGGAATGCGTTATTTTGAGTTTGTTGCCCAGATCAATGTTATTTTAGTTATTCCCAAGGGCACACTTTAGATTTTGGGCCGCACAGTTTCTTGGTTTCGGTTCTCAGTTTGCCCCCAAGTTACTGTATCTTGTCTGGACAATCAGCCTGCCCATCAGATGCACACACCTGTGTTTCGTCTCGTTTGCTTTTCCCTGAGGAGTGTCGGCCGAGGCACTTAGCTGGGCACCGGATCGCATTCAGGGTTATCAGACAGCAGTTTGTCTTATCTGCCAGCCAGAGCATCTTCTGATGTCATAAAACTGCACTTCCATTCCAGTGACTTCACTGCAAAACATCCAGTCACATCTGAGGGCAAATGACTGCACATTTTATTATGACAATATTTTTATGTTTTTGCTGACACTCCATGGTAACTATCATTGTAGTTACGTGTTCCACAGTTTCACTCAGCAACACATACCTGTGTCAGCTGAGTACTTTGTGCAGTGTGTGCTCATGTGCATATGTGTGTGTGTGTGTGAGAGAGAGAGAGATTGCCATCCTTATGGTTATCAGGGTGAGTCAGAAACAGCGGCGGAAGGGGTGAACATGATATAGACTTACAGATGGTACTGATATTCCTTCCATTTAAGAACGTGCCTCCTGGGAATCTTTCTGAGATCAGAGACTCTGGGAAAGACTATTAGACAGAAGTTTAAAAAAAAAAGTAAATAAATGACCCTAAATGACAGTTTAGGGATGCCTATCACTGGGCAGATATGTCTGGACTGGTTTGTTGTTTAAGATTTCTAATATTTTCCAAACATATGTGTTGGCAGAAACTATTCACTTGTGCCTTTTCTTCTCAGGCCTATCAGAGAGGAGCTGTTCCTAAGAGCAGAATTCTTCCAGCCGGTGGGAAGGTGTTAACCTCAGAAGAGGAATATAGCCTCTTATCGGATAAGCATTTCCCAGACCCCACTGGTGAGTCGCTCTGTCTTTCCCTGAACTTCCTTTGTATAGCTAGACCAGCAGTCCTCAATGACGGAGAATGGTTCCCTTCCAGGGACCAGTAGCAGTGGAGACTTGGAAGGTGTTTGCTGCAGACAATGCTCTTTAAAAAACCCACAATACACAGGGTGACCCTGACTATGACAGAGAGGTGGCCTGAGGGCCCAGTAATGCCAGCATGGAAAAGCCCTATCCTGAATCCCTGTACTCTGTATTCAGCTAGAAAATAGAATTACTTTACTCTAAGTCAACGTCATACTGTTTCTATTAATTCACTCCACTCAGACACACAGGCAGCTGCCGTGTTTCTGGCACTTGGAAGGTGTGTTCTTGGAGCTTCGGGGATATGCTGTAGAATTTGATAACAGTGTCAAGACAGCAGAAATAAACAGGCTAAGCATCCTGTGTGATGTGTACAATTTCATTTTTAGGTACGCAAGTCTTGGTTTGTTAGGGATTATCATCTAACTTTACAGCGATGTGCAGTAAAATTGTCTGAAGACTTTAAATAAAGGTCGCAGGGACTCATAGCTACTGAGTGAAAGAAACCATTGCCTTTGTTCCTCAGACTATAAATAACGCCAAGTGCCGCCGAGCTGTAGCTTAAGGCGAGGGGGCTGGGTTTTACCCAGCTCTCACGGCACTGCTTAGCGAATGGTTTTTGGGGCAGCGGGGCCTGAGTACCTCTGGCTTCTGTTCCTTCTGCTTTAAAATGGAGCTTTGAACTTGAGAAATTTGGAAGAATCATTCCGGCTTTAAAGTTCTTTGATTCTCATTCATTTCACTTATTTTTATGTAGAGAAGATGATGGGTGCTATATAGGCTAAATAGAGCATTTCATAGAAATTGATGAACTGTGCATAATGTAATAACTCCATCTGCCTTTGTGTAAATCACACCGCACATTCATTACCTGCTTTCTTGAGGAGAGCCCCGGATCTTATTAATGGGAGTCATCATTTCATTAGAATTTATGGAGAACTGTATAATCATTCCATTGGTTGTTATTCTGTAGTAGATTGCTTAGTGTGGTGTTTTTAATAATACAATTATAGGTAGTACATGGACCATAAACCTAGATTATCAAATTCTTACTAAATAATTCAGGCTAAAGCAGTGTTTTATATGCCCAGTATCTAGTACTATACATGATCTTTTCTTCAGCATCTACCTATCTGCCATGTTGGCTGTGTGCCTGAAGCTGAAAATGAGAATACCAGCATGTTGACTCTTGAGAATCCTTCCAGAACTTTCCAATGTAATCTGCCAGAACAGACAATGCATTTATGGATTCATTGATGAAATCATATCAGAAGGAATGAGAAGCACAAGGCTTATGTATGTGACTCATGCCTAGACAGCCCAGGGCTTCACACTCAGTATTTCAATGACTATTTTCATTGTATTGTGTGGCCTGCTGAGTTTTAAATATAGACTATTCCACAGTAGATCATTTGTGATATCCTTGTAACTCAACCCAGAAAAAAAAATGTAGCTGGATGGAATCAAGAAAATTGTTATGGAAGCTTTAGTGAGAGGTAACTAGAGGCTACGAGTGAATTTTGTGGGGACTTTTGAAGCTTTTGAGGATAGAGAGTCAGTGTTACTTTTTGTTGTTTGTTCAAAACTGTGACACCTTGGAAAGGGCACGAAGACTTGCTTCACAAACCATGGAAATCAGCCTTACCCCGAAGTGCTACATTCTACCCAAAAGGACAAATTTAAACACATTAAAAATGGGAGGAATTACCTTTGGCTGAGGAAGGCACTGGAGGCTAAGGGATACATGTATGTTCTTTGTGGAATGTTCGGCCAGGAGGGGTCTGTCCAAAGTGACTTCATGCTTGACTACAGCGAGTCACATATTTGGCATTTTATTAGTTGGAATCTGGTTTGCTGCACACAATGTAATTCAAGTTAAATATGCAAGGTTTCATTATCCTCATGTAAGTATTTGAGTTTACTCCAGGGTCAGAGCCACATGTTTGTCAAGGACTTGGGCTCTTCCGGCGTCCTCCTCCTTTGTGTCTAGAGTTGGGCACTTATTCGCACTTACTATTCTAACAATAGTATAGTAAGTGGGCTACTAGCAGCTCCTTTCGGACAGCATGAAGGAGAAAGGAGAGGAAAAGCAGGATGCACTTCCTTTCTTTAAGGATGCCTGTAGGAGGCTTGATATGTCAATTCAGGTTATTGAATTGACATATCTGCCTGAACTTCAGAGCGGTGGGCTACTGTCCTGCAAGGGAGGCTGGGAATGTATGTGAAGTTGTCAATCTCCAAAACATCTTGCTCAGTTAAAAGACAAGTAAGGGGGAGGCTCCTCAGTGTGGAACTGTTCATTTCTGTGTTTGTGCATACCGTTGATTCCTTATTACATTCTGGGTGTTGTGCCAGGCACTGGTTGGCTCAGCTTGTGTTCCCAGGACAGTCTGTGTGTTGCCTTCAGGTTTCAGGACAGGGAGACCAGGTTCCTGCACTTGTGTTAAATAAATCTTATTTTGAATTATTAATTTTCCAGTGGCTGACTTAATTCTGAAAGCATCCCTACAGTTCAGCTCCATTTCTTGGGATGCCCAGCATGTACCAGCCTCTTAAAGGGTCTCACTTTACTTCCTTTTCTAGAACTCTGGGCTCACAGAACACACTGTGCTTCCCCAGGACTCTAGGAAAAACACTGGATCTTTTAACCAAGTGATATCATATGATACAAGGATATGGCTGGAGTAGAGTCCTTCCTTCCTTCCTTCCTTCTTTCCTTCCTTCCGTCCTTTCTTCTTCCTTCCTTCCTTCCTTTTGTTTTGTTTCTTTTCTTTCTTGTTGTTCTTTATCTGTTTCAAGACAGGGTTTCTCTGTGTAACAGCCTGGGCTATCCTGGAAGTCTATCTGTAGACCAGGCAGGCCTCAAACTCACAGAGATCCTCCTGCCTCTGCCTCTTGGGTGCTAGGATTAAAGGTGTGCACCAAGCCTAGAGTAAGGTTTCTGAGACAGGTATGGTTTCACAGGAGTTTCTAAGAATTGATTTTGAAGAAACTGTTAAACAATTTCAGTGTGTGTTTAGGATTGAACCCAGATATTGAACAACTACTCTACAGTTGAACTAGACCTGCAGCCTACAAGTCTTCAGGACTTGTAAAATTTTCTAGACCAATAGGGAAGATCTGCTCACTCAACATGATGGAGTTGAATGTCTTCTAGGCTCTACAGCTCTGCTATGAGCCGAGGATATGAAGCTATGGCAGAAGTGGCCTCCATCCTCTAGGGGCCTCTGTTCAGGGAAGGCTACCCTTGAGAATCAAGAAGCAGGGTTCATCTACCCACCCTTCCTTCCCAGTGGGTGCCAGGCATGGAAGGCCACTGTCATATGTAGAACATTAGAGAGCACACGGTTCTGTATCAGTGACAGGTGCCAGTGAAGGCTTCCAGGGGCGGTGACGGGTGAAATGATTTTTCTCTAAAAGAGCGTGATGGGAAAGAAGGAAGGTGATAAGGACTGTGGGAACAACTTAAAGTTGTGAATGGATGGACACCGTTTGAAGGGATAAAGACCAAAAGTAGAGGGGAACCAAACAAGCAGCTGGACATTTGTGTTTAACAGGGAGAAAGAGAGGTTGCAAAGGAAGCCACAAGGTGCAAAAGAATACTTTTAAAAGAGACTCAGTGACAACCAGGAGAGATGCCCTCCCAGAAGTCAGTGACAAGGAATGTTGTCCAAAGAATGGGTTGCTAGCAGCAGCAAGCATTACAGCTCAGATTAAAAGGACAGTTATCTACAGCGAGCAGGTTAGCCTTGGACTGGTGGTCAGGATGACATTAGTGACCTCAGTCATGGGGTTGAGGAGCTGGTGGGGCAGGAATCAGACTGAAGTGAGATAGGGACACACGGTGCTGTCAGGACATGTTGCTCAGCTTCGCCGTGGAGAAGGGAACCTGGGGAGCCTGCAGGGAACAGGTGAGCTCCAGAGGTAGGTAAGAAGGGAGCTCTGTGCGCATGTCTTTGGAGATGCTTTCAACAGTACGGAGCTGAAGGAGTGTGCTGGCTCTCTGGGTCTCTCTCTGTGGAGGAGTAGACTATCCCTGTGAGAAGGCTGTGGTGGCAGTCGGATGGAGAGGAGATGAACCCATTTCTCTTCCACCTTGCCATCCTGTGGCTGTTCCAGATACGGTTACAGATTGAATTAAGTATTTAAAAGACAAGATTCATGCTTTAAAACGGTCTGTGTTTCCATTATTTCTCTAGCTTCCAGCGAGAAGAGCTCTCAGCCCTTCGTGGCCCTGCCCAAAGCATTCCCGGTGTACCTGTGGCAGCCATACCTCAGGCATGCCTACTTCTGTTTCCACGAGGCCACTGAACAGCAGAGGTTCAGCACTCTTCTGAATGACTGCATCAGACACCTGAATCACGGTAGGCTTGGCTGCTGTCTTTCCTAACGGTCAACTTTTCCGAGCTGCCTTGGTCTGCTACCACATCTTATCTGCTACCGTACTGCTTAGAGCCCCAGAGTGCATTGCCGTAGGGAAGGCAAGAGGGGCCATGGGCAGTGAGTTCTGAGCACACGGAGCCTGGAGTCTCAGTGGAGTTATTTGACGGTTGCTGCAGGCATGTTCTAGACTGTTTAGCCATTACCCTGGCCATTCCAACCATTGTGTAATTCTTCCCACTCCATTCTCCTGCTGTTTTTATTTTGTTTGTTTGTTTATTTTTGAAGATCCCTTGATTTTGAATACACCGTCTTGCCAGGTGATACTAGTTGGTCTCTTACTCACTGTGCAGCCCAGGCTGGTCTCAAGCTCACAGTAAACCTCCTGCCTCAGCTTCTTGAGCAGTGGGATTATGAGCGTGTGCCATCATGCCCAGCTTTCCTGGTGCTTTACATTATAGGCCAGCAAGAATGTGCCGGTTGAGCCTGGTAAAGCCCTAGTCTTTACCCACTTCCCATTCATTTCCTCTTGTATCTCTGTGTAGCAGTCACTCAGTAAAGATCAGTGGCACAGTTCACTGTAACCTGAGATTTGTTTGTCAATTAGCCAGCATGTTGGCTAGCTTCCTTTCGCTGTAGTGAATAAAGTTGACGTTGGCTTATGTTTTGCTGTCTGTGGTTGGTTGGCCCGGTTGGTCTGGGCGTATGAGGAGGATGCACATCTCAGCAAGAGGGAAGCAAGAGATAGGAGGTGGGTAGGGTCCTACCATCTGCTTCCAGGGCAGATGCCTCAGTCGTCTTCAAGACTTCCCACCACGCTACATCCCTTGAAGATTCTACCCCAAGCATAAAACTGGGGACCAAGCCTTTAACGCACAGCCCTTAGGAGGACTTACCTAAAGCACAGAGGCAGTTCTTAACCTGATGAGAGTCTGGGGAGCTAGCCTGGTGGTTATGAGTGCTTGCTGCTCTCACAGAGGACTAGAGTTCTGATCCTAGCACCCTCGTTGGGTAGCTCACAGCTGCCTGGGAGATCTGATACTCTCCACCAGCCTCTGTGGGCTTGTGTGCACATATTCACATGCAGACACAGACACATCATTTAAAAGAAAAATCATCTTAAAACTTAGTTAAAGCGGGCTGGAGAGATGGCTCAGCGGTTAGGCACATTGTCTGCTCTTCCAGAGGTCCTGAGTTCAGTTCCCAGCAACCACATGGTGGCTCACAACCATCTACTCTGGGATCTGATGCCCTCTTCTAGCATGCAGATAGAGAACTCATATACATTAAATAATAAATAAATCTTTTTAAAAAAACAAAAACTTAGTTAAAGCCCAAGCTCTTGGGTTCTACCCTCAGACAGTCTGACTGTGATTGGTGGGAGGTAGGATTTGCTTTTTTTTTTTTTTAACAAACTTCCAAGTGTTGTCACCGGGCACCTCAGAATGGTGCTTTCAATGGCATTGTTATGCTTTTATGTATGGATTTATTTACTCATCTATGAGTAAATAAAAATTTTAAAAGGAATTTTTTTGTTCTGGTATGTCATTTTTGACATTTATATGGATGTAGCTTTGTTTGGGCTTGCTGATAACTGAACTCTGTGTTCCTTGGCAGTTGGAAAGGCAGGCAGTCAAATGTCACCAAAAATCTCTGCCAACCCTGTATGGGTTGGAGTAATGGAGCATGCAAAGTTCCTCTCCTTGGGAGTCTAAATGCAATGCAAGCAGGATGCAAGACAAGTACACCCACAGCTTCTAATTTGGTAGCTAGCAAAGTTAATGTGTTAAAGAGTAACTAGAAGTCACTGCCAAGAGAAGAAGTATGTACAGATGATCCCAACCCTGAAATAGCTTAACTGAAGGAGTTTCCAGATCATGATGGTGCAAAAGTGGTACCCATCTGGGATGGCTATGTGCAGTGTGATGCTCTCCCTTGATGCTGACAAGGACGCTCTCTTCTGTGTCACCAGCACACTTTGTATATTGTGTTTTGTAGCTTTGTAGCTGACCAGTCTACAAGACACCCACCTGACACTCTTTAGGGGGAATCTAACACTTTACTGTAAAATTGGTTTTACATAAAGGAGATGATTTTCCTCAACTGTAGGGTGAGGTAAGTGAGCATGTTTAAGGCAGACTAGGCTAAGCTGTAGTGTAGGGTAGGTGTATTCGATGCACTTCCTTACTCTCCTTTCTTTTTTTCCCCCTTGAGACAGGATTTCTTTGTGTAGCCCTTGCTGTCCTGGAACTTACTCTGTAGGCCAGGCTCGCCTTGAACTCATACAGACCCACCTGCCTCTGCCCCCTGAGTGCTGACATTAAAGGCGTGCAACACCACTGCCCGGCTATCTAAGATGCATTTTCAGCTCACGATGGGTGTGTTGAGATGTTACCCACTTAAGTCAAAGAGCCACTGGAAGTCAAGTCAAGTATGTTTGTAGTGCTGAAGACATGCTAAGTAAGCATCTTGTCAAGTACTGAGCCATAAGTCCAGCCTTGTGCAGAATTTTAAGTTTGTTTTGTTGGGGAGGTCTCTGAACACATGGATTTTTGAGCTGAGTAAAAAGCAAAAAGTACCCCACCACACGCACTGCAGCTAATTTTATCATACACCTATTTCATGCTTGGAGGTTTCCCTGAGACTGTCTGTTCCACAAAGTAACAGTCACTGGTGCTGCATCTCAGCCAGTTCTTGGTATGTATGTGTGTACACATATGTGCATGTGTCATGGCATGCATGTAAAGATCAGATGATAATTTTGGGTGTTTGTTCTTTCCTGCTATCACGAAGGTTCTGGAGATCAAACTCATTTTGTCAGCCTTGGCAGCAACTGCCCTTACCAGCTGAGCCTTCTTGCCAGTTCCTAATTCTGAGTTTTAACATGTGCGTCAATAGAGGCTAATAATAAATGTAATAACTCTGTTTTGCTACAGCAGCTCCAAGTAACATAATATTGACTCTTAACGAGAGCCTTTATGGAAATGACTTCCTTATGAATACCATGCCTGTGTCCTTTAATGTTTTAGGGACAGAGACTTGCCTGGCATTAGCTCAGTTTTCAATATACGTAGAACCTCTGCACTTTGGATCTTGGTGTAGTAAGAACACACAGCTGGCCCAGAACCCAAGAAACACCCAGTTGCGCTGAACAGAGGGCGTGCTTTGCCCAGTCAAAGGGACTTGCTACATTCCCCATTCCTTGTACATAATAGGAATTTCTTAGGGACTTTTGGGTGGTGTGTAGCCTGCAGTTAGACACCATTTATGGAAGATCTCAGTCAATTCAGAAGCCAGCTCTGCTCTCTAGGATGTTGTCAAGGCATGAAGACAATGAAGGCTAGTTATATTTCCCTGGTCTGTGGCATATTCTTCAAACCAAAGACCGTTTGTTCCCCAGTGAGTCTTTATGCAGACAACTGGGCATAGGCCATCACAGCATCACAGAGAGCAGTCCTTGGTTGTTGCCGGCCAATGAGTTCATGGGGCTTTCCCATTTTGCCCCTCCCCTTGGTTCCCTCCCTTGTATTTGATGGCACAATGTACCACTGTTTTTACTGAGTCACTTTTTCTGTCCCAAGTCACCTATTATTCATTGTGTGGTCTTGAATAAGCTGTTAAGAGGCTCTTTCTCAAGCTGCGAGTTCACTGTATTAGCCAGTTGTTTAGAAAGGGCGAATAAAATGCTGCCTGTGACGAGGGCCTGAAACCCTGAAGGGGCTGCTGACACCGTTGACTTCTGCCTCAGTCAAGCAGAAGGGCTCAGTCTCCTGTTGTCATCACTCAGGGTATAGCTCTGCTGAGAATTGGGTCCTAGATGTTTGAGTCTATGGAGTCAGCCACTGTCAGTCCCATGTGGGCGTCTTAAGATGCATCCCCTAGTGCTCAGGTCAACAACAGCGCAGCCAGCCCACTTGTCCCAAAAATGTCGGATCCAAAATGTTCTAGACATTCATATCCATTCATTCAGAATCCAGAAGCATTTCTCTTGTGCTTAAGAGGTACTTAAGATAGGACCTTGACAAAGGTCCAGTCTATGTTCTCTTCTTAGGTAGTATGGCTGTCTGAAGGTAGGAAAGGACAAGTGGAGAGACCTATGGTCCTTCACCCTTCAAGGGAGAGAGCAGCAGCTAGGATTGTTTTCACTGAGGAACTCTGAGTGTGCTGGGTAGCTATAAGAAGATCTCATAAGATAAAGCTTTATAGGACATCATATTCTAACTCAGTTATCACATGGGAATTTGTGAATACTAGCTGCCACCGCTTGTCCATCTAGAATTCACGCTGTACTCCCCATCCCTGATCATGTCAGGTGCCACAAAGTGGGATTTATATTCCCAAGGTATTCTGAGGCCGATGTTTTTTTTCTGTAAAACTCAGGAATACAGAGCTGAACACAGGCTGTGTGGAGGATGGTTCTTATCAGTGCGTGCCTGCTTCTCCAGCTGCAAAGATGCAGGAAAGGGAGACCATGTTCCTGGCAGAGGAACAGGATAATTGAGAGCAGGGAAGCAACACCAATTAGATTCTTAGAGGAACTGAAGGAATTCTGTGAGCTGGAGGACATATATCAAAAAGAGGAGACAAGAGGATATGGCAATGGCATAGATCTAGCAGGAAAGGGGCTTCCTATTATATACTAGGAATCTGGACATTACCCAGAGTCCAGTCTGCCCAGTAGATAAGTGACTTGATCCTCATTTACTTTCAGGGGTCACAGTGACTGCAGCATAAACAGTGTGGACGGGAGAATAACATTTTGTGGTGCCAGGAGGCCACTTAGGAAGTTTGCAAGCAACAACAGAAGTTTGTCCAGACAGAGAGCATGGATTAGTGAGAGAATTTTTCAAGGGATAGCCACAGTTTTTGCTCTAAAGGATTTGGAAAAAAGAGAACGTGGAGTGGACACAGTATTACTGCATGAATGGTGATTCTGCATTGAGAGCAAATACTTGCAGCTTCGTTCAGCAATGCTGAGCTAGCCTGAAGCACATGGCATTAGCCTGAGGGACAGCCAGAACTTCCACTAAGCAAATGCCTATGCGAGCTTGAATCATTGGGAACACTCAGTAAGAGGGGACAGTAGCATATCTGGGAAATATGAGGGCAATGGGTTGAAAACACCCAGAAGAACCCAGAGGATTTAGGCTAAGAGATCACAGTGATGGAACTAACATCATCTGAAAGCAATTCAATCACACCTCCAAGGGCTTTGGTCGTGGGGTGAGCCAGGCTGGATGTGATGTTAAAAAGTGACTGCATTTTAGAATTGGTTCATTTGCCAGTGTTGTGTGCTCCGAACTTTTATCCAGAACTCCCATGTGAAAGCAAATACTTTTATTAGATTTGATTTTGACAGTTCACATTTTTAGGTGTTCAATACACGTTGCTGAGTTAAATTGAATTTCAGAAAAGAAAAAAAAAGGACTTTACAATTCAAATGAGATGCAGCCAATCCTTCTAATGTGTTTATTTCGACATGGTGCTTTATGTTCTTCAGCACTCAGCAGCAGATCTTGGGTTTATTTTCAGCATCTTAATATCTACACACAGTCTAGTAATACCTACAAAGCAAGTTTATTACTTGAGGGACCGTCTGGTGTGGGCATCAATCAATTCTGACTGAAAATACAGAGAGAATTTTATTATGTAATATATGAGGTATTTGTGGCATGCATGCATGTTTACAGACAACATATCTAGGAGCTAGCCAATCTAACTTATGCTAATCATTTTTGGCCAGTGTACTACAAATAAACAATATTGGAAGATAGCAAAATTAAAAAAAAAAAAACTGCTATTTTTATATACAGATCTTTGAATGCTTTAGCTTGCAACCACACAGCTGTGAACCCCCCAAACACACAAACTCGTACCCTTTATGAGCTGGGCACAAAGTATTTGGTAACCACTGTTTCCTGAAAATGAGATGTCAGTGTCTTGTTCTGGAAGAGATAATAATCTTAAAGAAAATCATTTAAACTCATTTTCTTTCCATAGATCACGTCTCTCTGAGCGTCACTTGTGCTTATTGTGTGACATAGTATAAATATCTATCATAGCAAATATTTCCCTTTGTCCCCTGTGCGTGCCAGATTTTCTCTGAAGGCATTATTTCTCCTTTTCTGGACCTTGCTGATTATTTAGAAGACACCAAAGTTGGAAAGAAACCTGTGGTCACCCATTCTATACCTTAGAGTTTACTTATCATAAAGCGTAAGCAGGACACTTCCTGTCAGTGGGAGGGGGCCAGATGCTCTGACATGACCCTTCCCTTCACATCTATTTCAGGTAGACATATTGTCCTGATTCTTGACATTACTTTACAAAACAAACAAACAACAACAACAAGCAGTCTTTGGAACATTTTGAACACATGACTATTAAATAAAACTACTCTCAAGCTTAAATTTTATGTAGTTGAAATGCAAATGTATATGATTTTATATGGTTTAAAGTTTAAAAACTTACTGTGTATGAGTACATTGGCTAGAGCACTGTAGATCTACATCACTGATCTAAAGCATACCTTTATTACACTTATGCTTTTGGTTCTACTTAAATTAGTGTTCACAAAGCAACCTAAGTGGAAGAAGGGTCCCCCAGAGGCTGGAATAATAGAACTTGTGCCTCTCAGGCATTGGGGTTCATCACCCCAGCATAGTGTTAGGCGTCTTGGTGCCTAAAGCCACATTGCTAGGGAACTACATTTGAATACTTCTTGTCAAGCAATGATGTTTCAGTGACACCAACACCCACTCCCTTTCCTACCTCTGCAGGGCTAAACAGTTATTTTGGCATGGAGGTCTAAAGATGATGCAGTTATTTATAATGGTTAAGGGCCAACCAACAATGAAAACAATTAAGCAAAGAACTGAAGAATTAATTCATGCAATAGTTTAAAATCTGTATCATGAATATTGGGTATACTCCAAAATCACTGGATATTTTAAAATATTATTATTGCTTGTAGGAAAATTTGAATAGCTTTCAAGGTTTTTTTTTTTTTAACTTGTAGTTAGGATATGTTAAGATTGAAACTCTGTGACGGCTGCTTTAATATGTGATGATGTAGGCAGCATTATGCGAGGAGGATTCTATTTGGCATATGTGTCTCTTAATAAGCAGTACTTAGGAGAATTTGGAGGAAGCTCTGGTACGTTGTAGAATGATGAGCTGTGTGTCCATCCCTCATCCCATGATGTGAATAGATTTGAAGGGTGAGGAGGAAGAACCCTGACCAGGAGCTGTGGCTCATTCTATTAGCTGTTTGGAGGTTTTTAAGTTAAATATTGTGTAGATACAAAAGGATGCTTATGAACTATCTAGCAGGTGTAACACGCATTGCTGTTACCTCTGAAACCTCTCACTGCCTGTTCTCCGTTCTTTTTTTTTTTTTTTATAGCATGTCATGCTGGATGTTCTTGTTGCTTTTTTTTTTTTTTGCATCCTTATTACATATAAGTGGTTGTCTGGCATGCTTTCAAACATGGAATCTGACCATGTCTTCTCCTGTGATCTTTTTATTAATACTCTGTTCCAGTGCCTCGCTTGTGTTATTGCTTTAGCTGTCAGCCACTGACTTTCAGTACCAAATCTATTCCATCATGTTACTACGCTGTAATTTCTGAGACTCAATTTGCTGTTGACAGGGACCTGGGCTGCCTCCAGCATTTGTTACTTCGAGTGCCACTGTGAGCACTTTCTGATTGTTGCCTGTTTATAGGAATTGGGTTTTTATTTTGTTTATTAATATCCTAAGGAGTTTTCTCACCTGTATTAGTGAGTGTATATGGTATGTAAGTTTCCTGTTGGTTAATGAGAGCCTCAGCTCAAGCTGTTAAGGTCCTCTATACAGCTGGGAGCGGTAGCACCAGCACCTGTGGAGGCAGAGACAGGAGGATCTCTATGAGTTTGAGAACAGCCTGGTCTACAAAGTGAGTCCAGGGCAGCCAAGGCTACACAGAGAAACCCTGTCTCAGGGGCGGAGAGGAAGTCACGTCTAGGGCTGGACCTGTAGCTCAGTGGTTGAGCACATACCTAACACACACGAGGGCCTGAGCTGGATCCTGAACTAACCATTCTCTCCCTCAAGAAAATTAGAGCATGTTCCTGCCCTCTTTCCCCATTTTTATAATATGAAGTAGTTTGGCTAAGGCTGAAATTATTCATATGTTTGGTATTTGGCATCTTAGCTTAAGGCTCTTTTTTCCCCTTAAACATTTTTATTAATTGTTATTTATCACAATTTATTCATTTTGTATCCTGGCTATGGCCCCTTCCCTCATCTCCTCCCAATCCTACCCTGCTTCCTTCTTCCCCTATGCCCTTCCTCCAGTCCACTGATAGGGGAGGTCCTCCTCCCCTTCCATCTGACCGTAGTCTATCAGGTCTCATCAGGACTGGCTGCATTGTCTTACTCTGTGGTCTGATAAGGCTTCTTCCCCTTCAGGGGGAGGTGATCAGAGAGCCAGCCATTGAGTTCACGTCAGAGATATTCCTGCTCCCCTTAACTAGGGAACCCATTTGGAGACTGAGTCTCTGGGCTACATCTGAGCTGGGGTTGTAGGTCCTCTCCATGCACGGTCCTTCAGGCTCCTTTATTTAAAAAATGTAATATTTCTTTGACAAGTTCATATATACGTGTAATGTGTCTTGATAATATCCACGTTCCTTCCCTCCTTCACCTTCTCCCAGGGTCCCTTCAGTGCATTTCCCTCCCAACTTCATGTCCTTATTTATTTTAATCAAATTTGTAAAAACATTTCCTCAGGTGGGTGTGAAGACTCACATCTGTAATCGAAGCACTTGAGAGGGCAGAGGCAGGAGAATCAAGAGTTCAAGGCCATCTGTTACATAGCGAGTCTGAGGCCAACCATGTTTCAAAAACAAACACAAAGGTCTCTCTCTTTGTCCTTGGTATCCTGGGGTTTTGTGAGAATGTGTGTCAGCTGTGACTTTCCTTAGGTGCTGATAACACAAATTGCTTCAGGGTCCTTTTTGAGTTGGGTTTCTGTAGTTGGCCAGGGTTGGTGTGGCTGGGTGACCTCAGCACTGGAAAGTTGTTTCTAGCTTTAGAGGCTGGAGCCCTACATCACGAGATGCAGTGAGGCAGCGAGAGGGAACCCATGGCAGGCTTTTCTCCTCTCTTGTCAGCCATTTCCCTGAGACCTGCCTTTGTCTTCATGGGACATCTCCCTTGTGTCTGTGTTTGCGTTTATGTCCAGGACCGTGCCTGCATCCGAATGTTCCCTTTCCTTCACCTTTGGCAGCTACATTTATTTATATATGTGTTTGTTTATATGTGTGTGTGGCGGGAAGGATGTGGATGTCAAAAGACAGTAATTGGTGATCTCCTTCCTGGGGCTGGGACTCACAGTATTTGGCAAGTACTTTTACATTCTAGCCATCTTGCTGACCCCGAACTTCCTCTTTAAAAACACCAGTCACCCCAGATTACGGGCCTACCCTGTTCCAGAATGACCTCAGTTTAACTAAGTATGTCTGCAAGGATAAAGTCACTTTCTGGCCTAGAGTGCTGTCCTGGGGAAACCACTCGGTCTCAAGGCACGCCTGTGAGGCAGTGCTGCTAATTGCGTCCTTCTTGTTGGGTAGGTGAAGTCTCTGAGGCAGCAGTGCAGGCAGCTGGTTCAATACAAAGTTTTAAGCCCAGGCAGTTTGACGCCAAGGCTCACGCTCCAATGAACTGAAGTTTCCAGAGACAAGCCACACCTTAGCCTTAAGTTTTCCAAGACTGATTAAGATCTTGTGGAGAGTTGGAATGTTGCAGGACCAGGGCCACATAGGCTTGGGATACCTTTAGGCTCCTTCATGACGATTTGTTATCCATTTTTGCCTTTAGGCTAACAACCTTGTGACTGTCATAAGGAACCTTTTGGAATGCACTAAAACAGGCCACTCACTGGCTTCCTCCATCCAAAAACTACTAAGGTTATCGTGTAGCACCTAAAACCTGTTGGAGAAGCTTCTCTGTTTTGCTTTAAGCCCATCTATCTGGCATCTGGCCACCAGTGCATTTAGAGTCATTGACTTATGGCTTCTTTTATTATATAACTATGAAAACCTTTACTGTTTCCACATTGGAACATGCTGCTTGAGGCAACCTGAATCCATGATCTCAGGCCATATTTGGCTTAAGAATAAACTCCTACTCTCTCTGAAGTGAGAGCTGTGGTTTGTGTGGACACTCTTCATTGGCGGGTACTTATTAAGCACCTACTGTAAGCCAGTATTTAAGTAGCTGGTATTTAAGAAAAAAAATCTAACCCAGTTCCTGCTTGGGGCCTTGATGATTTGAGGTTAGTTATTTCATGCTAAGCTTGACACGGATGACTTCTTAGTATTGGTTTGAGGAGGAAGTGAATCACTGTACATCTATCAAAATTTGGGTGGCCATTGAGATGCAGAAGTCTTTGCTTTGAAACATGGAGTTGTGCCTTTAACCCAACTTTATGCATACCATAAAGTTGCTCTCCAATGCTAGATTTTTCTTTGCTTGTGCATACATAGCTGAGAGTAATGCTGTGAGATATATTGCAGACATGAGGTTGAGAGCTCGTAGTGCTTATGTGTGTGTTTAAACATAAACGATGTTTTAAATGCGTATCGTTTCCTTTCTCCTTCCTTCAGAACTCTTTTTTCTGTTAACTGAACTGTTTGTCTATTTGTTGAAGACAGGATTGCACATAGCTTGGGCTGGCCTCTAACTCATTATGATGTTCAGGCTAGCCTTGGATTTCTGTTCTGCCTGCCTCAGCCTGCTGAGTGCTGGGGCCACTGACCTGAGGCACTAAGCTTGTGAAGTAGATTCTTGGCTACCTCTAAGAGGAATCCTGCCTTGACCTGATTTTGTGTCTTAGTGATTTCTTTGGGAAAACTAAACGTCATATGTGAAGCCACCAACATCTAGTGGTCAACGAGACACTTCTGTTTTATGGGAGTGATGAGGAGGGAAGTTGGAGAGAAGCCATATCTTCATACCCACTTTCACACCTTACCAGGCCAAGCCACTCCCTGCCAACTTCCTTTCCTGCTGGAAATTAGGATGTGGTCTCTGGTGGGACCAGCTGAGAGAAGAACTGAGGTCTGTTTCATCTGTACCAGGCGACTGCTCACAATGCTGGCTCACTGTGATGGCCATCACCAGGAGAGACAAAAGTTGGAACAAAAGTGCTCTCATTAATGGGTGCATTGTCTAGACCATTGTCTTATAATCTGGGGGCCAAACAGAAACAAAAGGCTGAGTATGTGAAGCCAGCCTGTTCTGTCAACAGTGGAGAATCTGTGGAATTATTATCTCCTGGTGTTGAAAGAGAAGTGGAATAAAAGAAACATGAAATAGAAATGTCGTTTCTGCCCTTTCCATCCCATTTCATGTCAACTCTTGGCCAACCCCGAGTGGTTCTGTCCCCAAGAACACGTTGAGTCAGGTCAGACGTCCTTCTGGGACATTTCTGATCACTGCCTGGTTCTTTTTTGATCCCTGCAAGGAAAGTAATTGTTGATAGCAATCCTGTCATTCTTTTTCAAGACCCTTCCCCATGCTTGGGATTGAGCCCAGGGCCTCGTGCATATTAAGCCAGTGCTCTGTGACTGACCTAAGGTCCCAGGTCCCTTTTCCAAGCATTAAGATATTGAATTCAACATTTTCAAGTTTGAGAAGTCAGCAGCCTTTCCATGAAGTTTCAGGCTCTCTTTGGAGGGAGCAGCAAGTCATCCTTGTTGAGAACCAGGTTGTTTGCATCTGGCCAAAACTTATTGCCTGAAGAATCTTAATGAAGTGTGAGCTATGCTGCCTGGAACTGTGTGCTCTATTTGCAGGCTGCAATATCCTGCAGCAAGACTACTGAGGGCATTCAGTGTGGCAGGAGAGCAACTTTTGTTATGTTTACTCAGGGTCTCTGTGTGTGTGTGATTGGGGTTACAAATTATCTTCGTGGTTGGTCTTGCCTGATGTCACTGGCATTAATCTGAGTATTATGTAGACATCCCATATTCAGTTCCCAGCCCATGTCAGGCAGCTCACAACTGCCTGCATCTCTAGCTATGGAGGAGCCTTCTTCTGGCTTAATCCCCAGTATGGGAAGGAGCTGGAAAAGAAAAACAACAGCTAGTAAGAAATATGGCAATGCTATTTGGTGTTTGACTTTGAAATGAATCACCTTACTGTCATGGGTGCTGATAAATGGACAAGAAGAGAGATGAATTGAATTCTGGTTGTCTGGGAGAAGTGCAAAACTTCTGTTCTTTCTTCCACAGATACTTCAGGAGCTAAGAGATCCCTAAGGTAGACTGCCAAGGGTGGCTATAAATACCACTGCTTTTCTGATAGCTTGACTGATTTTTATAGTTGGATTTGGTCATGATGAAGTGAGGGGAAATCCCCAGCAATGATGACTTACTTGCCAGCAGCCATGTCTAGTTTCTCTTCCCATTTCTAGTTTCACATGTGGTGGTTTAAAATGAACATTGTACTGTTCCCTTGACCAGTTTATGGGCTAATGAAGATGTCT
Organism: Pachyuromys duprasi; assembly: GCA_028658305.1. Lineage (NCBI taxonomy): Eukaryota > Metazoa > Chordata > Mammalia > Rodentia > Muridae > Pachyuromys > Pachyuromys duprasi. The sequence continues at coordinate 38,703,771 of CM053759.1, read as the reverse complement.
CTGGAGATACAAATTTCATAACCAAAAAGAAGGGAGCATATTTGAAATAGAAACACCATGTAATAGGGAGCTAACATGGGGACCGAATTTGGGACTTCTGGAGGAGCAGTGCTCTTTCGTGGCTGTAATCACACCAGTTTTTCAGGGAGAAAGTTCTGCTTCACTTTGTTAAACAGCAAAGGTTCTTGGAAAGACAGCTTTCTTTCTTGACTTCGTCCACCCTACCTCTGACTTCCCAAAGGCGCATCACCTTGTAACTTCATGCTTATCACCCGTTGTCCTTCTGATTTAGGCTTCTTTTTTTTTTCACACAAAACAATATTTTTGCATTCTCATTTGGTTAATTCATGAGAATCTACCTAAACAGGTTTCTAAAACTGGACAGGTAGGGTGAATCATGTTGCTCTGGGCCATCTTTTAAATTACTGATTATCTGGCTGGGTCACATGGGGTACTCCTTCCTTATATTAAAAAATTATTATTCTTTATACACCGGATGCCATTTTCCATATAACTCTTTACAGTCACACTGGCAATTTGTAATCCTATTGTTGCTTTAGAATAAGTGACATCATCAGCAGCAAAAGAAACTGGAAACAGTTTTCACAGGTGCAAACTTTTATCCCCACACCAAGCGGCCTCTGACTGTCCTTGGAGATGTACTAGACTAACAGCAGGGAAGATACCAACTCCCACTAACTCTGCCATATTCAAAGGTGTAATCACACCAGTTCATAGACTAAAATAACACATGTACTAAAGGTCTATTGGTTTCTATATACTTCCTAAAGGAATAAGATAGAAATGAAATGGCTTGTACCTCGTGGTTTGCCCTATGTGTGATGACCTAATTAGTGACAATATACTAGTTAATATTGTTAATATTTTCTGAGCACATGCTATGGGACAGTCACCGTTGCCAAGTCTTTTCCTTAGATAGCTTTACTGTCTTGCCATTGAAACAGGTAAGAGTAATTGAGATGGCATAGTTGGCAAGTGCAGGATTCATAGTTCAATCCTAAGTGTTTGACTCTGACACACTGGCTCCTATCGGATTTGTTAAAGAGCTCAGGACCTGGATGTTTGTGTTTGATTTTCCGCTACACATTTTAAGAAGGATTTCAGAAAGTAAGGATGCAAACAGCCAATTAGGAAATGCTCAAGGATGTTCTGGGTGCTTAATACACTCTTTCAATCTATTTGATAGTGCTAGGCAGAGGTAACTTTCGCCTCCATTTTATAGACAAAATGAGTCTCATGGAAATTGAAACAATTAGGACCATAAGCTATTAGAGTTAAGCCGACTGGCACCCAGACGCATGCTATTTTAATGAATGTGTTCAGACAAGGCTGAGTTCTGTGAGGTCTGGAAACCAGGTTATGAGATTGAGAGAGCTGAGGATGTTGGGTTTAGCAATGATTTATGCAGGGGGAAGAATCTTCAACATCCTCTGTCTGTTAGAAGAAGGACTCTTTGCCTTGCTCCAAAAAATAAAAGTGTTCCTTATAGTCATAGGCTAGCTAGATTCTGAAATTACTGGGGTACTTGCTTGCTTCTTGGAATTTTGTTTAATGAAAGTAGAAATTGGATCTATCATTTAAAATGAAGAAAACCAAACGCAAACTTATTTAAAGCCCCTGGGTGGCTTCTGCCACACACATCTTCAAGGAACAGTGCTTTCTGAACACTAAGGTAAGGCCTTAAGCTGCTCCTCAACTCACCAGACGAAAAGAACAGTCCTTACGATTAGGTTCACCTAAGGGCGTAGTGTCGGCTGTTCTAGAGAAAGATAAGGTCAAGCAGTAGTGCGTGGGTGGGGTGGGGTGGGGTGGGGAAGTGGGTGGCTCAGTGCTCAAGGCCTCCATCAGACAGAGAACATCAGGCATGTCAGCTAGTAGTACCACCTGTGGGAGCACTGTGAAGAAGAGGTAAGTGATTGCATCACTCAGCAGAAAGTTACCGTCACTCCTAAGAGGAGGCAGGTGATGACTGGTGGAGCACTCGCTAACAAGAGGACCAGAGGGAGGAGGGAGATTAAACAGGTTAGCCCATCAGTCGGTCCACACCCCGACCCACCCACCATCACAACAGCTGTAGTTAAACTTAGCAGATTGCAGCAGAGAGAGCTGCGGGGGGAAAGAGACTTTAGAGAAGAGCAAGGAGGGGTCTTCAGGTATCAAGACAGGTCTATGTGCGACAGGTCTCAGTGTGATGGCTACTGTTGGTTGGCACCTCCACACGCCTGGGAAGAAGAAAAGCCAATTGCGGAATCACCCCTATCAGACTGGCCGGGAGGGTGTATCTGTTGGGGCATTTTACTGATTGCTAATTAATGTGATATGGCTTAGGCCACACTGGACAGTGACATTCGTGGCCGGGTAGGCCTTCTGCTGTGTAAGGAAGATAGCTGAGCAAGTCAGGGGAGGCAAGCCAGTGAGCATTGTTCTATGGCCTGTGTTTCAGCTCCTGCCTGCTGGTTCCTGTCTGGGCATCCCTCGATGACTGTAACTTGTAAGCCAAATAAACACATCCCCACCTTCCAGCAATGAAAAAGCAAACCAAGACAGTAGACAGTTTTGCAATACATGTTGAGCCTGGTCTCAGGTTGACTTTTTACAAGAAAAAAAAGGCGATATTCTACTCTGAGTGGTAGAGTACCTGCAGGTACTCCTGAATCTGTTGAGAAAATGATAGAGTTTTTTTTTTTTTTTTTTTTTTTTTTTTTTTTTTTTTTTAGGAGGGGTTGGCTTTTCAAGACAGGGTTTCTCTGGCTATCCTGGAACTTGCTTTGTAGACCAGGCTGACCTCAAACCCAAATGTCCACCTGCCTAAGGCATTCACCACTACTGCCCAGCAGAAATGTTCTGTTTTTATGTAGAAGCAAGGCAGAATAAAAAGACAGTAACCCTTAGGGACTGGGAAGGAAAAAGATTCCCTCACCTAGAAATCTGGTTGAAGCCTCTGCCATTGACAATCAAGAGTTCTGGAGCAATTATCAGTAGCCATCTATGGCTTTCCCTCCTTCCTGGCTGTAAACCCACAACTCTCTAGGATCTCACTAGAAATCTCCTCGTTAACTCTTATTTCACTCTAGTGGCTCCTGGCATTGTATGGTAGTTCCAGCCAAGGCTCCTCTATAATCTTACTATCACAAGTACAGAGAAGACTTCCTGGCCACCCTGTGAGATGTAACCCGAGCCACCAAAATGTTAACTATGGCCAGTGTTCAGACGCTTAGTTGTAACTCTTCTTGGAGAAGCCCACACCTATCCTTCATTCTTTCCCCAAGTCTCTGTCATTTATTTTTAATAAAGTCTAGCTCTGCCTCATACTGGCATGCCCTGAAATTCTCTTGTGTACTAAAGCCGAGGATGTGGTTGACTAGAACAGGGGTCCTAAGAGACGAAGGGAACTCCTCAGACTGCTAAGGGTCTGTGATAGCTTACAGGCACATCTCTAGCCCTGGCCACTGACAGAAGGACATCTGGACACTTGGTTTCTAATGATACCTGAAGGACGCACAGCACTGGGACTGAAGAGGTAACTCAGCTGTTAAGAGAACTTGCTCAAGTTCCTAGCATTCACATGGTAGCACACAACTGTCCATAACTCCAGTTCCAGGATCCAATGGCCTCTGCTGGCACCACGCATGTACATGGTATTCAGACATACACACAGGCAAAACGCAGATACGTAGAAAATACTTTTTTTAATGAAAGAAAAAGAATGTGAAGTCGTAGTGAGAGAGGTACTGGAGAAAATGGCTTCCTAATGAACTTCACTGTAGAACACAGAACCAGGCTAAACATGAGCACTGACCTATCTGCCTACCTTTCCTTCGCTCTACCCCCTTCTTCTCTCCCTGTCTCCCTCCAATTGTCCACATTCTTCTGCCAACAAATACTGACTGGGCATCTTTTTATCCCAAGCAATTACTGGGAGTCCAGATTGGATGCTACAAACTAGTAATAAGGAAGAAAAACTAATTACAAACTGACATGTGCGTAAACCATGTACCAAGAAGTTACAAGAGATTGGTCTGATTTAGGTTGCTTTAGGGAAGGAGTTATTCCAACATTAGCTTGAAAATCATGTAGGCTAGATCCAGAGTTGACAAATGTGATTCGTGGGCCCAAGCTGGATGTCAGATCTTTTGTGTGGCACTCAGCCACAGTGTGGGATCTTACCCAGGTGTCCTTATTTGCTTTTGTGTCATGACAGAAACTGTGTGGCTGGTAGAACCTGAATTGCTATAAATATTTTGCCTTTCACAGAAAATCCTGCTAATCTTTGGTCTAGAAAGCACATGAGAAGAAGGTCTATAAGCCAACTTCAGTGACTCACAACCAGAGCCCTAGCATGTGAGAGGCTGAGGCAGGAGGATTGCCATAAGTTCCAGACCAGCCTCGAGTACAGAGGGAAACCCTGCCACAAAACAAAAAACGGGAAAGAAGTAATACAGTATTTAGTTTGAGTCAGGCATTTTGGGGCAGAGTAAGGCACAGACTTTGGAAGACTGAGGCATGTGTGTGTGAAACACTTTGAAGTGATAGTTAATAACTCTTGACGTGGACTTGAAGCAGGAAGGAGGCATTTGCTGAAGTGAGATTACGTATTTTGAAGGGATGTTTTGTGTGTGAAGAGAAGTGTCAGGTAGAGTGGATGTAAGTTGTGTGTGTGGAGTCCGGCTATTGTGAATTCAAGCCTGGACTCTAATACTTAGTGCCTGTTTTATCTCATTGTTCTTCACCACCCTCGGCAGTAAGACAAAGGCACTCAGTGGCCACCTGCATAGTTACTTTAGAAATTATGTAGGATTAATGTAAGGAAGTCATTACAAGTGACTGACCCAGAGTAAATGCTTTCATAGGTCATAGACATTATTAGTAAGTACAAAAATAACTTCATAAAAATAACACCTCAGTTTACATTATCTCACAAAATGATTATTACTTCTGTTTCATTTTCTATCCTAACCCAACATTTTTTTTTTCCATGAAGTTTAACCTCAAATAAAAGTGGTAGCTTGTAAATTGTTGTAGTTTCATTCTGTTGCATTGACCAAAAGCATCTTGGGGGAAGAGAGGGTTTATTCAGTTTATATTTCCAGGTCATAGCTCATCACTGAGGGGAGTTAAGGCAGGAACTGAAAGCAGGAACCGTGGAGGAACGCTTAGATGGCTTTCTTATGTAGCCCAAGACCACCTCTTAGGAAGGGTACAACCCACAGTAGGGCAGACACTCTTGCATCAATTAATAAATCATGCCAGTCCCTTGTACACGTGCCCATCGGCCAAGCTAGGCAATTCCTCAAATGGAGATTTCTTCTCAGGTGATGCTCTGCTGTGAGAAACTGATAATTAGAGCTAATGAGGATATAAATTACCATTCCACAGTCTTCCGAAGGTGATTTCACAATATTTTGCAATTTGTCTTTCCTCTGTAAGTTCAAGGTGTTTGTCTTTGTGTCTCCCACCCACCAGTGCTGTCTGCAGACGACTACACATCCCAGCGAAGCCTTGCACTTCTTGTTCCCATCTTCCTACAGCTTTGGCATTCTTGGGTGATCACCAATGCCATGTCTTCTCCCTTGTCACCATCTTGGGCTGCAGCCCTGAATTAAGCCTGAAGCTTCAGTTCAACTCCCCTGTGCACCCTAGTCCTCTCCAGCCAGCTCAGGGGTCTCTGTTCTTCTGGTCTTCTCTTGATTTCTGTCCCTTTGTTTCCCATGGTCCGTACATTGATCTGAGCCATCCCGCTTTTCCGGAGAAGTGCGTGGCTGCTAATTGACAGAGATTCTGAGAGCCATGGGGAGGGGGGGGGAGGGGGGGTAGTAATGAGTGGAGACTGACTGCTTTACTCGCCAACACCAACTGTCCTCTTCCCTTACGCAGACCTCAATTTCCAGAGCAATGGCATTCCCACTATTCTGTGCATGAAACTGGCACCCGGGCTTTCCAGTTGCATTGTGGGGTATCCATGCGCCCAGCATATGGCTCATGCACTGTGACAGTGTGACAGCATCGTGAAAATAAGCGCGGCCAGGCCAAGAAAACAAAAGTCAGAGTGGGTGAAACAGAAAACAGGTAGTGGAACTTACTCAGTTTCTGTTTTGAACCCTGTTGCCTAGTTTCCACAAGCTACAGTGCTATTAGGGAAACAGAAATAGAACTGGTGTTCTCGAACCCTAATGAATGTGGAAGAGGAAGCATTGGAAAAAAAAGACACCAGAGCTGGAAAGTATCTCACAGACGGTGCTTCATGGCTGTCCCGTGATAGGTGGCAGCAGAAGGTGGGGAGGCTGAGTGGCTTACCAGAGGGCAAGGAGGACCAGGGGCATTGATAAGAGCCGTGGGCCGGGGCATGCACGTAAGAAGTACAAAGCCAAATGGTTTCATTTGAGTCCAGCGTTCCCCTTCCTTGTTTTGTTCTAAAGTCTCATATAGTATACACACAGTTTAGATGAATGCATAACTCAGCTCCTAGTGTCAAAGCTAGGCTAGTTTTTCTTGTTCTCTCCTGTTTTTCCGCCAGGAATATTTAAACCATACCTTCCGTGTGTTTTCCCATGGACATACACCCATGATGAGGTTGTTGTTTGGACACTGTTTAGAAAGTAGGAGCATCTGATCCTTATTCTTCTGCCTTCCTTTTACTTGCCCAGTGCAGCCTTGTGGGAACCTCTTCCCTTCATTGGCACCATCCTAACTCATCAGCAGGTTGTAGTATTCCATGGCCCGTATTCTACATCGGCCAACCATGCTCTCATTAGTAATCCACGATCACATTGACATTCTTGTACATACATCCCCATGTTCTTATTTCTATAGAGCACTGCCTAGGGAGTACGGTTGCTGAGTAAGTGAATTTTTAACATGATAAATGATACCAGGTTAATTTTCAGCTGGGCTGTCGAGTTCCACATTTCTACGGCACAGAAGACCACTCTTTTAGCGGCATCTCTGCAGGAGGACTTCCTTCCCTGGCTGCCGTGGCTCTGAGCAGCTTACCTAGTCATTGTCCACATTTAGATTTACTTTCCATGAAGTCTCCGTTTTCATTTTCACGCATTCATCCTCAGGTTCTTTTGTGATTGTTTTACAAGAGCGCTATGAAAATTTACACATAGCCCTCTGCTTATCCCCACTAATGGCATTTTATTCAAGTTCATCGTTTTTCTGTTACCGTTAACTCATTAGGTTAGCTTTTAATTAGAATATACTTTGCCATGTGAAGATGCCTAATTTTTCATCAAATATGTCTATCTTTTCTTTTGTGGGTTTTTTTGGGGGGGGCGGCTATTTTCTGCTTTTGTTGAGATTTCCCTTAACCTTGGATTATGTAGGTAATTTTCTTATTTGTTTTTTAAAATTGTATATATCACTGTCTGTATTTTAAATTATTTTATTGTATGTGCACGAGTGCTTTGCCTACATGTATGTCTATACACGTGTGTGCCTGGTACTTGCAAAGAGAAGAGGAGAGCATCAGATTTCACAGGTGGTTGGGAGTTCTTGTGGGTGCTGGGAATGGAACCCAGGTCCTCGGAAGAGCAGCCGGTGCTCTTTACCACCCTGCCCCTTCTCCAGCTCCCTGTGTCGCTGTAGCTTTACCCTGACGTCTCTCATTGTGTGGAAATCATGCTTGCATGTGATGTACGCCTGTGGTCTACTGCTTCGCCTTAAGTGAATAAACAGGTGTATCAGTGCCGTTCATGAACTAATAGAACTTTTCCACTGAATATTGCAGTGCTATGCATATATTCTGGGGTTGTCAGGTTATTCTTTGCTCCGCTGAGCCATATGCTTATTCCCACATGGTTGCAGCTTTGACTTATGATTACAGGTTTTTGTTGTACAATATTACACCTGATATGAAAATTTTCCCCTTACAATTGATTCTTATTATACTTTCTTGACTATTTTAAGCATATATTCTAATTTGTGAACTTGTGTTCATTGTAGCTAATTAGCTCCTAATGCCTGCTGGGATTCTAATTGCAAGCTCATTAAGCTATAAATTATTTTGAACAACAATTCGAATAATCATATGACATAGTCTATGGGAGTCACTCCCAGGTCACTCCCAGCCTGGGTGCTGGAGTGGGTGTTTTTCCCACCCCGGTAGAGTTTGAGGCCACAGCTGGGGTGTGAGTGGAAGAGAGGAAGGAAAGTACTAGCGGCTGCAGAGAGAGCCTACCAAATGCCCCTGACTCACGGTGTGTCTGTCAGCTTACACACCCCGCTGTGATCACAGTTGGGTGGTTTCTAAGCCCAGGCACCCACTCTGTGGACCTCTGTTGGAGGTCTCTGCATCTGAACATAACATAAATCGCAAAGTCCACTCCATGTGGAGCTGAGAGCTGTGTAGCTTGGGTGTCAACAGTGGGAAGTGCTGTTTGGCACAGATGGGCATGCCCTCGGTGTGCTTTGCCTCTGCCTTTGCCTTGAATGCCTCCCACTTGCCACAGTTGAACCTACGCTTGTGTAACTTACCTCGCCGGTCCACAGCGACACATTGTAGAGTGAGTAGCTGTGCATTCATTTACCAAGCACACATTAAGCAGTCGCTGTGTTTGCTCAGGGTGCCGGGAATCCAGTGATGAACATCCGTGGGCTTATTTATTTCCCTTACCCTCACTGCTATTCCTGGTCGCTTTCTTGGCTATAGTAATGTTGGTTTGTTTTTTTAATTTTGGCATTAAATATTGTCTTGCCTCATACACTTACTAGTCAACTAGAAATATGGGCTTAGATAAAAAGTTTCACATTAATTTTATCTTAATTAGAAATTTAGGATCTGTACTGATCAGACCCAACATTTATTTAACAGATATTTATTGAGTGTATAGCATATGCCAAGCAAAGGTAGGAGCCAAGGACTGAAATGAAAATTCAGCCATTGAATAGAACAAATGATTAATTTAGATAAATGTAATCAATACTGGGTAAAGGAGTAGATTAAGGGAATCCAGGCATGCTGGGGGTAAAGGAGTGAGGGCAGGCTAGAATGTATAATAAATTGTATTAAATATGAAGTCTTAGTCAGGAAGAGCTGTAGCCAGCCTGGAATGTGAGAGAAATGTGGGGATGTAGAAATGCTGTATTACTAATGAACTTTATTTGATTTTATTTTGCATGTATGGGTTTTGCCTGCATGTATGTCGGTGTAGCATGTGCATGCCTGGTGCTGAACAAGGCCAGAAGAGGGGTCACATTGGCAGAAGCCTTTCCTGTGGGGCTTTCACAGGAGCCGGGGTACCTCTGGGAGCCTGAGCTGGGCCTTAGCTGGAGCTGTGGCCTCTGCCTTAGTTTGAACCTGGGCTTCGGTTGGCCATGTAGCTTCGAATCCACTTCCCAAGCTTGGGGTGAGTGATGAAAGCCAGACAGCTGAGTTTGCCAGGGGGCCCTTTGGCATCTTGGGCTTAATGGCCACAGGCTTCACAAGGGCCTCAATGGCCTCTGCGTGTACCTTTGCCTTGTTTGCCTGCATCTTCTTCAGGCTTTCTTGTTGTGCTTCTTGACACACATATTCCTCAGGAACTTGGGGTCGATCCCCTTAAGAGATTCACATCTTTGTGCCCAGGGTTTCTTGAGGCCATTTCTGTGCCATTTTCGGGAGTGGTTGTGTGTGGTGTGGTTCTTGGACTTGGCCTTCTCTGCCCGTGGTCTCTTAACCATTGTTCCTATCTAATCCTAATGTCCTCTCAAAGGCCTCAGTTCAACAATGTAGTCAGATTGAGTTCTACCTCTCACTTCTTCATCGTGGGGCCTAGAGTCCACTGTATGGAGCCTCAGGGGACCCAACACACTCAGCTTGAGTAGAGAATCCTGGAAGACATGATTTCCCAATGACACATTCAGCTGCCTTCAAGATGCTCCTTGTAGAAATGTCCTCATGTGGAGCCTAAGCAGCATAAGGATGATAAGAACTGCTTGGTAATGAGAGTGCCCGAGCTCTAACACGATGAAATATGGAAGACTTAAAGCACAGTCTTAGGAACGACTTCCATTTGATTAGTTTTGATCTGTAAACCCACACTGTTTAACACACAGTAGTTTTCCCATTATCAGTAATGATAATAGGCCTGGAATAATTCATATGCCATCATAGTCATTTAATAAGTAAACACTGCTGTGTTGTAGGGTAATTGAAGAGACATTAAGAGCCCATTCTAATTCTTTAATTCCACTGTGTCTTCCTTAATCACAAAAATACTGCCAGGAACTAGGAATTCACAGGAGGCTTTTGCTGGCTTACAAAACCACACTCATCTAAGGAAGGAAATCACATGTGCTTATCTAGTCAAACCTTTGACCCATTCAGCAGGGGTGGAGATTTTTTCCCCCTTTATATTGTTCCATGGGATGTAACTACATCACATAACTCAAAGTTTTAGCCGTTAAAGACAATAGGTACCAGAGGCACCTACATTATATTCAGCACTTTGGCTGGTTTTCTTCTTGGTAGAGGGTAGGTGAACAAGTTGTTGCTCTAAATAATGCAGGTTGCTGTGAGCTTGTATCCTGTTTAGAAGCTGATTTCATCTCCTGTGTCCATTATTAGCTGAGAATTTTCTACCACACGGAGCAGGGTTGTTATGATTCAGCATTGATGGGGAGCCCTTTAGGGCCACACTACCTCATCACTGCCCATCAGCAGGGACTTACACTTGAGCCAAGCTTAACTTACATACGCACTTGTTACAAGCTATTTTGCTTGTTATTTCTCTATGAGGTGAGCTGTGCTCTGTGTGTGGTGATGACTCAGCGCTTCCTTTTTTGGTATAGAATAGATCCATTTTTAACGATGTTGTCTGAACTCCATCGGGGTACAGAGGGTACGTGTTCTTTCTGCCTCTCTCCCCGCTGGGATGAGCAAACTACCTCTTAAACCCTGAGTTCTGCCGATCCGTAAGGCAGACACTAGTCACACATGGCCACGGAACACTTGACGTATCCCAACTGAGATGTGTGAAAGTTACATCAGATCCCCGAGGCTGAGTATTGAAAAAGGATGTGAGATGTTTCCTTGATAGCACTTGTACTGATGAAACAATAAGGAAGGGTTTGTTTTGTTCATGATTTTAGTCCATTGTGGCGTCGCAAGGAGGTTGGGCCAGGGCAGCTCACATCATGACATCCAGAAAGCTGAGAGAGTGAGAGAGAGAGAGAGGGGGGGGGGGGGGAGAAAGAGAGGGAGAACGACACTTTCCAGGTCTCCGACCTTTTCCTTTCTTTTATTCCTTGTGGGACCCTGGCCAATGGGTTAATGCTGCTCTCATTTAGGGCGGGTCTTCCTCCTTAGTCAATTCTGTCAGCAAATGTCCTCACAGATCTCACATTTAGGGTGGGTCTTCTTCCTTCATTAATCCTGTAAGAAAATGGCTGCACAGATACACTGAGAGCTGTCCTTCACCAAAGGTCCCACAACTTTTAAAGGCAATAAGGTGACAATTGGGATGAAACATGCTGGAGAGATGGCTCTAAGGCGAAGAGCACATGTTACTTACAGAGGACCAATCTGCATGATGGCTCACAGCCATCATACCTCCAGTTCCAGGGAATCGATGCCTGCTTCTGACCTCTGCAGTCTCCAGGCACGTACATGGTACACATACATGATGTGGGCAAAACATACCCCCCCCAATTAAATACATCTAAATTAATTAATTAATTAAATTGAACATTATTTACTGGTTACATATTTTAGATATTTGTGTGCAGGTGCAATGTGTTCTTAAAGTTAAGTTTTATCCATCTTATTTTTTGATGTGGCCATGGCTAGTAATAGATTTAAAATGGAATATGTAGTTTCTAAAATCTGCCTGTTGGATGACAGAGGATAGAATCTCTTTGCTTCCCCATTTCCCCTGTTATTCCCTAGGAAAGTCGTTGGAACTAGGTATTCGTTATTTTATGTAGCCTGGAGAAGTGCTTGTGTGTGTATGTATGTGTGTGTGTGTGTTTGTACAGGCATGAGAGGTGGGAGAAAGCTACATGGGGAGGAAAAGGGCAAAGGAGGGAGAAGAAGCAAATTGATCAGGCATTGGTCTAACATACCATCGCACTGTCACTATAAGTAAGGAACAAAAAATAGCTAAGCACAAATTGTCTTCCCATATACACAGAGAGAAAGACACACACATACACATAGAGACAGACACAGCTGTGCGCGCATGCACGCGCGTGCGCACACACACAGCTCCAGCATAGACCCAAGCAGGAAGTTCTAAGAATTATTGTCATCTCTTTTCTTAGTTAACATGGATGATCAGAGACCGCCGTGTATTCTTGTTGGTAGTCTTGGTTTGGACAAGGTGCTTATAATGCATTTGGTTCTATAGCACTTTATTAATGAGAAAATTCTGGCCGAGATAGACTGGCTTAATGGTCTTACAGTTACACGTAAATATATGATAGTTTTTCTGAAGAACTGGATGATTTTATGAATTTCAGTGTTTTTGGATAGCTGTGAAATGACTTCTATCAGGCAGTCTATTTATTTGCTAAGGGGGGGGAGGGAAGGACATTTAAGCAACCAAGCCCGTGTGACTAAGTTAATGATTTAATGCTCTGTGCGTCAGTCTTACTATAACCTCATCATAGAGCATCAAGTGGCAAACTGAAGTATTTTCACTGTTTGATGAGCTCAGTTAATTAGATTGCCTGTTTGATGAGCTCAGAGAGGGGGCGTGGAGGGAAACCAGAGGGCACAAAGCATACAAACCTTCTAGTGGAAGCCTTACGGAAAACACACCTGTCATTTCATGCATTCTGAAGGCCACACTGGCGGCATCCTACGGCCCAGAGACAGATGAGCTGGACGGGGACGGGGCAGCATGGTGAGCAAGAGGGTGAGGAAAGAGAAGGGAGATGTGGCTTTGACTCTAGAACTTGCCATCCTTAAGGAAGAATACAGCCGTGGAAACCACTATCTACATGATAACCAACTTCCCTTCAAGAGCCTTAGTCAGCCTTAGACCCGTAGAAGCAAAGTAACTTACCCCAAGCCCCACAATAAAAGTGGCAGTCACAACTGCTCTAGCGAGTAAGGGCACCTCATAAATTGGGCAGCCCTTACCCCTAAGGATGCAGTCGTAAGGACAGAACGGCACGCAAGTGCCTCTGGTCTTATCGCAGATGACATCTTTACCTCCTGAGCGCATCCCACCTTACTCAGCTTGGACGAAGAAGCTGATGATAATCACACTTGGACAGAGTACTACATGATGTTTAGGTTTGTTCTACGCTCAAGAAGAAATAAGCCCTGGGAGGAAGTGTTGGGGCCTCCTGAGTATCTTTCAGGAGAAGAGCCAAGGATGACCTCTTTAAGTAACCGCTGGGAGGGTTAAAGAGAGATCTGGGCTCGAGCTCTGCCTGCCTCCAGGTGAAAAAGCTGGCCTTTATCTGCGCATCCGGCTCACTAATGCTAATTACTTCCCGGCTCCTGGGCACAGCCCCCGGCCTGTGGGGTCCTCCCACACTAAGCTATGAGCTAGCCACTGGTACTCCTGGGAGCACTCTCCATCTAAGGGGCAAAGTGCTGTGGGGCTGGAGCTGTAAAAACCGTTCAAGTCATGGAGATAAGTGTGTGCACAGCTGTATCATCAGCATAGAGTCCATGTCATCATCACTGTGGTTGTTTGGGAGACGGGGTCTCAGTCTAGCCCAGACTGGCCCGGAACTCACCACACAGCCCACACTGGCCTCCCATGCAGTCTCCTGGCTTTAGCCTCCTGAGGGTGCCTAGCGCATTTTAAATGTTTTTAAAGTTAGCGTGTATTTTCCGAAGGGCACTTAATACGTTTTATAAATGTTAAGTCGGAAACACGAAATCCCCTATAACTCTTTTCATTTCTTACTTATTTTTCTTTCAGTCACTGTATGGGTATATAATTTTATAACTTTGGCAATTAAAACGATCTTATCTTTCATGACCCTCCCAGCTCAACTGTTGTGACTTTAGTCATCCCATTCCAGTGAGGAATTCTATTTTGCTTTGCCTAAACTTGCTGTAAGTTAGTTATTTAACAAAACATCTTCGGCCTTTCCTGAAAATATCTTCAAGTGCTTAAAGTTTTCACAAATCATACAGTTGAGCCCAAGTGTAAAGCCGTATTAAGTGGCTACTTTGTGAGACAACACATACTGATACAGAGTCCCAGGCCCTCAAACCCACAGCAGTGAAATGCCAAGTGTCTTTTGGCTTAAAGTAGTTATGAAAATTGGTATACTGTGTGGTATCAGCTAAACCAGAAATTAAACACTACTATGTTGGCAGTAGTTTGCTCCTCATCATAGGTCAGGAATGTAGACAATGTTTTTATTGGTTCATGTTTGCTGGGGTTCCCATTATTTTAAAATGATCTGGTCCCTAAGAACTTGAGCCCTAAATAGTTTACAGTCCCTTCAAACCTAAGGAAGACACCATGAATTAGCCCATGTTCTGACTTTCCTACTCAGAGCAGGTGACAGGTGTTCTGCTTGGGGCTGTCATTCCTTAAGAGGAAAGGAGAATGTGGCTCCATTGAATTTTTAGGTCTTTGGGAGAAAGGTTATAAATAAGGAAGTGAAATTTATTACTCTAGGTAAGCTAGACCATACTTAGAAGTTTTAAGTGTGGTTAGGTCCATTTTGAAGTTTAGCCTACATCGGCCTAGAAACTCATTGTCTGCCTATTATTTTTATTCTCACTTGATGGCCTGATAAAATGAGTTATTTATTGCTATGACCCTGGGCAATGATATAAATTTCTTTGCTTTTCAGCTTTTCCCATTTTTTACCTTAGAATGATTACATCTGACTTGCCTGCCTCATGAGATTGCTATGGGAATCAAATGAGATGTTGTAAACTGTAAAATCTGATAAGTTCAAGGTAGATGCAGCTATTAATCACTGGTAATGACGATGCTTGGACTACTGCCAGATAGCAACATCAAGTACGTGCTGGACCCTGTGGGTGTGTCGTGATGGGATTTGACGGAGCGATGGCAGTCCACGCAGCAATTTGTTCTCTGAGGTTGACCTGATCCGGTCATTATCCTGCCTGCTTCTGTGTGGTTAAGACTATTCTGGGTTCACAAGGGAAGGCTGTCCATAGACTCAGGTGGGAGGAATCCCTTTCATATGTCCTGTGCTATTGGGACCCATTATGCTGGTTTGTAAGTAGCCACTTCCAGGAACCAAATAAAGTTCTAATAAGACTATGGACAAGTCTGACCAGGAGAGCATCTTCCTTATTTATTTCAAAGCACAGGCGCGAGGTACGTTCTGTCCAGGTTGCGTGGAGAAGGCTCGCCTGCGGGGAGTTAGCCACAGCCCCTCCCGAAATGGCACGGAGAGGCATATGACTCAGTTTCTACGATTAGGGCTGAAAGCAGCCTGAGTGTGTGCATCATACCTGCCTGTAAAACATCTGACAGGAGACACTTTGAGACTCACCTTTTTAAAGGGGGAATGAAGTCATTTTCATTTGGTTTCCTGACATTTGGAGGCATCGTTCTTCGAGAACAGTTCATCAGTATTTTGAGTGCCAGTTTTGGACTTAGTGCTCTGGGACACAGCCCTGTTCATACAGCCATCTCTGTTTGCCCTGGGTCCGCAGAAAGCTATTGATTCTGTCATTATCCTGTTGGCCTCACTCTATCCAGGTAGTCAAGTCCCATAGTGTGATAAATGGACTCATGGCCAGGGATGGCATTTAAGTCCTTCTCACCTTCAGACCACAGAGGATTTCCTCAGAAAGAGGAAACTAGTGACAATGTCCTTAGTTTCGGACAAGGCTGGACATGGGTCATTTTTATTTTTTAAGGCTTTGAAAGAAAAAGTTAAAGCAAAGGAAATTAAGATAATTTATCCTAGAGAAGGCTATCCTATACAGGATAGGGACCACACATCCATTGCACACACAAAAAGGGAAAATGAAATTAACCGGGGTTATATCTGAGGATTTATGTCCGGTCAGTGACTGTGTCTGAAAAGAGCCAGAAGACTTGTTAATGCGTTTAGAAATGTGTCTTTTGACTCTCCCAAGTGGTTACCATTTTTCTCCATATTCTCAGATAAATCTCATTCTTGTGCCAGTTTTTTAAATCTTACTTTGGTAACTATAAGTTTTCATTGTATTCAGTGGATGAGCAGCTGACACAAAGGACAGTTCTTAAGGTGCTGATGGGGGAACAAGGTCGTCAAGACCCTAAAGATTCAAGCATCACCATTTTATGTCTTTTTCTTCTGTGTATCCCTGCCTCTTCCCCCATGCCTGTAATCCACTGGTGCAGAATCACCATGGCTCTAATCCCAGACATGCTAGACTACAGCTGGGGATTATTAAGCATTGGTGCTTCTGGTGTATCAGAAGCACACACCCAGTGCTGCAGCAGGATGCTTCTCTAAGTGGGTCCCTGAGCCTGCAGCATGAGCAGCGCCCAGAAGCTTATTAGATATGCAAAGTCTTGGCCCCATTTCAGGTCCACCGAGCCAGACTTGTGGGAGTGCAGCGCTCAGCAATTTATTGAACAAGTCACATAGCATACATTGATGCTTACTGACATTTGGGGGTGGGGGAGGGCCCTAGGGTAGAGCTGTATTCCCTCTGCAGCTCTTTAAAACAGGAAGGGAGGGACTCATTAAGACAATCTCATTATCTTCATCTCTTGGGTTTTGATTGTAACCATGAAATTTCAGATTAGACGGAACCTTATAGGAGGTTTAATCTGATATTCCCTCAACCACTTTAATCCCTTTCTTCCCTTCTTTCTTTGATCATTTGATAAGCCCTGTACACTAGGGATTGAAGAAGCCTTGATTAATACAGACAGCAGCCCTTACCTTCTCAGAGCTTCCTGGATAAAGGAGAGGCTTGTCTGACATGCTCGTACGAGCTAAAAAAAATAAAGGCTATGCTGGGGAGACTATGATGTCACAGATGATTTACCAAAGCGAGCTGAGTGAGTCTTCTACTAAATAACTCCGCCATGACACGGCGTTGCTTCTTTGGAGAACATTTGACATCTTTCTGGAACCTATTTCACTTTGAGATAAGCCTAGGTGTTAAGAGTTAAAGTCAGCCACACTCTTTCCGTCCTCACTCTAGGATCTGAATCTACACACAGCAAGGCCAAAAGCTCTTCTTACTTTGAATCTTCTCATTTACATGGATTCCTTCCTTCTGGGTTTCTCCCTCCAAGGCTGTGGGATGTCTGCATTATTTTAGTCAAATTCAGAAATCCTCTGCCCTTGTTTTTCTTTCCTTTAAAATATTTGCAACCTATTTGGGTGCTCTGCAAGAGAGATCGTACAGCGTGATAAGTGTGGGGGAGAAAATCTCAGAATCCACCGATGTCTTTGTTATAACCCACATATCTAAAGCCCAACCTCACTTGCTTTGTAGATGACGCATTAGACCTCTGACTCACAGATCCAGGGAAACCCAGGCTTAAGGGCAGTCTTTGTATTTAGCACTTCACAATTGACATACCTTAAATAGTGAGAATAGTGTATGCCTGAGGATAGGATTTCATCTTCTTGTACAGTGTTCAAATGTGCACGTATATACAACATGCCAGAAATATAAGAGAATTTAAAGACAAGAATTTCACAGAAAGAATTTACTTAACTGGTCTTCCGATGTGAACCTACAATGTGTGTGGAACATGTGCCAATAATTTTTGTGGTTGTTTTGGAATTAAGTTTTAAATTGATTTTTCCATATTATATTTTATTTTAGATTTAGATTCTGTAACCTAGTAGACTATGGAGACCTTGGAGTTAAAAACTTTCTCCATTTTGTCTTTCTATCCTCAGGGCCTAACCCCAGTTTGTGGTATGTTAATAGGTAAATAAGATTTGATAGTTGATGTGTTATGTAGATAGATGTATTCATTTCCAAGGAATTGACAATGCGTGAAGGTATTCTCAGATTTCCCTCTATGACATCAATAGCCTCAGCTCCTTAAGAAGCACTCATCATTTATTTTAATGGGTTTTGCTTGGTCCATTTGCATTATCAGCCAACCTGAACTTCTTCAGTGTGCCAATCTGAACCACGCAAGCCGCTGGTGAGTGCCTTGCTAAAAATCTAGATACAGGATGTCACAGCCTTCTAATCAGCCTATCTGATATGTTTATCTGAAGGAAATGAGGCCAGTCTGCCTTCACTTCTTCTGAAGACCGCCATTTCCTATTCTCTGTTGACAGTCTTTTGGCTTTTATTGACGAGTCAAGAATTCATGAGATGACTGCTCATGGCTCATCGATGTGGTTTTCTTCTGTGTGGTTAAACGTTTTTTCAAAACACTAGACTTTTTTTTTTCTGCATTTGTTGAGAAGTGTTCTGTTGCCTCTGAGGAGTTTTTGTATTCTTACCTAGAGCAACCAACACTGGAGTTCTGAAATGTGTATATGTATTCCTGACATGTTCATCTTCTATGCCCAACATGTCTGTGTCCACTAACTAGCACATGTATGATGTGAGTAGTAGGCTTATAATGGTTTTCTAAAATGTGTTTCAGGGATGTTTGGTAATATAGAAGTTTCTTCTCAGTACCTGAGGTTGGCCCCTATGATATAGTAGTGGATATTTATTTAGTGTAGTCACATAGAAATAGTTTTTAAAGCAAAAAAGAAGACAAACCAAAACCAACCAAACAAACAAACAAAAAAAACCACTGCCATTTTATTAGCATGAACAGTGGCTGTTATTAATTCTACTGAGGACATGAATATTTACTTGGCTTTAACTTTAGTAATGTAAGTTCATGGTCTGCTTAGATCATGACTGGACAGCTGTGAAATGAAGAGTTTAGGGTAGATAATGGCCTGCCATGTCCTGAATCATATGATTCCATACTTTACAACCAACTACACCGTGAAAATAACTTCAAATGTTAAACCACACACACACACACACACACATACACACACACAATATGTATCAATAGAATATATGTTACATAATAGTGTATGACTCCAAAATTATCTCAAAGTAGTTCTGAAGCAGTAAGCCACAAAGCATTAAAAAAAGGATTTGGAGGTGGGTGTGCCATAATCCAACTCTGAAGCTCTGCTCCTAATCTTTGACAAGGTGGGTTTTACGAGACACTTTCTAATCCACAGTAGCGACTCAATAGAGTGTGGTCATCTTCTCATCCTTGTTCTAGATAAAATACTAGGACAAGCGCCCTCGTCACTGGAACCCGCCCAGCGGGCCTCTCAGAGCTGCCACTGAGGACAGTTTAGAAGAGTCTGTGGTAAGGGGAACCGCAGCAGCCTGGGGAATGCTGTTACATAACTCGCCTAAAATCACCAGGCAGATCAGTTAGCAGGACTTGGTACAGGTTATCCATAAAACAGAATTACAAGGCAGCTTCCAATCCCAGATCCGGCATGTATATTCCAACTCCACAGGCCGGGGAACTCTGGGGCTTCGGTTAAGTCAGGCATGTTGTAAATCTGTACAAGTGGAAAAAACCAAAAATGATGTCTCTCTGGCTGGTCTGCTGAATAACTGTCCCCAAGAGGCCCAAGAAAGCAAAGCTTCCCTTGCAAAAGCCTTATTCATCTCTCTCAAATATGAGTTTTCCATGCAGCTGCACGGATGAGGGACCCGGGGAGAGCACGGAGAGCAGTGCATTCCTAGACATTTCTTGGCCCTGGGGACTCTGAGTGTTGAATGAAGGGCTACAATGTGTCTCCCACATGTCTCCTAAAATGATTCTAGTTTCCCAGGGTTTGTCTGCGCCCTGGACTTTATGAATGTTTTACCGGCGAATTGGATAGACACAAAGAAGGCAAATCTAGCAATTTTCTGGTTCTTGGGCAAAAAGATGTATGGATGGGACAGAATTACAGTTTTTAAATGGTTTGGCAAGGGAGGCTGATCGCAGCAAGTTGTCTTCATGTGGATAAGGTTTAAAGGCTGTCCTAAAGTCAAGAAGTAGAAGCGCAAGTTAGGAGCCGCTTAGGTTGGCAAGCATCTCATATGAAAAAAAAAAAAAAGTTTATGGATTTCAAGAAAGGCATGAGTCACACGGATGCTGTGGCCGCATCAAAGAAGAAACCAGAAAGGGGGCAGGAGAATATCCCATGCATTGGGGTGAGTTCTAGAGCCAAGAGGGTGATAAATTAAAGCACGTCACCGAGGAGAGAAAAAGGGTCCAATCAAAAAGATCCAAAGGGTAAGTTATCTAAAGAGCGCTTGAAGGAAAATCAGTAAACTCCATGGATGCCTGGAATTTAGCCCTACCATATGAAAGAGGCAGATCGACAACTAATTTACTCTGTAAGAGGGAAATTGGATGGTGTGCGCGCATGTACGTGCTCATGTGCTTGTGTGTGTGCTTGTGTGTGTGTGTGCATGGAAACATATTGGCTGGAAAGAAGGGGGAAAATTAAATGTTAAGGTAATTCAGAGCAGCGCCAGAAGCAGAAAGAACCATTTCGTTAAATTCTGAGCTTTTCGTCACTACAACAATTTGAGCCAAGGCTAAGAGGGCATGGCTCTGGCATTCTGAAGGTTCTCAGCACTGAAAAGGTCAGCGACCGACCGTTTAAGATCACTCCTGATTCTCATAGTCTTTGATTTAAGTAAATCGTGAATGCCAAGGCCACACATGACACGCCAGAGCCACTTGGCTCTAACTCTGACCAGCTGTGTGACCTTCAGCTAAGAAACTAACTCCCCTCATCCTCTACCCCCGCCCCCCCCCTCCCAGCTTCTTCATCTGGCTTTAACAAATAGCTCAGTTGCTCCCAGGTCCATCTGGCCCCTTGTATGGTCTCAAAGTTACAGCATGTGGAAAAAGGAAATTCCGGCCTGCTCGCTACCTGCCACAAGTCTTCCTGCAGAGGGAAAGCTTCATGGGACAGCAGGAAGGCTCCCAAGGCCACTGAACTGAACTCCTCGGTTTGCTTATTGGCAAGAGAAAGGGTGGCAGTTGCCAGGCTGCTGCGTGTTCTCTTGAGAACTCAACCAGGAAGCTGATCAAATAACTGGTGATCTGCTCTCTCACACACCTGTACCGAGTTCAGCTCTGCCTCTGCAAACAGCCGAAGAGAAACGGAGGTCGGGTTACCACACACTGCACAGCCCTGTCTTTGCCAAACTTCGTTCTCCATTTGCTTGCTGAGCTGGAGATTGCCTTTTGAGTTCTGTTTATGATCTCCAGAGCAGACATTTGCAGGGAAACTTATTCTGTGGCAGATTTCTTCTCTAAGCTTTTCATAAGTCAGTTTGTTTAATTAGCTTCTAAGCTGAAAATCCAACAATAAATCGGCAATATAGAGCTTTCTCCCACTATAGGAGGGGGAAAACTGAAATTTCATTTGTCCTAATGGTAAGAGCTCTCTGTCCCTCCGGATTCCATTTCTGACAGGCTGTGGCTTCTTCTGCGGCCACTTGGTTCCTTACCCCTTCCTTCTCTGCCTCTTCCCCACACTTACATGCTTGCTCACTTTCCGACATTCCTTCTTTGACTTTTGTCTAATGCTAGTATCATTCTCTCCGAATCCTATTTCCTTCCATCCCCCCAAAGAGCTTCAGCAACATGCTCATCAGTATCCATGTCAGTTTGGTTTGACTGAGACACAGAAGGCAGGGGGCAGCATATCTCCTCTGGTTACTGAGGTCAGCTGGGGAAGAAGGAGGAGGTGCTCTGCTGCCTGTGGAGCACTAAGGAATCTAAGCCTTCGTTCCTTGGCTGGCAGATCTGGCCGTACTCACCCCATCCAAATACAGTCACATTTTCTCCCATCTCTTCGTTTCCCTGGATTGGAAATGAAAACAGCTGTTAAAAATAAGAGCGCATGAGTCATCTTGAATCTCCATGCGGTAATTACAGTTTCCATCTCACTCTGTCCAGCCCTTCCCAGTGTGCTGAGCCCCCCGTATCACACTCCCACTGCGGGGACAGGACCTCGGCTGGTGTTGGCAATGTCATAGCACAACCTTCATTTTCGTTCTCTAATCCTCTGAGGTTAAACACTGAATGAGCTGCCAAGCCAAGAAAAATAACAAGAAAGACGATACTTCAATTTAAAAACTTGATTTGTGGGATGGGCCATTTTTCCAATTTTCCATTTTGGAGCAAATCTCTGTGTTGATGTTAGAGATGGCAGTTCTTCGTCTGTGATTTTGAAGGTGTCAGTCCTGGGCTTGCTCCATGGTCCTCTCGCTGTGAAGAGTGCTTAACTCTTGTAGATGCTATCCCCTGCTCTGTGTTTTCTCTTTTAAGTGCCTGGTACTTTATAACCCAATAAACCTCATAGAAGGTAATCACAGTCTATTAGTTGGTTGTCACCTCCCAGGGAAGACTGATTCCCTTAAGTTATGCCTAGTCCCCGTGACAACCATTTAACTTTGGGTAATTCTGCTGATCTAGAGCTCTGATGCCACCCATCCTGCAGTGAGTCAGCTGCCTTTATTCTAATAGCATCTACACATGCAGATTATAGATTATATGTAGATTATAGTTTCTAGCGAGACAGCTATACACCATATTATAGTGGAAGCTTGCTCTTTACATCCCTTCATTTCCCCTTGCTAGAAGTGGATCTCTTTATGATTTGATTAGGTGTCTGTGTCTGTCTGTGTGTTTGTATTTGTCTCTGTGTGTATGTCTCTTTGTGTGTATGTCTGTGTGCCTGTGTCTGTGTGTTTGTATATGTCTCTGTGTGTATATGTGTGTGTTTGTGTATATCTGTGTGTCTGTCTGTCTGTGTGCCTGTGTGTGTGTGGTGTGTCTGTGTGTTGGGCATGAAATTTAAGCAAATTTAGGACCAATGAATGCTAAGTGGGCTGTACTTTCAGAAGTGCCTGGCTAGATTAGTTTTAAAAATTTAATTATATTGATTGATTGATTTTGTGCATATGTGTGAATGTGTATATGCCATGATGTAGGTAAGGGAACAACTTGCAAGAGGTGGTTCTTTCCTTCAACGTGAGTAGGTCTCGGGGATTGAACTCAGGTCATCAAGCTTGGCAGCAAACACAGTTACCCTCTAAGCCAGAGCTTCTCAACCTGTAGGTCATGACCCCATCAGCAAACCTCCATCTCCAAAAATATGTACTTTACAGTTTGTAACAGTAGCAAAATGACAGTTATAAAGTAGCAACAAAAATAATGTTATGGCTGGAGGTTACCACAACATGAGGAACCGTATCAAAGCATTTGGAAGGTTGAGAACAGCTGCCATCTTGCTGGTCCAAGATTACTTTTGAAGTTCATTTCCCACATCAAAATCTCAACAATTCTGTTATCCTTTCCTCTTCCAAGAGCTAGTTTTAGCTGGTGTGGTGACACATGCCTGTAATCTAGCAGCAGGGGGCTGGGACAGGATTGTGAGTTCCAGGCCAGGCTGGGCTTCATCGAGAATCCCTCAGCAAACCCCAAGCAAAAGACCACAAGCTGGTTTAATGTGCTGTGAAGGAAGGCACATAAAATGTTCTGTCTGTCTCTCTCTCCCTGTCTGTCTCTGTCTCTGTCTCTGTGTGTGTGTGTGTGTGTGTGTGTTTGTGTATGTCTATTTTTTCAAGATAAGGTCTCTCTGTGTAGCTCTGGATGTCCTGGAAGTCACTCTGTAGGCCAGGCTGGCCTTGAACTCACAGAGATCTACTTACCTCTGCCTCCCAAGTGCCACCACCGCCCAGCAGGAAGACACATATGGGATCCCAGGCAGGTTATTCAGACCCAGCTGCCTTCTTCATACCTTAAATCCCTCGGCTGGACAGCCATTCCTTTCTGGTGATATGTTATTTCTCAGATATGACACCATTAAAATGCAGTATCTTTGGAGGGAAGAGGTAGGATGCAGCATCAGACGCCCACCCGAATCCTCCACTCTCTGTCTGTATGACCTTAGGCAGTTCATTCAGCTTCCTTTGCCTTGTCAGCCTCATCTGTCAAATGAGGTGATAACAATGCTTCCCTCTGGGATTTTTGTCAGTTCTCAATGAAATAGGGGATTTGCTTAAATAAACAGTATCCTGCTATGTGTCATCAATTACCATTTTCGTTTCCATAAATTATCATACTGTGTAGACATGCTTTTGACAGAAGGGGCCGGTATCAGTTCACAAAGAAACTGGACTTTAGTTTGGGTTCAGCTGCCTCATGATGGATGACTCCTGTGAGAGATTTGGTTTTGGTGGCACATAGTCACTGGGTACCCAGGGAAATCATTTGAAGCGAGGGAGGGCAGGAGAGAGAAGGAGAGAGAAAGGGAGAGGAAGGTGATGGTGGTCCACTTTGCTCAGTAAAGTGATGGATTTATCAGCGTGGAGGGCTCGTAAGCATTGTGATATATACAAATGAGCTCCTGATGGACTCCTCACTTAGCATTCTCTGCCTCCTGGTTTCATGCCTTATAATAGAAAATGTTACCTCCTCGGCCCATCACACTTCAAGAACCACAGGGGAAAAAATGCAAAATAGCATTTGTCTTTATTAAGTTTCCCTTTTCTTTCTTTTAGATTACATGAAGCAGACGACATTTGAAGCCCAAGCCTTTTTAGAAGCTGTTCAGTTCTTCCGGCAGGAGAAGGGTCACTATGGCTCATGGGAAATGATCACTGGGGATGAAGTCCAGGTAATAAGGGGCTCAGAGCTATGGCTCCTCTCTCTATCTGTGTGGTAGGAGGTCAGGGCCACTTAGTGAATTATCTGCAGAAAGTTGCACAAATAGAAGATGGGTTCCCAATTTCCCTCAGCTGTCTAAAAAGCATTTAGTCAGTGAGCCATTGGGTACTTAATATGAAGACCATCAGACGGCATTCCAGAAATTCGTTCACAATGATCAGGCTAAGTGTTCTTTGTTATTGTCTTAGAGTACCAGAGGCTTCTCTTCTCTCTGTGTTGAGTATGTATGTACACATCCACAAGTATATTTGTATATTCCCAACCTGAGAACACTTTAGAATTTCAAACAGTTCTTAGTCTCAGATATTTTGCAGAAGTGTATCCATTTAACACTTTGAGAAGATGAAAGATTTACTATACTTTATGCCCCAAAGAAAACC
>CM053759.1:38648109-38678253 GCA_028658305.1 Pachyuromys duprasi | reverse complement strand
GTCCCATGCCCTGCTCTCTTTTTCAGTCCCCTCTAACCTCCCAATCTTTTTCCTCTCCTCTTTCCCCTTCCATCCATTTGCTTGGAATTTCTGCCATCTATCCAACTAACCCATTCATTCATAACTAAATCCGCCTAATTTTCTTCATGAGTGGTTTTTAAATTTCAAATATAATGTTTGTGCAAGTGAAACAACCGACTCAAATATGTAATTCTATGTCCATAAGGAGGCAAAGTTAGTAACCAGAATTGACATCAACTGTTCCTGTGCATCCATCCCCAGGCCCTTGAACTGACTGATGTAGTCTGGTGTGTGTTTACCTGCTTGCTTTATTTGTTCATATGAAAGCATATCTCCCTATTTTGAAATAACACTTGCTGCTTTGTCTCAACAGCTATAGACTCCTAGTACAAGCCCACGCCTGAAGCGGCAGTGGTACCTCAATGTATTGAATCAGGAGGTAGGGACGGGTCCAATCTGCTCTACCATGAACTCCAGAGGAGTTGCTGTGCCCTTGTGCTTGAGATTTGCTGACACAGACACTGGCAGCTGGCCTCACACTTACCATGTCTTTAAGGTGTTAGGGTGACTGTGTCTTTCCTTCCCTTCCTGATAATCAGCTAAAAGTGCTTTCCTTTTTAATTGGCACATTGTAATTGTACACATTTATGGGCTACAGTGTGACAGTGTGGCCCAGAGCTTTGAAGGCTTTGAAGGCCTGGCTCCAGCATTCCCAATAAGCTATGCGCAGCCACCTGTCACAACATGCCAATAAAAGAGAAGAGGAATGGTGACAGGCAGAGGAAAGAGGTCTGTTTAATGAGCCCGCTTCGGGAGGAGGAACAGAGACCCAAGACTGGCTTTGCAGTGCTGACATGAGCTTTAGGCTTCAATGGAGGCAGATCTGGGAGGGGTCCCTGATCAGCTCTCCTGGACCACTGTTCCTGCTCTAGCTCTTCAGTTTCCAGGTAGTCCTTATCAATAACCCTGGAGGGGACCCGTCTATTCCTAGATGCTCTCTTCTGCTCCAGGTGTAGCCTGCCTGCAAGGGAGACTTGCCCTTATCTGTATGTGGATATAGCCTGGGAGGCTGTGCTCCTTTTAGGACCCAAAGTGACTGTAGATTTAGGACAATTACTTATCTCTGTGCCTTCAGCCGAAATAAAGGAGACAGATGGATGTTAAATGAAGGTAGAGATGCCAGCCTTTCATCCTGCTCTGGTTACCTGTAGACCTACCTGAGGAGTCCACGCTATTTCATTTAGCAAAAGCGGCTTCTACACGCCTGTTTCAGCAGTTTATACATGCAGATGGTGCGGAATGATCGAATCAGTAATTACCACTTCTAGTTCCTTAAACATTTTTCATTTCTGTGTGCTGGCAGCTCTTTGCACTCATTATGAAATGCATGATGGATTGTGGTAAGCCGTAGTTACCCTCCCGTGGCACACTCTTCTCCTTTCTTTATTCCACATGTATGACTGTACAAACCCGAGATCATTTCATAAATGCCTTGATGCTTTATTACAGCTGTGTGAGCGTGTGTGTGTGCACATGTCTGTATGAATGTGTATGCATGAATGTGTATGTGTGTATGTATGACTATATCTACATGGGTACCTGTGTAGTATGAGTGGTGGGATTGTGAGCCTGTGTGTGTACATCTCTAAGTGTGTGCAGGTACTTGTGTATGTGTGCATGTATGTGTGTGTGCACATGCGTGTCTGTGTGTATGCTTTAATTTGCCTTTAGACCTCCTTGTTTCCTGGCACCACTCACTTCTCTGCAAATAACTTATCACCAACTTGGCTTGTGCTGTTCTGTACTTCCCCTTCATAGAAAATGTATAAAACACACACATTTCAGAGCTGTTGTCTGGCTCCGTCTGCTTGTTTAAAAATACAGTTATTTTATACACTGTGCCCCTTATCAGGTTTCTTCTTCAAACTGTTTTCAAGGTAACTGCTCTAGTTCTAAATCACTTTTTTGTGACGACAGCATAATATTTCATGTTTAGAAATGCTGTGATTTATTCAGCCATCCCCTTACTACAGACACCATGAGCAAAGCCATAATAAATACCCTTGTACATATACCCTGTCATATTATAGATAATGTACATGTGTAAACATACATGCTTTTATTTCAGTGGGAAAGATTTCTAGGGTGGAAGATAGAGTTTCACGTTAACAGATGTTTCCATGAACTTTTTAAAGGATTTTTCAACTTTGCCTTGCACTGAGTTGTTAGTGGCAGGGGCCCTTTTCCCCATGTTGCCATTTGTGGTGGGTGTTGCCATGTATTTACACCCTCAACAATTTGATGGTGGTGAGAGAGGCACCCATTTTCCCTCTCCTGACTGTTTAAAGTGATACATCCCTGCTGCTGGAGCAACTGCTCAGCAGTTGAGTGCACTTGCTGCTCTTCCATAGGACACAAACTTAGTTCCCAGCACCCATGCCAGGTAGCTCACAGCTGCCTGCAGCTCCAGATCCCCGGGAGCTGACACCCTCTTCTGGCCTTCATGTGTACCTATACTCACGTGCACATACGAACACACACGTCTACTCATGATTAAAAAGAAATCTTAAAAAAAAAAAAAGAAAATGGCACATTTATAATTGTAGGACAAAAGCAAATGTAACAATGGACCCTTTTCCCACCTTCAATCTTTAATTCCACTTCAGTGGGCCTGCCTGTTGTTCATTTCTTAAAGTGAATACTTTTTCCTTTTAAAGCACAACTGGATAGGCCCTTTGAAAATTCATGTCAGAGAGGGTCTCTTATGTCACTCATGCTCACCGATCTTTTGCACATCATCTCTTGAGAGCTTTCATTATCAGCAAATTTTGTTTTCCTGTCTTCATCCATTCTCCTGTTTTAGCTTATCGTGTTCAAGTTTGAAACCATTTTAAACTAGGCTGAGAAAAACGGAACAAATTTCCACTCCCTAAAGAATCTTTTGCAGGCTCCTGGGCTCAGCAGCAGTTCTCACTGCCAAAGAACCTGCCTGGCTGGTTCTGGAGCAGGAATTGGGGACTTGGAGGCTACTGGGGACTGAAGGAGATGGGAGTCCCCCCTTGAGTTTGCTTCGGAGTCACCCTAATGCCTGGGTGGGTCTTCTGTGTTTCTTTCCTGGCAGTAGAACTGCCTAAAGAACCACAGAAAGGAAGACAACAGAAGAGGCCTCAGACACAGCGGTATAAATAGTAATTAATACTCATAACATACACTTGATTGTTTCGTAATACATGCACAGGATTATGTAATACGGAGGAAAGATTCCTAGTCTAAGGGTGTTTGCTTTTTTTCTCCTTCACCCAAATGCAGCATCTAGACCAGCTTATGAAGCTTCCTCTAGATTCGGTGAAGATGGAACCTTGTTACACTAAAGTCACCCGGCTTCCAGAGGGCCTGCTGGATCTCCAGAGCCGCTTCAGATTCCCTCATGTTGACCTGGTGGTCCAGAGGACGCAGAACTACATGCAAGAGGTGGGAGCAGAAGGGTGCCCAGGGAGGGTGAGGAAGAGGAGAGAAGGAAAAGAAGAGAGAGGGCGGGGAGGAGAACTGCATGCGGGCAGATGTGGCCGGGCCGCTCTGCAGCTCAGGGAATTGAGGCCTGTTTCCAGAATCAGGTTGAGTGAGGATACACACTGTTCTTCCAACTGGCTCTATCTTTCCTCAGAAAATAAGTATCTGTGAAATAAAGTGGCATTAGTTGGTTATTATTTGATGGTTGAGTCATGGTTGCATATTAGAAACATAGGAGGAAATTTTGAGAACTACTGGTGTGTTATCTCAACCCTAGTGATTTGATATGCATGTGCCTGTTTGTGTGTTATAATGTACTTGAGATTCTTAGAGAATGTCCTCTACCCGTATCCCACTGCTTTTTAATATGCAGCCAGGATCTAGAAACCCTGGCTGAATACCTACCTCATTTCGAAAAGACCCATTCCAGCTTCATATTTGATTTTTATTTTTGAACTTATCACAAGCGTGTTTATACACCAATGTTTGCCTGTATGTGCACCATATGCATGCAGGATTCTGAGGAGACCAGAAGCAGGTGTCAGACACCTCGAGCTGGAGTTATAGGTGGTTGTGAGCCTCCGGGTGGGTGCTGGGAATAGAACCCGGGACTTCTGGGAGCGTAGCAAGTGTTAACTGCTAAGCCATGTCTCACGCCCTGATATCTGAATTGCCTTAGTCTACACTATAGAATGTTTTTCCTTACAAGGAGTTCCCCCTTCGCCAGAGACAGAAATGTCTAGGTCCTACAGCCTCTTTCACATTATAGGCTCCCCTAAATGAAGGAACGGTCCTGATTGGCCACAGTTCTGTTCCACACATGTTCTGCAGGGAGCTTGCTGCAACTAAACACTGGGATCCCACTTCAGGGAACCAGAGTTATAACGAATTCTAAGTCAGACCAAATTTTGGGCACATTCAATAGTGTTGAAAGTGTTTTACTTAAAAATTACAGGCAGCATTAGTTTTGTGTTTTATTATCTAACCTCCAAGTTAAAGATGAAGGAAAGAGCTGGAAGCAGTGATGCACACTTGCAGTTCCAGAACCGGGAAGGTAGAGGCAGGAGGATCGTAACAGGAGCCTAAGGGCTTCCTTGGCTACACAAAGAAGCCTAAGCTGGATGAAACCCTCCCTGAGAAAATGTAAAAGATAGATAGCAGAATTGGGTAACACTAGAACAACGGTGCCTTGGATAATTCCGGATCCTGGAGAAACAAACATGGGCGCAGCTGCAGTCTAAGGCGTCTAAGCCGCATCCTGTCCCCATTGGGATGGCCGTTAGTGTCACAGAGCCTGGGCCTGACTCTCTCCCTTGCTGAGACAGATTACCTGACAGGAACAACTTAAGGGAGGTAGGCGTCCTTTTGGCTTATGGGTTGAGAGGGGACAGTCCAACAGTGCAAGAGGTCATGTGTAAAAGCAATTTTTATTTTCCTGGTTCAGTTGTCGTGGACGCTTACCACCTCCTTCTGCTAACCTAGGCCTAGCCCTGGAAGCTTCTAGCCTCCTTACAATCTAACCTAGGCCTAGAATGTTTTCACCCCCTGAGACTTACTAACAAATAGGCTCACCCTTTGTAGTTCTTTCTGAGCTCTGGGCTGGCTGGTTCAACTCAGCTGTTCTGGCTCAAACTCCTCTCCCAGCTGACTTATTCAATCTGGCTTCTCTCCACCCTTGAATTGCTCTGCTTGGTCTCAAACTAACTCCAGCCGTCTTTTCTAATCTGGCTCCTTCTCATTCTCTGGCTAGTTCTGTGTTCTCTCTCTGCAACCTGTCTCTCCAGTACTGTCCTGGTATTACTGTCTTTCTGCATTGCCCCTCTCTCTTCTCATGAGAGTTGGGTGTATACTATCCTAGTCTGTCAAGTCTTTCTCTGTTTCTGCCACTCAATTAGACATCACTTTTAAACTTGGATGTTTCCTTCTACAAACTGCCTTCGCTGTTTGGGATTAAAGGCATATACCATCTCGCCTGACCTACGCTTTTCTTCACCTGATACTTGCTCTACAGCAGGCAGGCGTTCATAGAGATGGGGACATGTGACTGGGACACCTGACGTGCTGGTGCCCAGGAAGCAGAGAGGGCTCACGCTGGAGTGGGGTAAAGCTATCTATATTCCTCAAGCCTCTCTCCTTCTCCAGCCAGGAACCACATCCTAAAGACTTGACAAGCTCCCAAAACAGTGCAGACAACCAAAGACTAGGTGTTCAATGAGCCTCTGAGGACCATCTCCTATTCCAGCTGGACCACTAGCCTGGCAGGGGAAGGGGGCTATGGGAAGGCAGAATGGGAAACAGGAAGGGGTGTGCCACAGTGTGACTTATCTGCATCCTTCTCCCACCTTGCCATGTGATCTGTATCTGCGTCACCAGAACATGCAGGAGGAGGAGAATGACACCAGGAGACCGTGGTTCTGAGTCCCTCTGTACTGGGGTTTCTTTCCAATTAAGAATGATGGGTAGAAGAGGGACAGACACACACATATGTCTAGAGAAGGGTGTTTTCCACCCTCTTCCTATCTCACAGTAGCCTCTGGGTTTCTTGTTTCACACTCCAGGAAGTAGGGGGAGCCCTGTGTCAGGGGGAGCCCAGGCAGGCAGAGCAGGGCCCTCGTTCCCAGCCTCTGACTGTGGTCTTTTTCTGTGTTGGCTTGCTGGGCAGCTCATGGAGAACGCTGTGTTCACATTTGAGCAGTTGCTCTCCCCACATGTCCAAGGAGAGGCTTCCAGAACAGCAGTGGCCATCGACAAGGTTAAGCTCCGTGTCTTAAAGGTAAGAGCTCTGTCTCTGTTTTGGGGGAGCCTCTGACAACATCGTGACCCCTGTTCCTTTTCCTAAGTGGGAAATACCCTGAACTCCCTTATGCCCCAAGCACAGATAACCATTGTTTCCAGCAGTTTCCCCAATGCGACTCTCATGCTTCTTCTGCCATCTAGTGGCACCTTCGGGAACCACATGTCCTCGGCGCTAACATCCCGTTAGAAGTGACCCCCGTTAGGGGTTACTTTCACAACTTGACAAATGTATGTTGGCAAACACTGTGACTGGTATTGCATAGTATATGACAATAGGCAAGCTGCTGCTGAGCTTTTGAAGTGCAGTAGAATTTACTTAGTCAACATTTTCAAAGGGAACCTGCCACATGAGATAGTTTTTAATGAACTTTATGTATAAGCATGTAATGAGCTGTTGGTGATAACAGGCGCTTGCACGAATTTGGTATTTACTTAAAGCCTTTTAAAAATTCAGTTTCTAAGATTTGTTCTTCCTAAGTTGTCATCCAAGGGTTTATGTTTTTAGTTTTTATTATTTATATGTGTTTGCATGTGTCTGAGTGAATGTATACCACCTGAGTGTGGGTTCCCATGAAAGTCAGAAGAGGACATCCGGTCCTTCGGGGCTGGAGGTACAGGTGGCTGTGAGTCATCCAACATAGGTGCTGGGAACAACTGTGAAAGAGCAGGAAGCAATCTTATTCATAGAGCCATCTCTCTAGGCCTATTTAAAGTCTTTTAAGGAAAAGACCCCAGAACTACCATTTCCTTTGACTCTTGCTGATCTTAGAAGGGGATTAGACCACACCCCACAGCAGATGAGAACGCCTGACCTCTGAAAGCTCGCTCGAGCTCACCAGGCTCCTGAAACATAAGGCTGGAGATGAAACCATATTTACACCTGGCCCACTCATTTCTGCTACCTCCTGCTTCCCACAAATAATGCTTTAGGGCAGATTAAAGTCCCGTAGGGCCTAAGGGACGTCCCAGAGTTTCAGACCTCATCTTGGTACCACTTCGGCAGAAGTGGTGACTAAACTGTGGAGATGAAAAGCGAGTTGGTCAGAGCAACACAAATAATAACACACTAGCAATTGCACGGAAGGGAAAGGTCAAACTACAGCCATCGCTTCAGCACACAGGAGAGGAAGGAAGTAGACTAGAAAGCTGTCCCGATCTTCCGTTTGGGGTTGAAAAGAACTTAGATTACCTCAAGTTCAATTTTGTAGTAGCCAGCGTTAAAAACGTTCATGGCCAGTGAACGGGGCCCACCTCAGTCCTGGGTGAGGAACTGGTGTTGTTTGGGGCCTCGGGAATATGCAGCCATGGGTGACTCATGCGCTTTGAGGCCTGCTTTAGATTTGGGTTTTCCTGGACACCTTGCAACCCATCCTAAATGTCGAGTGAACTGTAGAACATGCCTGTGTGACGGGAGATGCTTTCACATTTCTGAACTCAAGCTTCCTGAGACTACCAACTCTATTTTTCATGTCCCGCTTAGTCTCCCTTTTATTTAGACAGGTGACATTGTAATTTTGAAAAGCCCAAGTGATACAAGATTCAAATTTTTGTAAAAGAGGAATTAGTTTGGAAGGAGAAAAAAAAACCCTGACCACTAGTCCGTCGACACCTTTAAAAACTGTAGTTACGTGTCTGGAGAGAAGGTGGTAACTTACAGAATTCTACAGAACCTACATGCTAGGGACTAGTAAGAGCATAGATCTTCAAGAGTTTGCAGTTAAGTGATTTTGGATTTCTGTGTGACAGCCCAAATGGTCACAGGTTCTCTGATGATCAAGCATTTTAAAAAAATTTTATTATTGTCTCCTATTCTGATAAACTTATTAGGACAATTAAACTACTTGCTACTCCAAAACCTGAAATAAAAAAATTGTTCCTGTTATGGGTGGCCCCTCAAGTTCTCAGACACCCCCCAAATCAGAACAAATTCCACCTTCCAAGACAGACAATTGGCCTGCAAGAACATACCTTCTAACATTAGACTCGGGCTTCGAACTGGTTATTCTACTTCTCCAACCTCCCCTCATAGCCTTCCCCACTGGATTGCCTTTGGCAGTTTGAATAGAGGTGTAACTTTGCTGCCCTTGATCTCCGGTTCGAATGCCGCCTCCCCATCCCTTCTTCTGTTGGATGAACTGTTGTGTTTACTCATCTCCTGCTCACCTGTGCAGAAGGCATTCACATGCAAACCAGTAAGGAAATGAGGGGCTCCTGAGAGCCCGCTCTTGTGGACTTTACATCCTAAATTGTTCTTTTGTGTTTCTGTACTCGAAAATACTAGACTAAACCAGAGAGGGGTGGGTGAGATCTTTTGTAAATGTAATGGTAGTAGATGTTTTAGTCCTCATGGCTTCTGTTGCAGCCACCCAGCTCTGCTGCGGACTCTCCGGTTTGGGATGTTCAGGGTAAAGCAGAGAAAACCTTCTTGTTTGAGACAGTAAACTTCTTAGGTGAGCCATCATCTGCTGAGTTGCTGGAGCTTTGGGCCACATCCTTTCTCCCCTTGTGGACATCGTTACAAGCCATGCACCGTGCTTACAGATTCGTGGTTCCCCTGAATCTACCCAGCGGAAATAACGAAGCACAAACTCTCTAGTCTGATCCCGTATTTATAAACCAGATATCACTTCTTTGTTTTGATGCTACCTAGGTTTCCATATTTGCAAGAAGGGGTGGGTGAAATGGACCACGACTTACAGCCCATGTCCAGTTTGTGCAAAAGTGCCAGGAAAAGATCTCTGGAGCTGGAGAGATGTCTCAGCAGTTAAGAGCACCGGCTCTCTTCCAAAGGTCATGGGTTCAATTCCTAGCACCCTCAAGACAGCTCACAGCTGTCTGTAACTTCTGTTTCAGGGGATCCAACACTCTCACGAAAACATATGTGCTTCGAAACACTAATGCACATAAAATAAAAATAAATAATTTTTTAAAAGAGTAGGTTACTCAGAAAAAGATCTCTAAGCCCCTAAACTTCTGCGAGTTCTCCGAAATTGGTGGAGAATGAGGAAGGGGGTGATATAGGCAGCTGTGTTGTTTTGTCGTTTAAGTGAAAGCTCACAGATGGAAACCTTATTCCTTAGCATGTGTCTCTGTGTTCACAGCAATACGATTACGACAGCAGCACCATCCGGAAGAAGATCTTCCAGGAGGCATTGATTCAAATCACACTACCCACTGTGCAGAAGGCCCTGGCGTCCACATGCAAACCAGTAAGGAGACGTTGCTGCCACCAGCCCGCCATTCTTGACTTGGAAGTCCAAATGTTTTGTTTTGCGCTCCTGCACTGACACTCGACTAAGCCGGGGGCTCGTGAATTCTCTGTGTGTGGTCAGGCAGTACATGCCATAGGCTTCACGGGCTCTTCCTGTTGCAGCCCCTCCGCTCTGCTGGGTATTGCAGCAGCCAGAGATGATGCACAAACCTATAACCGAAGTCTGTGTTTTGATAAGCTTAACATGCACATGCGCAAACACACACACACACACACACACACACACACACAGGGGAAGCCCAGGATGTGTTACTTCTGCACAACAGGAAATCACAGTCTTGGACTTGAGTTGTCATGGATTGCCAGAGGAGACGAGATGTCCATTTTATACAGCATGCACACTGAGAGTTGGCCACTATATCCAGAAAAGATCTTTTTTTTTGTTATAATGTTTTATTTTTATCAATTACAGAGTATTCCCTGTGTAGCCCACCTGTAGTTCCCTCCCTCATTCCTTCCCAATCCCACCTTCCCTCTTCTCCTCCCATGCCCCTCCCCCAGTCCACGGATAGGGGATGTCCTCCTCCCCTTCCATCTGATCCTAACCCATCAGGTCTCATCAAGACTGGCTGCATTGTTTTCCTCTGTGGCCTGGTAAGGCTGCTCCTCCCTCAGGGGAAGGTGATCAAAGAGCAGGCCTATCAGTTTATGTCAGAGACAGTCCCTGTTCCCATTACTAAGGAACTCACCTGGATACTGAGTTGCCATGGGGTATATCTGTGCAGGGGTTCTAGATTATTTCCAAGCATGGTCCTTGGTTGGAGTATCAGTCTCAGAAAACACCCCTGTGTCCAGATTTTTTGGTTCTGTTGCTCCTTGTGGAGCTCCTGCCCACTTCAAGTCTTTCTATCTCCCCCTTCTTTCCTAAGATTCCCTGCACTCTGCCCAAAGTTGGGCTATGAGTCTCAGCATCTGCTTTGATACCCTACTAGGTAGAGTCTTTCAGGTAGGCTCCTGTCCTGTTCCCTGTTTTCTCCCTC
The DNA here is from genome assembly GCA_028658305.1 of Pachyuromys duprasi. Lineage (NCBI taxonomy): Eukaryota > Metazoa > Chordata > Mammalia > Rodentia > Muridae > Pachyuromys > Pachyuromys duprasi. Next base: position 38,667,675 of record CM053759.1, on the reverse strand, counting down.
TCCTGAAGTCCATCCTGTTGCCTTTCTGAGTGAGGATTGATCATCTTACCCAGGGTCTTCCTTCTTGCTTACCTTCTTTAGGTGTAGATTTTAGTATATTTCTCCTATATATGTCTAATATCCACTTATGAGTGAATATATACCCTGTGTATCTTTCTGCATCTGGGATAGCTCATTCAGGATGATCTTTTCTAGATCCCACCATTTGCCTGCAAATTTCATGATTTCCTCCTTTTAAATTGCTGAGTAGTATTCCATTGTGTAAATGTACCACAATTTCTGTATCTATTCCTCCGTTGAGGGACATCGGGGTTGTTTCCAGCTTCTGGCTATTACAAATTAAGCTGGTATGAACAGGGTTGAGTAAATGTCCTTGTATATTTGACCATCTTTTGGATATATGCCCTGGAATAGAATAGCTGGGTCTTGAGGAAGTGCTATGTGTGATCACCAAGGGCTGTCTGTCCCCCTGCGTTCTGTAACTTCAGTTTACTGAAATCTCTGACATAAACCAGTGTGAGCAGCCGTGATTATGAGATATGAGCAACAGGCAGGAAGCATCTGGAGGCTGCCTCGTGGCTTTTGTTTAAGTCCTGGTACCCCTGTGCTCTGCTCTGGGCCCTGGGTAAAAGCCTCTGTCCTTGTTTAGGTCACCTTTCATCATTTATAAAATTCATCTAATAATGAATGTGTATTTTCCTTTTTATTTTTGTTACTCCCAAACCTTCCTTTGTTTTTTGTTTTGTTGTTGTTAGTTTTGAGACAGACTTTCTCTGTGTAGCCTTGGCTGTCCTGGACTCACTCTGTAGACCAGGCCAGCCTCAAATTTACAGAGATATGCCTGCCTCTGCCTCCCCGAGTGCTGGGATTACAGGTGTGTAATCCCTTGCCCATTTTATTTTGTTTTTATTTTTTTAGCAGTATGTTGCTGTATAGCCTAGGCTGGGCATTGAACTTTTGAGCCATTTGGCTAAGCAAAGCCACGCCCTCCCCCCCCCCCCCCCCGTTGCATTATCAGCCTCAAGAATGAGAAAATTAGAATGGTGCATTTGCCATCTGATTACATCCATATCATACACCAGGCATAGTATTAAACATTTCTTATCCATCAAAATGAATTTTACAGCAGCCTTTGGAGGAGGAGAGATACTATTCACACCCCCATGGTTCTAATGAGGGAAGCTAATCAGTTGAGTGGAAGCAAGCCCAAGGTCACAAAGCCGGTTACCACCAGCTGAAGCGGGTTTGTTTTTACCTATGACACAGTTGACACTCAGCAAATGGCTTCAGCTACACCTACAACTGTTACTATCTGTGGCTGTTCCGGCATTCCAAAAAAATGACTTGGGAGCTTGGCCTTTTGCGAGGCCTGGTCCCCCTTGGAGTCAACAAGAAAGAACACCATAGAATTTTTAAATGGCTTTTTGACAGTTTGGAGAGTCTCCAAGCATTGAGCATTACAATCCTTTGTGTGGGTTATTATACCGTGGAATTTTCTCTGGTTGTTTTCATATTCTAAAAATGTTTTTCTTCAGCTAGTTATTGGCATATCCACTCTTTTGTTCCTGGAGTATTTCCTTGGTGGAAAGGTTCTGACAGAAACCAAAGGGGAAAGGAATTGGTCTGAATGTCCCTTGGCCTATGTGATGGGTAATTTGGTAGCCTGGGGGATTTACTGATCTACCTCAGAAAGTGTTTCTTTTTCACTCAGGAGGGAAGCATGGAGGCCTTGGGGCTTCCTTCTCTGATGTGAGGGGAGGAAGAACCTCCTTTTCTTCCTATGCCTCTGTTCCCTAACATCAAAAGAGTCAGTTGTGCACAGTCTGTGCAGCAATGGAAGCTGCTTTGTTTTGTTTTTGCATGTGTGTGAGGGGCATATATATAACACGTGTCTTGCATGTGTGGGTACGAATATGTTCTCAGGTATGTATGTCTGTGTATGTGGAGGACAGAGGTTCACACAGTGTCTTCTTCCTCCATCTTACTGAACATGGAACTTGGCAGTCAGCTGGTCCATCTAGCCAACTTGGCTTAGGGATCCTGTATCTGCTTCTTAAGCACTGGGCTCACAGGCAGTCTGACCCTCCCACTGTTACGAGGGCATAAGAGCTCTAAATACAGGCAAAGACGGTGCTTTATCTAGTCAGCCATTTGCCCCAGCTATGGCTCTTGCCATTTTTAGTTGAAAGAGGTTATTTTCAAAAGAGCCTATGACCTTGAGTTTTCTTTTTTTTTCTTTCTCTTTTCTTTCTTTCTTTCTTTCTTTCTTTCTTTCTTTCTTTCTTTCTTTCTTTCTTTCTTTCTTTCTTTCTTTCTCTTTATTTCCTCTTTCTTTCTTTTTTTTTCCGAGACAGCATTTCTGGGTGTAGCCTTGGCTGTTCTGAACTCACTTTGTAGACCACGCTGGCCTCGAACTCACAGCAACACACCTGCCTCTGATTTCCTGAGTGCTGGGATTACAGGCATGCATCATTGCACTAGCTAAGCATTTGTTTGTTTGCTTATATTATTGTCTCCTATTCAAATGAACTTACTTCTGCAGTTAAACTACTTGCTACTCTAAAACCTAGAATAAAAAGTGTTTCTGCCAGGGGTGGTCCCTCAAGTACTCAGACACCTCCAAAATCAGAAAATAAGAGAAGGCTGGTGAAACAGCTTAGCAGTTAAAAACACTGGCTGTTCTTCCAGAGGTCCTAAGTTCAATTCCCAGCAACCACATAGTGGCTCACAACCTTCTGTAACAGAATCTAATGCCCTCTTCTGTTATGTAGGCATACATCAAATACAGCATGCATGCACATAAATACATAAATAAATCTTTTAAAAAATAAGGAAGTAAACATTGGTTATTATTGAGAAAAAAGAAGAGAATGTGGTACCCATTCATAGGCCTTGAAATTACTGGGGGGAAAAAAAATCTCTGCTTTCTTTTCATTTGAAGTATGCAGGATGTGTTCCCAGTAGACAGCAAGGGAAAAGAATGACCAATGGCTAAATGCCTCCTTATCACAGACAGTTAACAGGTACAAGATGCTTAGTATATAGGCCTGAGGCACAGGGAAACAGGTAGAGGTTGATGGCTGAGGTGTTATCTAAGCATCTTTAACCTGTAGGACCAGTGGCTATCCTCCCACACTTCCCAAGAGGGAAGTCATAAGTGGCAGTCGACCTTTCCTTTTCTCCTTTGAGAACAGGCTTCTTACCTCTCTTTTCCTTTCTTTTTATTATCATACATCAATTACGAAAAGGAACTGGGTTCCCTTGTATTTTCACATGTGCACATAATGCACTTTGATCATCCTCACCTCATCAACCCTCTTGTCCCCACTTTTCACTCCTGCCAATCTTCTTCTCAATCAGCCTTCCTTCTCCTTTTATGTCTCTTTTTAAAATTTCTAAATCTGGATTCTGCACGTGAGAGGAAATGGGTGATATTTATCTCTGTGGGTCTGGATTATTTTACTTAAAATAGTGATCTCCATTTGATCCATTTTTTTTTTTTTTGGCAAATGACCTAATTTCATTTATTGTGTATATACCATACTTTCTTTATCCATTCATCTATTGATGGAAATGTAGTTCGGGTCCATAGCTTGGCTATCATGAACAGTTCTTTCAGGTACATATATAAGAGTGGTAACTGGATCGTGGCAGTTCGAATTTCAGTTTTCTGAAAAAGGTCCATAGTACTTTTCATGATGCCTCAACTAACTCCCAGCCCTACCAGCCACGTGTAAGGGTTTCCTTTTCTCCACGCCCTCACCAGTGTTTACTTTCTTGCTGTTATGATAGTGTAAGATGGAATTTCAATGTGACTATGAGTGGCATCCCTATGATGTTCTGCCTTTTCTTCCTCATCGTTTTACCTCTCATTCCCCAGGAGCTTCAGAAATACGAGCAGTTCATCTTCGCAGATCATACCAATATGATCCACGTTGAGAATGTCTACGAGGAGATCCTGTATCAGATCCTCCTTGACGAAACCCTGAAAGGTGAGGAGGGCTGGCCCTGCAGAAACAGGACTCAGGAAGGAAGGCTGTAGGGTCAGTACAAGGAAGAGCTGAAACTGATTTTGGTATACATGGGAGACAGCAAGGAGAGGGCAGAAAGGAAGGAAGCAAGGAAGGAAGGACCAACCTCGATTCAGTCACGAGGTGGCCTGTAGCATGTGCGTGACCCTCCTCTTTCAATGCAAGCATGAATTCCGTAGGATGAGAGTGTAAGCTTTATCATTGAAGAGGAAAGAAACCAAGGCTGAAGGCCATGAAGAGCTGTCTCTGCCGCTCTGTGTCAGGCAACAAAAAGCTCTCGGGCTGAACGGAGGTGACTCCAGCAGCAGGGCCCAACCACTCCTCTCTCAGCACATTCCTCCCCTCCAGTCAGCTGGACAGAGACACGGGACAATGGTGCGGCACTCTGAGAGCCTCGCTAGGACTCTGGCATCTGTGTAGTGGGACCTTGTCTGGGTTTACAGTGCTATCTGTCTGTGGAGGTGAAACTTAGCATCCGTTACTAAAACGCCTCCAAAGAGAAAACTGGTCCAGCGCAAGCTTCTGGTCACAGCAGTAATCATAGGAATCCCAGGAGGGCAAAGGTGTTGACATAGCGAGTGCACAGAGGCCGTGGACAGCCCATGGCAGACATGTCTAAGTAAGTTGGAAGAAGATTCTTCTCCTGCGCAACCTCCGCTCTGCCTGAAACATGCTGTAGGTTGCTGTCTGTTAGAGCAGGACACTTGGGCTGACTGCCCTTGGCGGTTCTGTCTCAGCCTTAGTGACACCGTCTTTGAGGTGGCATTGCTGGATACCATAGCTCTCCACCTAGGACTGTGGCTGAATTGTCAGGTGCTATTGTTTCTATAGTTATTTTCTTTGATCCTCTGCATGCCTTTGAGACTGAGATAGGTGCATATAATAATGCTCATCTTGAACACTCCAGGCCAAACAAGTGCTCACAGCGGGACACTTAGTGCTGAATACCACCTATACAGTTGGGACAACACAGTCAGGTCAAATGAGGAAGTGGAAGGCCTGCCCCTGTCCTACTGGAGTTCAAATTAGCCACTCATCTTAGCAGCTGGTGAGACTGACAAATGTGATACCCTCGTAGACTTGGAGCTCTTTGGAAGTTGAGGATTTGTTTTATTTTCTGGATTGAAGCTGGTCTTGGATTAGATGCCTGGCAAGCGCTTCTTGATTTTTGTGAATGAATGTTACCAAGATTCGGAGTCTGGAAAGTTTACAGGTTTTGAGCATCAGGAAAGGCTACCTTCAAGAGGGTGGTCATAAGCTGGGTCTTGAAACTGAGAATTTAGAAAGCCTGAGGAGCTGACAGGAATGATTGCCCTCTGGGTAAAATTGGAAAATCCAGGTTTGCTGGGCAGAGTGCTAAGGTCATGTTGTGTTTTCTGGTCTCTCTCAGTGATAACGGAGGCGGCTGTCCTGAAGAAACACAACTTATTTGAAGACAACATGGCCTTGCCCAGTGAAAGTGTATCCAGTCTGACAGATCTTAAACCCTCCATAGGGTCAAACCAGGCCAGCCCAGCCAGAAGAGCATCTGCCATTCTACCAGGGGCTCCAGACAGTGAGCCCCCAAGTAATGAAGTATTCCAGGAGCCAGAGGAGAAGCAGCAACAGCCTGGGTCGCCTGGCTCCCTGGCCAGAGAGGAAAGTACTTCCATCCCTGGGTCCAGTTGTCCTTCAAGTGGGAATGGGCAGGTGACTGTACCCAGTGTGGACAACTCTTCTGGGAGTCCTCTCATGGCAGAGAGTACAGAAGGACCCCCCAGCTCACACCTGTCAGAGGCAGAAGTTGGGGAGACCCTTAAAGACGAGGAACCAATCCGTGAGAGTCCAGAGTCTAGCACCACTCCGGGATCCTTGAAGGAGCTGAAAGAGCTGCTGACTCTGACAGTGTCTGTAGAGTCTGCCCTGGTGACTGAAAACGATGCACACAAGGGAACACCTATTCCCCAAGAAAATGAAAATGAAGATGAAAACAAGATCTACCCGGAAGACATCCATTCAGCTGCCACCCAGCAGGACAGTTGCAAAGACAGTGAAGTCAGCGAGAGGGAAGCCCATCCTACCCTTTTGGAAGTCGAGGCTCCCGGGGTGGGGTTGGGGGCCTTGCCGGAGGGTAGCGGCCCTACCTCTCAATCCACCTGTGAGGGCCCCACTGAGGACACTAGCTGTCTAGGCCCCGTAGGGAAGCTATCTCCAGCTCCAGAAGCCACTGAGAGGGTGCTCCCAGTGATGGTTTCCACACAGAACACCACCCATGCGGGAGGTGAGGCTGTGGAGGCTGTGGTGGTCACCCCTCAAGAAGATGCTGTGTCATGTTCTAATCCCATCTGTCCCATGGAGAGCAATGAGGTGCCCCAGGTTTCCGAGGCTCAAGAAGTGCTGGGAGGGAACAATAGCCCAGCCCCTGCTATGGGTACAGAGCAAGCCAGTGCTATCCATGTGCATGGGTGCCAGTGGGTGGTGGAGGATGCCCCAAGCACTGACATCCTAGCTGTGCAGGATTATGATGTGGGCTCTTCAGAGCAGACCTCAGAAGAGTGATAGAAACAATTTGTCAGTCGTTTTTTTCTTTTAAAACTGTCAGTCAACAGGTTTTAGTTATGGGTATCCATAGGGGATTGCATGTGGCTTGCTGTAAAAATTATAAAATGTTTCCTTAATTTGAATGCTAAAGCCAGAGGAAATGTATACGGGGTGTGAGCCCTGAGGCCGACTTTGGGGGGGGGGGGAGCTGAATGATCACTTCAGCATTTTAATAGAAATGGAAAGAGAACTGGAACATTGGAGTGAAAAGCTGTTAGAGGGGCTCCAGAGAGGGGGCGGCATGGCAGCGGAGACCGAAAGAGCAGGAAACGGCACCTCGATATTCTAGTCACTGAAATGTCGCGCAAATTTTGTCCTGCACTTTAAGCATTTTTAGCGAGAGCACAAAGGACTCCAGCCTCACCACCTGTTCCATCGCCTTCACTGTTTCTACAGTGGCGTCTGTCCACAGTCAGGCCACAAGAAAGAGGAAGTCGTGAGCCACGCACTCCTTCCCTGTGCCGTGCCCAGAGCCAGTCGTGGCCGGTAGATCTCAGGCGATGCAGAGCAGAGATCCAAGACGGAAGGTCTCTGGAACTATCTGGGCCTGTTCCTAATTCTGCTACCACTTCCTTGTTGGTTAATTTTGTTGATTTATATTACTTAATCACCTTTTAAGGAAATTCAGATGGGGCAAGAGATTTTACTGGCATAAATTAGCCCTAGTCTATGCTAAGAGCTTGGCTAAATTTTCTAGTTCAAAAACCTACCAATTACACAGACGTTGTTTGGACAGCGGCTGCACGCTCTGTTAATTACAGTAATAAATAAAAGATCAGGTGCTTTGCTTCATATACATTAAAAGGCTCATGAGAATTTAGTCTAGAAGAATCTTTTTTTCCCCTGTTTTTAAGTTTTAAACCATGACAGCTTTCACTCTTTCCATTCACACAATACTGGTTTATTCTCAGAAGGGAACGAATGAAAAATGCATGATTAAACAAAGGAACGGATGAAATCATTCAAGTTTTTGTCATTACCAAAGACTTCCCCCAAAGTAGAAATTGTTTGATCATTCAGCAAATTGTTTTCTTAGGTACCCTTTCTGGTACCAAGCCTGGGGATACCATGATGAAAAGGTGTTCCTTCTTTCTGAAGGAAACAGAAAGAAATTCACCCCTAAAATAGACTGCAACCTGTAACTGCTAGGATGAGAGACGAATGTACTCAACTGCAATAAAATGTATCTCATTGTGTTTCAGAGAAATCTCAGATTGTTCCCTGAAAGTTTCAGCCCCAGGTAGTGGGACTGAAGCTTCCGTTCACGTATTTTAACATCAGAACCTCACACATTGTCTTCAGAGTTTGTTTTACTCATCACCATCAAACACTTCCTTCAGAGAAGTTATCCCACATTTCAGCCATTTAAGCAGGAATTAAGCTATTTCCCTCCCATCCCGCCCACAAAGAGCTTCTGGGACGTCTTAAATTATAAAGGATGAGTAAGAACTACATCAGCATGGTCTCATACGGGATCATCTCACCTCTTCTTAGAAGGTGTGTATCAGTGTCCTTGCGATGTCCCACCACTGAGTGAGGAAGGTATTCTCAGGCTCGTATGGTCCCTGTTTATCTTGTACCTGGCCGTCAGTGTGGTGCGCCAAGATTACATTTACTTCCTGTCTCTTCCACAACCTCCTCCTTCCTTCAAGGACTGAAACTAGGGATTAGTCATCACTTGTTCTTTCTGCTGGAAACCCACAGCCTTGAATAATGGCTTCCTGCGTGCCAAGTAACTTTAACATCTCAGGGCCTGGCATAAAGACTGTTAAGTTTCATGCCACGCGGGAAATGTAGGAACGGAACACCTGGCACAGGGCTGTGCAGGGGCTATTTGGGGCCTCTAGGCAGGGAGATGTTTTTAATTAAGCTTTCTGACCTTGCTGGATCTCCCCATAAATAAATTCCAACACTGAATGGGCAGGTGGCCAAATGGCCAGTAGCACTACCCAGGAAGGCAGGAAGCCAAGAGAGCAGGGTCTAGTTCTGCAAACACTGCCCTTCCTTTTAGGAGAGCCATGGCTATTGTGGGGTCTCAGCTCATGCCAACCCCACTCCAGACTCTCCCGTCCTCCCTGCTTTTGCCCACATCTTGTACCCCATGAGAAGCTGAGAATAAGCGAGAGTTCATGTCACTGAATTACCTAGATGAGTATTGGTGCCAATCAGGAAGGCCAGAGAGGAATCCACACTAAATAGCAAGACGGTCTAGAAAACACTGAGAACCCCTTCCATGCATATTTCATACAACTGAGTTCTCCAACCTGCAGTGCATTAAAACAGTCTGTATGTGTAGTAAATGTCGGACACGTGCTTTCCATAGATTTGTGTGTTCCAGTGTTTCCATGGGGGAGCAAGGTGCTTGTGATCTAAATGGGCAATCTCGGCCTTGGGCAAAGCTATTACAGACTTCTAGATCTTGGCCCAAAATCCAGGACTTTAAACTAGTTACCAGTTTAGTAAACTAGTTACTTACTGAATAACCTTTTTACAAAGAAAGAGGTTTTCCTTGGAAAAAAAAACTTATCATTTTGTCTCACGTAACTTGGCACAATGTATGAAATTATGCAGTAACCTCAACACACACCCACACACACACAGACTCAGGAAAAGGAACAGAGCATTTTGGAGATGACAAGGTTGGATTCCAGTTCTCTTTTTCAGATGGGTTGAACATGAGGAATGGCAGGCCCCTAGGTTTGACCCTCTGTATATTTTATTATACACGTTTGCCCTGGTAACTTTTCAGAGAAAAGCCAATGACTTCAGAGGATTTCACAGTTCTCCCAGACAAAAGTGATTTTAATGTGTTATTTTTGTAAAGTGTGACATGAGCTGAGGGCATGGTTTCAGATAGAGTACTTGCCTAGCAGGCCGGAGGTCCTAGTTCACCCCAAAAGTGGTGACTGTGAGGGAAAGCTATATGCTATATGCTAAATAGTCTTTAGTTGTTTCAATACAGGTGGCAGAATGACATCACTGACATAAACCATAACATGTGAGAATGCTGGTGGCATGTGCCTTTACCATAAACACACATGACTGGGGCTTTGCTCTCTGAAGTCTGAGACTTTGTGGAAAAAAATTCTACACTGCGGCTTTATTTTTGTATTCGCGATATAAGGCAGATAAACTAAGAACACTATGTAGCCCTGTGTCTACTTTGCCAAGTGCCTATATTCCAATAAAATAGTCATCCTTGAAGGGCTGTCCAGATACTTTTTTGGGGGAACGGGGCTGGCTTTCTCTTTTAAGCAAATGTCATACTCAAGCTGCAAGGAACAGTCCTCAGAAATGAAAAGGTGTGTCACTCTTGTTGGCTTCAGGCTCTAACGTTGCTGTGGTGGGGGAGAAAGCTGCTGGGCTACCACTAAATGTCCAATGAAATTCTGCTTTGATAAGACACATGCTTATTTTTCAAACACTTGGATCAAATCCATAATCCAGCAATGGGCAATTACTCTTGATGCAATTGAACGGCTGTTCAAACTTCAGTATATTTTCCGTGGGCGAGATTGAGTAAAACATGCCTTCCTTCTATAATTATAAATAAAACCGTGTTTACTTACCAACATTCACAGTTGCTCATTTAACTGTGAATTTGCTCATCCAAAAATAGTCTCTTAGATGCAGTCACTGCAGTGAATGGTAGAGAAATGGAAGCGGCTGCAGTAGGCAGGACTGACCCCTGTGACCTCTGCAAACTCAAATTGTCAGGGTGTGGATACAGCCAGGGAGAAGCCAGAACACATCCTTGCTTCCTCTAATGACATAAACCTTGTCTACGATAGCAGTTTTAGCTCAGTGCCGACAACTTAATTCAGGAGAAAACATATATACAAGCCCAGTAGGGATGGGGGCACTTAAAATGGTTGCTACCTCATCGCTCCCTCCCCTTGCCTGTCAAGCTTCTAGTGTGTAAATGTCATTGAGAGTGGCCTTCCCAGGATTTCCAGATACCGACACTACTTAGGTGGGAGTTGACTTAAAACTCTGCTTGCAGGTCCTTTGTAGATGAGATGGGTATTGAGTGTGAGTGATATAGGAAGGACAGGGGGAGGTCTTGGAGCGGTCACTTGGATCTGCCTCTGTTTGAAACAGTCCAGAGTCTCTGACATATTCTTCACCTATCGGAAGCCCCTAACTCTCCCTTCTCCAGCTGACCAGTTCCTATTATTTTTCCTGGAAGTCACGAGAAGTCTGTTCTTAGAATTCTCAGTATCATTTTCTGAAGTTTGACCCCAATTTTCTTGCCTAAGTCTCACCCTCCTATCTGACTCCTCCACAGCCATCTACTTTCCCTAAGCCTTGGTGGAAGGGATCCTTCAGTGTTTAATCCTTGTGTCTCTAGCAGAGCGGCATGCTTGCACACACCCAACACACTCTGAATGAGTGAATTGATAAAGGCCCTCCATCCCAGATGGAGATAAAGCAGACGCTGTCCCTTCAGGGACAAAGTTGCTAGCCTCAGGCTTTGGATGCTAGCAACTTTATTTACGAATCCTTAACTTCCGTTGTACCAATACTTCTGTTGTAGTAATGAAACTGTGTGTTGGCAGTTTCACATCTCCATGGCTGAAGAGCCATGACATTAAAAAAAAAAATCAAGCTAGCAACTATAAACCCAGTTTTCAGAGTAGAAGGTCTCTTGGATGTAAACCAACCAAAAAAGGTTAAGAGGTTGCTGATGCTGTGCAATCAGTTCTGCAGAACATGAGCAAATGGTCTTGGACAGCCTTGCCATCGGGCCAGCTCTCCTTTGGGGGTTGGGCAGGGAAGAGGATGCAGTCCTTATTTTGCAGAGACTTGGAGATAAAAGCTTCCCAGGATTCCTTTACCCAACCTTTACTTAAGCCCTTCCTCAACCTGGGTCTTTCAAGGATGCTGCTCTAGAAGAATGCAGCCTCAGCTGGGTCCCCCTTTTGTGTGAAGGGAGTGTTATTCCTGCTTTTAAAATTCTGTAAGAAAGATGAGAGGCTTTGAGTCAGGCCTGGCCGTGCCCTACATATTGGGAGGCTGAGATAAGGAGATCATTTGAGCCAAGGAGCTGGAAAACAGCGTGAGCAACTCAGTGACACCTCCTATCTTAAAAGAAAATCAGGCCAGGTGGTGATGGCACACATCTTTAAACCCAGCAGTAAGGAGGCAGAGGCAGGCAGAACTCTGAGTTCAAGGCCGGCCTGGTCTACAGAGTTCAGGACAGCCAGGGCTACACAAAGAAACCCTGTCTCAAAACCAACAACAACAAAAACACTAAAAATTTTTTAAAAAGAGAGAAAATTGAAACATTCACACACACACACACAAACAACTGGTCATCGTGATTTATGTTTGTAATACCAGCACCTGGTGGATGGAGACAGGAGAATCAAGAGTTCAAGGTCATCCTCAGCTATATACTGAGGTCCAGGCCAGCTTGATGCATATGAAACTCTGTCTACACAAAAAAGATTTTTTAATTAATTTTTTTAATTTTAAAATTTAAAGTTAAAATGAAATTATTATCATTTAAAATAATAATAAAAATAAAAAATACTTTGCTTGGTTAAGGTTTAAGATATTTTAAAGATGTGTTTTTTTTTTTTTTATTCCTTAATGCATATGGGTATTTTGCTTGTGTTCACTGTATGTATGCTGGGTGCAGGTGGAGGTCAGGAGAGGACTCTGGATCCCCTGACTTGGAGTCAGGGAGAGCTATCAGGTGCTGGGAGCTAAGTCTGGGTCCTTCATAAGAGCAGAAACTGCTGTTAACCACTTGGTCATCTCTAGCCACCGAAGCACATTAAAAATAAGAGGCTTCCCTTTGTAACTCAGCAGCAGAATTTACACTGCTTGTATACTGTGAGGTTAATTACAAGACAATCAGGGGTCATGGCCAACATGTTTATCATCTTGAGATGAGTGACAAAACATCACCTGTGACAAACACATTTTATAATTTTAGACGAGGACATGTTTTCCTGTAGCAACTAATCACAGTCTTTAGAAAAAGGCTGTCATCTGTAGGGCAGAATTTTAAATATGTGCCTGCTTTTAAAGGAAGCTCTTTTCTTCTCTTTAAATCAGTGGCTCTCAGTGTTCCTAATGCTATAGCCCCTTAATATGGTTCTTCATGCTGTGGTGAGCTCCCAGCCATAAAATTATTTCATTGCTACTTCATAACTGTAATTTTGCTATTATTATGTATTGTAATGGAAATGAATATCTGGTTTGCAGGATATCTGATATTCGACCCCCTGTGTGTTGAGAACCACTGCTCTAAATGAAAGCAAACTCCTCACCCCAAAAAGTTAGCTAGAAACTCAAGTTTCTAACCATGCCCAGCTGGTGGCATGCACCTCTAATCTCAGACCCTGGGAAGCAGAGCAGATAGATTTCTGTGAGTTCAAGGCCAGTCTGGTCTACATAATAAGTTCCAGGCCAGCCAAGGCTACATAGTGAGACCTTGCCTCAAAATTAAATATATAAATAAATAAATCAAAAGGAAACTCAGTTTCCTGACACCAAACACAGATCTTACACTTATCTTGGATGGCTATTTCTCTGTATTCTTTGTAATCCTAGTCACTGATCTGCAAATATTTGTTACCCATCTCCTTCACCCATTAAAGTGTGAGTCCCAGTTCTTCAAAGCACTCAAGGCATATGCTGCCCTTCCTTATTGTTTAAAACTTGGGGTTTTGAGGCCTATACAATTCTACTACTTTTGTGGTGGTAGGGCCTCATATATGCTAGGCTAGCCCTCTACTGTGGGGGTACATGCCTAGTCCTAATTCCACATGTTGAACAGACTATGACACCAGGAAGGTTTTCCCTTTCCATAAAGATGTGGCAAGACTCACGCTGTTGCTTCTAAGACCTTCAAGCTTCCTGTCCATGCACTCTCTCAGCTGTTGCTGCTGACAACCCTGGCTTCAGTATCTAAGTGTGTGGGATTGTCTTAGTTAGGGTTTCTATTGCTATGAAGAGACACCATGACCACAGCAACTCTTATAAAGGAAAACATTTAATTGGGACTGGCTCACAGTTTCAGAGGTTTAGTCCATGGCAGGAAACATGGTGGTGTGCAGGCAGACACGGAGCTGGAGAAGGAGCTGAGAGTTCTGATCCGCACGCAAGCAGGAGATTGCATGCCACACTGAGCATAGCTTGAGCACATATGACCTCAAAGCCCACCCCCACAGTGACACACTTCCTTCAACAAGGCCACACCTCCTAACAGGGATGCTCCCTATGGACAAGCATTTAAGCATATGAGTCTATAGGGGACACACCTATTCAAACTGCCACAGCTACCAAGAACAGTTTAATGATTTCCTGTGTGTTCTGACTCATAACCAGATGGACAGCTTTTAGAGTGGAGAGTTTTCTATAAATGCCTAACAACATCCATCAGGCCATACACTCACACAGGTGGGGGTCATCTAGGGAGACCCACCCATTGTCTGCATTTCCTTCCTAAAGTTTTTCTGCTATATGGTTATCTACTAGGGATGGGAAACCCACTGGGCCCCAAGGAGCATATTTCATTTACAAACAACTATAGTTAGAGCACAAAGATGTTCTCTCTCCTTTTCCTCTCAAACCACCCACAACCGTAATTTCTCCCTATGGGCCCGACTCTGTCCACCAGGGCACTCTTCACTCTAAACCTTTCCTCACAGCAGCTCTCAGACATACCCCTGCCTCACATACACCTTTCTCTGCACCTCTCCTTGGCTTTGAACTCTTATCTTGAATCAGTCTTCCTTCCCTCCTTCCTTTTAGATAGACTAATTCCTCGAGTTCTTTTTGAAGTTCCTGAGAATGCTCTGATCCCATCACTGGCCCCTATCTGGATCCTGGTTTAAGTCCTGTGCTTGTGAGCCTTGCCTTCTCGCAAACCCGGCTTCTTCTACTTCACAGGAATGCAGGGAGCAAACAATTCCCCTTCCTTCTTCCCTCTTGTTTGCCTACTTCCTCCTTCTTGCTTTAGCTTTTGTTTCCAAACACTGTGGGAAGATAACCTAGAAAAAAAATTTAAATCTAAAATTACAAGAATAAACATTTATATTTATGTTTCCAAGGTTATAATTTTTGACTGCAGAGAAAGAAAAAAAAGATGCTTGCTTGTCAGTGCACTACTTATTTCTAAACAAGTAAAACTCACCGAACGTACACTTTCCATTTCTTTATCACTTCTACCCCACACTACTTCTGTGTGTGTTTCTGTGTGCAGGTCCACATACACATGGATACACGAGAGTGGAGATCAGAAGACAGTCTCAACTCCTGTTCCTCAGAAACAGATTTTTGAGACATGGTCTCTCATTGGCCTGGCGCTTGCCCACTAGGCTAGGCAGGTTAGCCAGGGACCCCTGGGGATCTGTCTTTGACTCCTAGGGTTGGGATTGCAAGCATGTGCCAACACACATGTAGACCTGAGTTCTGGGAGTCAAACTCAGGTCTACATGCTTCCTTAGCAGGCACTTTACTGACTGAGCTTTTGAGTTTTCTCTCCACCCACCCACCCCCTCTATTTCTGACCTCAGACTGTATGAATCTACTCTTTAAAGAAAACAATTCAGAATGCAATTAGGGCAAAACAAAGGCTTTCATAGTGTTATCTGCAAGGGCTTCCAGAATGTGACAAATCTCTATTAGGTCTGTCTTGTCAATTTCCTTTTGACATTTCCCTATTCCCCTTTGAGACTCCTTTGTTTTTTTAATGGATGTTTATTGACCAAATACTTTAAACTCTATAAATTAAATAGTACAAGAGTTCAACAGACCAAAAAAGGTCAGTCTAAAAATAAGAATTTGGTGATTGAAGCTCTTGGGGAGTAGATGGAAAATCTATAGACAAGTGATCTAGGGTACTTTGGGTAACATCATTTGTGGAACAAAAAGAGAAAAAAATACAAGTCGGTTTTATTTTATTTTTTTTAAGTGTAAGGATGAAGGCTGAAGGAAGATGCAATCAATGTTTCAAGTGCTTTGAACAGCTTGGGTTTGATAAGGAAGGACAATTTTCCATTGTTTATTCTAAAAAGATAGCAGTACCTTGTAGGATAGCATCTGGATGGTAATGGGAGGTGGGGGCAGACATGGTATTTTTCTCTTTATCTGCCTTGGGGTGTGTTACACCCCAACTGAAGCCCATGTTTTGCTGGGGTCATCTTACTTGGAGATCTGCTTTGTCGCTCTGAACAGAATGTCATACCATATCAAAGCTGGAGAGGAGGATTATTTCAATTACTGTGTGTTTTGGGACAGTACTATTTAGTACACCATTGAACAGACTCATATGCAATGTAATCTCCTTTTCTGTCACTCATATGACACTTTGATCGGTAGCAGAAGAAACATGATTTCCGGTCCTGTGCTTACATAGTGGAGATCTAAGCTCAGAATCCTACTCAGTTACAAACTTCTGATGTCCGCTGTCAGTTCTTTGTTCTGGCTGATGGAAATCTCTGGCATAATTCTATCATCTAGCATATTAGCTACTCTCCTGGTTTTGTGTCCTTCACACACTAGATTCACTGATCGTTGTTTTTTTCCAAGTTATCCATAATGCCAATTCCCATACTCTTGGCAAGAGCTGAGGGTGGAAGGTGGAAGATATGCTTGAGGCCAGTAAGGAGTGTCAAAATGATGACATTAGCAGGTCCAAAGCTAGGGGCATTACTAATACCAGAAGCTGTTTGAGAAGGGAAAGGGCAGTGTTGAAGGGCAATGTGGAACCCAGGAGCAGAAGAGATTTAACACAAAGCACAGATGCAGAATCTAGAGAAGGTAGGGGATCATCCTAACGAAGACAAAGCGGCTTCAATGGAGAGAACGTACAAGCTGGTACTAACCGCCGGGGCTTTCACTGGCTTTCAGCTCCTCTTTTCCATATGCACAAGTCCATCAAGACTCCAAGGGCTTTCGAGTAAAGAAAAGCATGATAGGAGATCAGCCTCCTAGCTTCTTTCCATGAGCTCTGTGTGGATGCTTGGGAAAGCAACTCCAAATTCACCTCATGGCTTGTTTCTACTTCATTCACATTCCCCTCCTGTTTTCAACGAGAGGATGTGTCAAAGGGAACAAGGGAAGAAGGAAGGAGTACGGTTTCTCTAGTTTTTCCGTATTAGAGTCCAGCTTTCCTTTCTATGCTGCAACGTTATCCGGGATTAGCGCTGTGGTGCTGGGCATTGACGTCTGGGCCTTGTACATGCCAGGCAAGCACTCTGTTTGAGCTGTCTCCAACCCTTGGCATTTTGAAACGGCTTCTTTTTCTCTCTCTCTCTTTTATTTTTTATTTTTGGCTCCTGCTGACCCTCAAACTCATTAGCCTCCTGCCTCTGCTTCCTGAGTGTTAGGATTACAGTGTTGAATGCCACAGTCTTTGACTTATCACCAGTATTATTCTTAACGTGTATTACAGCTAAAACTGAAACAAACCCTTAGGACTGATGAGGCTGCTACCATGACTCTCGGCCCTCACTCGTAAGAAGGCAAAATGTCATAGCCATTTTGGAGAACAGTTCAGCATTATCAGAGTTAAACTCCCCCGCACCATCTGATGCAGTAATACCACCCCTAGGTATTACTAGGTATAATACCACCCCTAGGTATTCAAGTGATGAAAAATTTCGTTCATAAAAACACTTATTCACACATGCCCATTGTTGTCTGTAAAAGAAACTTTTTTTATTTATCTGTTTCAGTTGTTGGCTCAGAGGCTAACTGCCTCCATCTGCTAGCCTAGGCCTCGTTTTGGAAGCTTCTAGCCTCCACACAATCTAACCTAGGCCTAGAATGTTTTCAGCCTGGAGTTGTGCATCCACGAGTGGACTGCCAACTCTTTGATTTCAAACATTTTTTTGGTCAAGGTAGCCTTTCTATTTTCCTTAGTGTCAGGTTAGACAGAAGTTACAATGCCACCTCTCAGGCATAAATCATGGGCATTACTCAGCCCTTATCTTGATAATTTAAGCAAGTTATTATGTCTCAAGTTCAGCTATTCTTAAAAAGAAATGATGGGGCACATCTGCAGCATTCCAACAAGACTGGAGGCAGAGACAAGAGAGTGGGTTGGACCATCTGTCCAGGAGCATGAATAATAGCAATGGAAACAAGAGAGAACCCACTCCCAAAAGTTATCCACTGACTTCCATGTGTGCATCACAGAGCTCGTGTGCTCAAGGCCTCCAACACACACACACACACACACACACAAAATGAATAACTATAAAACTTTGTACAGAGGTCATCTCCTATAGAGTTAATCACTTGAAGGAAGTCCCCAAGGCTTCTGCCTTACTACAAGCCTAAAAGCAACAGAGCCAGAGACCACTGACTGAAACCTCCAGAATCAGGAGCCAAAATGAATCTTCATTACTTTAAATTGCTTCTCTCAGGTACTTGTCACCAAATCAAAAAGTCTAAACAATGCAAGGATTAGACTTACTTATGTTCAAGAAAAAAGTCTCAAACGTTGGAAGTACAAAGGATAAATTTCTTCCCAGTGTGAGGAAAGGCTTCCTGATAATTAGAATAGTTGGAAATGGGAAGTATTAAACAGAATAGCAAAACGTTCACCACTGGAGAAGACTTAACCAAATGCCAATGATCCCAGAAATGCTAGCAGTAGTCTTGCATTGGTTTGGAGTCTCAAAGATTTTAGGGTGGAAAAGCATAAATCTGTATAGCCTTCAGGGTAAGACAAAGTGCATTTAAATGTAAAAGTGTGCCCATCTATCCTTGCTCCTATGTAGTTTCTAAAGCAGCACTGCCCAACACAACTGAATCTTACGTAATCTAAAATTTAATTTATTTCACATGAAAAGTAAAAAGAAACAAGTAAAAGTTAGTGATGCTAGCTTATTTAACCCAATATCTCTAAAGTGGTCATTTAAATATTTAATCAATAATAAAAATCTTTATTTTACTCTCTTTTTGTTTTTGGTTGTGAGCGTAGCCTTTAATGGCTGAGCCATCTCTCCAGCACTATTTTACTCCTTTTTTTTTTAAACATACATTTTTGTCTATTCATTTTGTGTGATGAGTGAGTGTGAATGGACACGCACGCACCACAGCGAAAATGTGGAGAGCACAGGACAGTGTTCTTCTACCATGCGGGTTCCAGGAAGTGAACTTACGTCATCAGGCTCAGAAGCAGGTGACTTTACCTGCTGAGCCATGTTGGTGGCCTTGTTTTACAGTTTTCAACAAGTCTTTTAAAATCTAGTATCTTTGAAGAAAGTCCAAATGTATATCTGCACCTACAAATGAACTATATTGCAAGTGGTCGGTGGCCACGTGGCTAGGGCTCACTGTGCTGGGCTTCACAGCTCTAGCATGTGCCACTATTGAAACCATTAGTCAGTTTTGTAGGAGTGGGAGGGAAAAGAAACCTTCACAAATCCATACAAATGGCTTCTAAAACTCCAGGTTCCCTGGCACCCTAGGGGAGTGAACATGATGGAGAAAGACTTCTGTGTAACAACTACACATCCTTGTTTTCTCGGTTGACAGCTCTACTGAGTGCCATGCTTTCTCACCAAACCTATTATTAAATATATCAGCCAGTTTTGCATACAACTAAGCTTTCTTGTCGATTTTTAAAATAATTTTAACATTTTTATTTTATATTAATCACAGGTTATGTACTTTGTATCCCAGCCATAGCCCCCTCCCGCATTCCCTCCCTATCCCCCCTTCCCTCCCTCATCTCCTCCCTGCCCCTTTCCAAGTCCACTGATAGGGGAGGACCTCTTTCCACTGATAGGGGAGGACCTCCTCCCCTTCCATCTAACTCTAGCTTATCAGGTCTCTTCAGGAATGGCTGCAATGTCCTCTTCTGTGGCCTAGGAAGGCTGCTCCTCCCTCGGGGGGCGGGGAGGTCGAAGAGCCAGCCATTGAGTTCATGTCCAAAATAGTCCCTGTTCCCCTTACTGGTGTACCCACTTGGATGTTGAGCTACCAT
>CM053759.1:38618090-38647609 GCA_028658305.1 Pachyuromys duprasi | reverse complement strand
GTTGTACAAGTTTGCATTCCCACCAGCAATGGAGGAGGGTTCCCCTTTCTCCATATCCTTTCCAGCATGTGCTGTCACTTTAGTTTTTGATCTTAGCCATCCTGACAGGTGTAAGGTGAAATCTCAGGGTCGTTTTGATTTGCATCTCCCTGATGGCTAAGGATGTTGAGCATTTCTTTAAGTGTTTATTCTGCCATTCTACAGTCCTGTGCAGAGAGTTCTCTGTTTAGCTCCGTACCCCATTCTTTAATCGGATCACTTGATCTGTTGCTTCTTAACTTCTTGAGTTCTTGTCGATTTCTAGCAGACTCCCCCTTTCCACAAGTGGGGACCGTCCTGCAGGCTGTTTACGCTAGGGCTCCACTCGAGGAGCCCCTGCAGTTACCGATAGAGCTTTTTCTGTTTACTAACTGCCTCTCTTATCACCGTGGGACCTAGACACTCCCAAGGGAAGCCGCCTGGCAGGGCCTCCAGTAGCGCATTATCTCTGCACATCTCATGCAGAGGAGAAAAGAAGAGGAAAGCCACGACGTTAAAAATGGCTCCTCTGCAACGGCTGGGTTTTCCCAGTAAAAAATAATGAATGCTGTGTATACTAATACTGCCCCAAGAACCTGTTATTATTTTTTTTTCTGCGGTGCTAGGAGTTTCAGTTAACAAACTATATATAACTGTAATGGAGCTGCTTTTCACAATTAATCCACTTTTTAAAAAGATCTACCAATGTATCAAAAATTCCTACTTGCCCCTTACTCAGCAAGCATGCCTGAATGACAGCAAACAAAGTCTTGGCACAGACTTCCAAGGGACTCCCAGTGACTACCGTTCTCCTTTTAAGTTACCGAATCCCTTGAGTTTAAGGTCAGGCACATTTGTGCTGAGAGTCAAATCCCAAGCCTTGTAATGAGGTGTGATCAATTCATAACTCCATTTGAAAGGATATAAGGAAAGGGAGATGCTCTACTTCCCGTTCACATCCCCTTCAAAGGAAGCTGCTTGTTCTCCTCCCCTCCTCTTACTACCTTCCGGCAGCCTGGGTGCTTTGTGACAATGATGAGACAGTCATTACAGAGTCATCACCCTCAGTTGGTGAAACAGCAACCTAAGTTCCGAGACAATCGCGGAATAGGTTTGCCCACGAGCCCTGGATCGCCCACTGGCTTCTGAACATTGTACTGGTTTGGACTCTAAAGGATTTTAGGGTGGAAAAGCTTAAACCTTTATAGCGTTTGGGACCAGGCAAAGTGCTGTAGCTTAGGCCAACACAAGCTTGTGGGCCACACTTGTGAGGGGTTGTCTAGATTTAGGTTAGTCTCTGAGGAGGTCTGTCGGGGATTATCTGGGTTATATTGATTGGCGTGGGAAGATCCACATTCAGAGTGAGCCTGTTCCCTGGGTTGGGGAGCCTGGCTTATATGAAGTGGGAAAGGCAAGCTGAGAATTAGCATGCATTAATTCACTGCTCTTGACTAGACTAGTTCCCTTGGTCCGGTGCTGTGATGTCCCTGTCGTAAACCACTGTAACCAGGAATTGTAAGCCAAACAATCCTTTCTCCCTTAAACTGCTTTAGTCAGAGCGTTTTATCACAGTAGTGGAAAAAGAAATTAAGACACTCACCAACCTCCCCACAACCACAACACAGTTTCTCTGTGTAGCCCTGGCTGTCCTGGAACTTGATCTGTAGACCAGCTTTGAACTCAGAAACCTCCTTCTGCCTCCCAAGTAAGTGCTGGGATTTAAGAGGTGCACCCAACAGCGCCCTGCTGACACTCACCATCTTGTACAAGCTGGTATCTTTGGGGTCTCTTTCTTCCAGACATCTTTATTTTCTTTAAAAAGCTCCCATGACTAGCAGCGTTCAGCAGGCTGTTAGCATTAAAAGATACAATTAATAACCTAGGATGTATTTCTTAAAATTAAAAGGAGTTGTCAGGGCTGGAGAGGTGGCTCAGTGGTTAAGAGCACTGTCTGCTCTTCCAGAGGTCCTGAGTTCAAGTCATTGAATATAGAGACGTCAGCAGATGCCCACCTAGAATCTTCCACCCCTACTGACTAGCATTCGTGACAGTGCAAGGTACTTTGCATGCCACCAGAGAAGAAAGGTAAACAGGAACGCAGCTACAGATCCTCAAGTGGTGACCTTTGCAATGGTGACCTGTCTGCAAAATATGCTGGTGCAATGGTGACTCAAAGCTTGTGGGTGTGACCAACCACTATCTGATTGGATTTAAGGCCCACTCCATGAGATGGAACCCACGCCTGACACTGCTTGCACGGCCAACAGTGTTAAGACTTGATAGGCCGGAGATTTAGAAGAAACTAAATACAACTGTTCTGCTAAAGGAATGCAGCCATAAAATGACTCCTCCTGACATTCTGCTACACCCATAGGTCAGTGTCTTGCTCAGCCGTCATCAGAGAAGCTTTCTCCAGCAGTAGATAGGAGCAAAAACAAAGAGTCACAAAGGGCATGGAGAGTGAAAGACCTTGGAACATTCATTTCTAAACCGATGTCTCTTTCAAATCCCTTCCCTCAGGGACCAGAGCGCTATGGAAAAGAGGAGGTAGAAGGATTATAAAAGCCAGTGTCGATGGAAGACACTAAGGAAACAAGGCCTTCTAAAGACAGCGGGACTCCCAAGAATGCAGCAGCGAGCTCAGGGCCTGCGCGGATCTGTGCCAAGCAGGGTCCCTGTGCTGAGAGGGAAAGTGAACACAAGACCCTGTCCCTAACCCAGGAGTTATCTTCAACTGATAATAGCCTGCAAAGGAGAAAAAAAAGCTTTCTTCAATGGAGTCTCACTGGGTGTACAAACCACACTTAAGGACAGACCCCACGCCTAGCACTAGACAGCCAACACAAAATGAACTCAGTGGAATTTTTGAGGTTGCTAGTCTCATAATGCTTTGTCTGGGCATTATTTCTTCTCTCTCTATTTCTTTCTTTCTTTCCCTTCCTTCCCTTTTTCTTTTTGATTTTTCAAGACAGGGTTTCTCTGCATAGACTTGGCTTTCCTAGAACTAGCTTTGTAGAATGGGCTGGCCTCAGACTCACAGAGAGCCACTTGCTGGGATTTAAGGTGGGCACTGCCACACCCGGCAAGAACCACTTTCTTATGGCTGTAAGGACCATTTGTGGTGACTGGGAATCAGCCTCACCTGGTGCTCCGAGTCATGCACACACAACCGCTTATTATGCTTGCTTGACTGTCAGCCAGACACCTCAATTCATCATGCCCCAGCGGAACTCACCTGTCCCCTCTCTCCCCCCTGTGGCCACTCAAACTATGGTTTCCATTGTAGTAAGTGGCAAAACCATTTACTCACTCGCCTAAGTAAGAAAGATGTAAGGGATTCATCCCAAAGTGCTACTTATCAACAAATGTTTGTTGACTACCTCAAGTAATGAACAAATGGAAAAACTGAGCAAATATGCTGAAGGTAATAATTTTTGAGAATGATGTAAGTGAGCCTATTTTTACCTCTGCACACTGTTGAGTATTTATTAAGCGTTTACTAACTTTAGGGGCAATGCTAAGTACATATTTCATTAAAGATTGAAATTTGAAAAAAAAAAGATTGAAATTTGACAATATTTTCAGGAAATTAAGGAGCAGAGTTTCAAGCAGGGTGTGGTGGCGCACACCTGTGATTCCAGCACTCTGAGAGGCAGAGGCAGGCAGATCTCTGTGAGTCTGAGGCCAGCCTGGTCTAAAAAGTGAGTTCAGGACAGCCAAAGCTACACAGAGAAACCCTGTCTCACCAAGTGATATAAATAAATATAATTTCTTGAAGTTTATTAATTTTATCACATGAATAAGACATGCTCAATTATTAAAAGTTACTCGAGAATCTTGTTCCTATGTCATCCTCAAAGATCTCAGCATGGGCCTATACAGAGTAGCTATTAAAGAGTATTCAGGAAGACAGGACACTCTTTTGAGTTTTAGGTCATTAAATTCGGCATTGTCACCCCCCTTCCCTAAACTCTCTTTGCTTTTTATTTGCATTTTGCTGGTGGCAGATATTGACTGCTTTATGATTTCTCTGTATATCATATACCCAGAGATCCCTCCCTGACCCTGCTCCAGACTCTGAGCCTTATAACTGGGAAAAGGAAATAGTTCATAATTGAGTTAATAGTTCATTATTTTAAAACCCTCATTTAGAGGCAGTATAAATATCCTATAAGTCAAGGAAATATTATGAGTCGTATAAAGTTTGTATTGATCTCAAAATTTCGTGTATGGGGGTGTCTCGGCTGCATGAATTTTGTGCACCACCTGTGTACAGTGTCTGCAGAGGCCAGAAAAGGGTGTTGGATCCCCCAGACTAAAATTCCAGATAGTTTTAAGGCACCGCATTGGTGCTGGGAATTAACTCCACCCCCCACAGCCCAAGAATAAGACATGTTCTTAACTAATGACATCTCTCCAGCCTCCATTTTTTTTAAATATGACAGCAGCAAGCTCATATTTGAATAACATTAGAGTTTTGCTTTAGTTGCTAAGGCAGAAGGAAATAGGCTAACGCATCATAGGAAGTATTAGGAAGCCCAGGTACTAGGTAGTTGAATGCTGCCTCAAGGCTCTGCATGGGTCGAAGACCTAGTTCTACTATGGGAGATAAGGGTCTCTTGCTACTCTACTTATTATTATTATTATTTTTTCTGTAAATGAAACTCACAATAGTTCTTACCAAGATACTGTTAGAGGACAAAAACAAAGCACACCACGCAGCGCTATTTTAAAGTTCATTAAACATACACCATGTTTTAAAATCACTCTTCAGGAGGAAAACACAAGAGTAGAGGCTAAGGGGAATGGCTTGTCTAAATGAGGAAAAAAATGGAAAAATGTGAAAAGATAAAAATTCTCTTATCTACTCAAGTGAAGTAACCCTGCAGACACCTAGTGGGTGTTTTTACCGGGGAAGTTAAGCGTATTTTATCAGTATTTGTTGTTTTTCTGAGATATAATCTCACTATGAAGTCCTGGCTGGCTCAGACCTCACTTCTATGGAGACCAGACCAGGTTCTAGCTTGTGGTGGTCCTCCTGTTTCTGCCTTCTGAGTGTTGAGATCCATGCTGGATTTAATAAATATTTATTAAATGATTTATGTATACTGAGTATTGTTTTAGTAAACAGTAACAAAAAAGATGTTTTGTCACAATTATTTACATGGTAGAGTCTGCATAAAGTAATCTTTTTGCATACATTTTTAACAGTGATTTCTGATCCTTTGAAATGAATAGTAAACTCATTATTATTTATTGCTTATTAAATTGTAGAAAGTAATTTATTAGAAAATGTGTTTTTTAAAAATTTCTTGGCCCTTGAGAAGGATTTTATTCTGGAGACTTGTCATTTAGAGTCAAATAGGCATAAATTTCACACAATATTGTACTCTATATTTTTTGCATTCTTTGCTCAAGAAAGTTATTTACCCTTGCAGACCATGTTAACTAGTTCTGATTAGTAATTCTCCCTTACTCTCTCCCGACTGGCTTGTCCTCCACTACCCAAAATCTTCCTGTAGTTTAAGAAAAAAGAATGTGTGTAGCCAAATCTAAGGTTCAAGGTAAAAAAAAAAAATTACAGCCAGAGTGTTCCACGTTGTCCAACTGACCTTGATCATTCCCAGTGTCCTCTCTTTCAATGATGTATTTTTAATTATGTGTATTTTTGTGGGGGGTATTTACATGTGAGCCTGGGTGCCTGAAGAAGTCAGGAGAGGGGGTTGGCAGAGCCCTGAAGCAGGAATTACAGGCTCTTGTGTGTTCTACCTGCCTCAAGTAATTGTTTTATGCAAGTCATGGTTGTGGTTCTAAAATTATAGAACCTGGGCTTTAATTAACCTCAAATGGTTGTATGAGTTACCTTGTCATTGCTGGCCAAGAGAAATCAGCCTGAGACTTGTCTTGTTAACTGGCTGTGAGGTGGTCAGGTAATAGTTAATTTTCTCCCAACTCCTGTAATTTGGCCACTATAATTATTTGCTGAAAGCAAGCTAGTAGTTTTGTATGATTAAGCTGTGTCCTAGGTAGGGTTTCTACTGCTGTAGAGCAAATGAACAAAAAACAAAGAAAAATTACCACGATCAAAAGCAACTTGGAGAAGAAAGGGTTTATTTCATCTTACAGTTTGTAGTCATCATCCAGAGAAGCCAGGGCAGGAACTGAAGGCAGGAACCTGGAGGTAGGAGCTGGTGCAGAGGCCATGGAGGGTGCTTACTGGCTTGCTCCCCACGGCTTGCTCAGCCTGCTTTCTTATACCACCCAGGACCACCAGCCCAGAGGTGGCTCCACCTTCAATGGGCTGGGCTCTTGCCCAGCTGGAGGGTGGTGACACACACCTATAATCCTAGCAGAGGCAGGCAGATCTCTGCGAGTTTGAGGCTAGCCTGGTCTACAGAAAGAGTTCCAGGAGGTTGTTAGGCACCTGATGTGGGTGCTGGGAGCTGAATCTGGGTCCTTAGTGGGAGCAGTATGAGTTTTTAACTGCTGAGCCATCTCTCCAGCCCATGATGTGCTTTTCTGAAAACAAAGCAAGGGTGTGAAGAGATGGCTCAGTTGGTAAAGCGACTGCTGCACAAACATGAGGACTTGATTTCAGATCCCCAGTACCCACAAGAAAGACTGAGCACAGCTGTGGTGTGTGCCTGGCTGAGGTGTGTGCCTATAATCCTGGCACTGAGACGTGGATCTCTAGAGCTTGCCGGTCACCAAGCCTTGATCAGTCAGTGAGCTCAGTGTCTCCAAAAATAAGGTGGAAAGCAATAGAAGAAAAGCACCTGATGTTAACCTCTGGTCTGCGTATGAATACACATCTGTGCATGGACACGAACACACAAATACATCCACAAGCATGCAACATATATATACAAGAATAAAAACAAAACAAAACAAAACAAACAGAAAACTCACGTAGGGGCTAGAGCAAAGGCTCAGCAGTCGAAAGCACTAACTGCTCCTCCAGAGGAGCAGAGTCTGGCTCCCAGCACCCACACGATGGCTCACAACCAACTGTAACTCTAGTTCCAGGGGACCCCACACCCTCTTCTGACCTTCACGGGAATAGACGTACATGCAGGCAAACACCCATTCACACAAAATAAAGGAATCTTAGCCAGGCATCATGGCAGATACCTTTTATCTCAGCACTCAGGAGGCAGAGGCAGGCCGATCGCTGTGAGTTTAAGGCCAGCCTGTCCTACAAATCGAGTCCAGGACAGCCAAGGCTACACAGAGAAACCCTGTCTCCAAAAGCAAGCAAACAAAAACCAAAAACCCAAAATAACAAAACAAAACAACAACAAAAGAGAATCTTAAAAAAAATAATGTAGACCAAAAGCTTACAAGGCTTTCTGGTTATACGAATTCTCCAATCCCTCTTAGAATTTTAAATGCCTTACAGGTGAGGCCACCTTTTCTAAGGAAGGAAAGGGTACCAGACATTTGTACCTCATCCCTGGTTTGGAGCACATTCACTGCAAACCAGGGATGAGGCTCGGTAGCTCATCCAAGGCTTCCGTGGCAGAGTCTGCTGTTCTCTGAGCGGGGTTCAGGTCCAGGATGGTTAGGATTAAGGACAGGTAGGCTGCAATAGCTGAATGAAGACAGCAGAACAAGGTAGTGGATGAGATTTGTGGCAGAGATTAGAACCCAGGGCTATGGGCACCTACACCCACCCTTGACTCCTACTCTCATCATGGCAACTTTTCTGTTCCATAATAGTGATAAATATTAATAACTACTATTTATTGAGCAGTTCCGAAATTTTCTACATATTGTGCACACATACATTATTTTATCATCTTCACAAAGGCCCTAAAAGAAAGGTACAGATGCCAAGTCATCTAGTCCTTCCTAAAGAGCTGTGACGTCAGCCCTATTTTACAAATAGGAGCAAGAAGACACAAAAAGTCGAACTTGGCACAAGTGAGCATGACTGGAAGGAGACAGGCTGGCTCAGAACCACTGCTCGTGGCCTCTAGGGCACCTGTGTGGGAAGCTGTGGAGCAGTACTCGCTTAGAACCCATGGCCACGCTTTTGTTTTGTTTTTCGAGACAGGGTTTCTCTGTGTAGCCCTGGCTGTCCTGGACTCACAGAGATCCGTCTGCCTCTGCCTCGCAGAGTTCTGTGACTACTCTTAACCAGTGAGAACCATGTTGGTGGTGTGAAATGAGGCTTTAAGTCCAGAGAAGGACCAAGGGAAACTGGGCTTCTCCTCTGTAAAAGAGCAAATGGAAAATGGCTCCCAAGGGGCCAGTGTTCACACTAGGACATGCACACATGCTGGTATGGTGTCAAAGGAGCAGTGAGAACGACCTCAAGTGTTCTGGCTGAGAATGATCATCCAAACTCCTCATTCCCTTTCTGGGATTTGGATAAGCCAGTCAGCCTTTCCAGGAGACAATCCATAGCGTTTACTGAGGACTTTTCATGAAATAGCTGTTCTGGAGTCTTAAAGTCCCCCAACGTAAATGTAGAATAAATGTTGCATTGATTTAATGTACTTGGTTTCACATGAAGAAAAGTGCCCTGTACATTCCACATTATCAACTAACGGGTATCTTGAAAGGAGAACAAAGTGGGAACTCATTTGAAGGACGGCAAAACAGCCACTTCCAAATTCCATTTTAGGAGTAGAATTAAAGAATTAAAGAATTTGAGGGCAACTGCTGTTCTGTGACCAGGCTTGTAGAGCTGGTCTCAGCCTCTCGGGACCCTCCCTGAGTCATAGTGGTTGAAGGACAGCCTCCTCCCTGTGTCCATATTGTTTCTCCCCACAGTCCCTCCTAACCTCTGACACATCCAGGCAGGAAAATGAACATACATATTTGCATAAGATAGAAGGCTATGTAAACAAACTCTTAGTTGGTTAAAGGGCACCACTTTATAAAATTCCTGTGTTATTATTTTTAATGGACTCTGAGCATCTAAAAATCAGTTTTATATTCTTTTAAAAAATCCTCTTCTCTTATTCCCTTTGGTTGCTTCCCACCATTTTTTTTTTCTGTACAATTCCAAGCTCTCCAAATTAACTTCCGTACCATTAAAAACAAACAAACAAAACAAAAAACTACTCATATATGTTTTTAAACCAACGAATGTAAATTTTTCCATAAGTTTCCAATTAGATAATTTCTATTTCCATTAATGGATTAAAATGAGATCTACTTTGAAACATACTTTGTGAGTGTATTTCCATCATGAATGTGGGCTCCAGCTTAGAGATGTCAACTTCCAATACTTTTTAGGTTACACCAGATTTTTCTATTTATGATTTTGCAGTGGTTGGTGAAAAGCGGACTCAACTATTGCTAGAAGTTGAATCACAGTTGGGGAGTTGGAGATGCTTATTATTCAGTGAGTCAACAAAGAATGTGTTCTGGCTGCTCGTTACACCCCTTAAAAATGCAGTGTTAGCTTAGAGACAAACAAAAAGGCAGAAAATGATAAACACTGAGGCCAGTACTTCCTCTTCAGTGTATGGTTTCTTAAATGCTTTTTAATTAATTTTACGTAAATTGGTGTTTTGCCTGTATGTATGTTCGTGTGAGGGTATTCAGATCCCCTGGAACAGGAGTTACAGACAGTTGTGAGCTGCCATGTGATTGCTGGGAACTGAACCCTGGTCATCTGAAAGAGCAGTCAGTGCTCTTAACCACTGAGCCATACCTCCAGCCCCAGTATATTATTTCTTAACAAGATCACTAGTGTCTTATTGGAAGCCAAAGGCTCAGAAGTCTTTATGATTAGAAAGAATATCAAGAAGACAAAATAATAACAATAATTACAATAATGGACATAAAAACTTGGGTTATTGTCAAAAAGCCACTTCAAATAACTGATTTGAAAATATATCTGAAAGTCATTGAGTGTTTCTCTGTAGTCTTTGTTCTTAATGTTCAAATACTAGATGATTGGTGTTGACCTTTGGCTTGTCCTGTTCTCTGTGCCACAGCCAAGACCAATGCAAAGGTATTTATTTACTTAGCCAACTTCATCCTTAAGGCTGTCAAAGAGGATCTGGGATGGCAGCAATGCAGGCTTGCAGGTTTGTAACACAGATAAACATTAAGAAATGAGCTCCTGTGTTTTTTACAGTATCCATACGAGTACATGAAAGTACCATATTATTTACACCAGATCGTGAGGAAACTGAAGGAATAATAAATAAACACATTCTAGACTTCTTGAACATCTACAGTAGGAGAGACACAGCACTAGGCATCTCAGAATAAACTGGTTATTTAAAAACAAGCTGGTTTTTCAAATGATCACAATGTAGTGTACATGGAATCGCATTAATAAAGACACAGAGCAGAGTGGAAGACCAGGAAGTAGGACCGTTTTGTGGGGATGGAATCTAAGCCAAGTCTTAATAGGTTGTGGGTGTTAGATAAGATTTCAGGGTAACAGAAGAGAGAGAAGAGCAAAGATAAAGGCAGGACATAGTGTGGGAATTTATTTAGCTGTCCCACGGGCAGAGAGAATGCAGAGAGAGGAATTCAGAGGGTCTGCAAATGTCCTCGAATGCTTCTTTGTGACAGTGCGGAGGAAAATAGTGCAATCACTTAGGCTGTCGCAATGTTTCAGCAGAGAGATAATTAGAGCTGGGACTGAGCAGAAGTGAATTACAAAGGTAATGATCTGAAAGATAGCAGATACGAATCTGTGTAATTTGGCAACTGGTTGGACACTAACTATGAAAGACGAGAATGAGTAAACACAGTTCTGAAACATTAAATAATTTCACACTTGAGTTTCTCTCGGACCAGGCATAAGGGAAATTGGACAGGAATATAGGTCTGATAATCAGGACAGATATAAATCTAGAAATCAACCAGAGAGATACGGTGGCTGAATCTGTCAGAAATCACAAAAGAATAACCAAGAGTACAAAGAGCAACGGGGTAAAAACAAAACCTTCAGGAAACACCTGCATTTTTGAAAGAGGAGGAGTGAAGGAAGAAAGGTTATTTTGTAACCAGAATAATGGTCAGAGACCTAAGACATAAGTGGTTAGGCACTAAAATCAAGAGGTTTCGGACAGTTCAATGCCGCTGAATGAACAAATAGGAAATTTACTGTGACCACAGAGGTCATGTCCAAGTTCCTCAATTTTGCAGCCACCTGCTCAAGTATCACAAAAGAAAGAAATGTGCTTTTGCAAGAGAAACCCACTTGTCATTTTACCAACGGTTAGCCTGCCAATCAGCCATTGCAACTCATTACAACATTCAGTCTTCGCTAAACTTAAATTAAGAAAAAAATCACCTTTGCATGCTACACTTCTTTCCTTTCACGGGCTTTTTTGATACCTTTATTAATCGCGTCCTTGGCTTTGCTTGCCCTCCTTCATTTTGGGGGTCCTGCTCAGTTGCTGGAGCTTCTGAAGTCGAGGTATAACCCAGGAGTAAGATTAGTGTTTGCAAACTTCCTCAAGCCTTGCTTTCCACGGGTGCAAAAGAACGGTGATATCCACTTATGAGAGACGAGTATATGTGCTAATGAAAGTAAAACCCTCACACGGTTCATTCCGCAAAGGTTCGATTCATTTTGCTCTTTTTCGTTTGCTTGTTTGTTTTGGTTTGTTTGTCTTTTTCTCGGGGGAAGAGGACTATTCCCAGTGTTCCCCAAGGCATACGGTACCGACCTGGGGACAAGTCTTAGTCTGTCTGCTCTCAGGGAAACATCTTCAGGAAGAGAAAGGCAAATAACTGGTGAGTCCTATGGACTGGGCAGCCCACGTACTACTGGGACTGGCCGAAGGTCCTGCGGAACGCAGAACGCCTGGAACCTGCGTGGCCTTTACAGGATAGGACTACAAATCCCAGAACACAACGCGCCACCAGGCAGAAATTTAGCAAGGCGCCTGCGCATGGGGCTGTAAGCGAGCCGGAGGAAGCGGTGCACCTTGGGACTAGTAGTCCCCAGGTGGCAACTCCTGGGGTCGGAGGTGGGTCGAAGGGACAGCTCCCTGCCCAGTCCCGCCTTTTGTCCACGTCCCGCTTCGCCTGGCCAATGCCCCGTCCTGTAGCTGCGGCCAGCCCCTCTCCGCGGCTGTCTCCATTGGTCCTGAGGCTATCCCACTTCGGCTCTACCCGGAAATAGCCTTGGGGAGGCGGTTTCCTAGACTACGACACCGGAAAGCTGGGGGCGGCGCTCCGAGTCGTGGAGGGCGGAGGGTGGTGGCAGCGCTGGCGCTGGGGACCGGCTCGGTGGCTTCGGCAAACAGTTTGGCGCCGGCGGCCGCCAGCCTCGCTCCGCAGCCCGCCCTCGACACGGCTCGCAGCCTCC
Source organism: Pachyuromys duprasi (assembly GCA_028658305.1). Classification (NCBI taxonomy): domain Eukaryota; kingdom Metazoa; phylum Chordata; class Mammalia; order Rodentia; family Muridae; genus Pachyuromys; species Pachyuromys duprasi. The sequence goes on along the minus strand of CM053759.1, from coordinate 38,635,299 downwards.
TCGGCGCCGGCAGCCCGCAATGTGGCCCACCGTGCGGGTGTAGCAGCTGCGCGTGCGCGGAACCGCGGGGCCATGAGCGAAGCCGGCGGCGGCCGGGGCTGTGGGTGCCGGGTCCCCCAGCGAGCGTCATGGAGCCTGGTGGCAGCGACGACCGCGCTCTGCCTGCTGTTGGCCACGTCCGTGTGCACGGCGGGGGCCGCGCCCATGAGTAGGGAAGAGAAGCAGAAGCTTGGGTAAGGGTGCGGGGCTGCCCGCGGGCGCGGTGCCTGTCATTGCGCCCCCGGAGCGCAGTGGACTTTCTCTGTGGTGGCTGGAACAGCTGGTGAGGCTGGACGACCTCGGTGCGGTGGACAGGGTCCAGGAGGATGGGCGACGAGGCCCGGGACGTGACCTCGGGGGCTGTCGGGTGTCTCCTGGGGAGCCAGTGACATGTGGCGGTGTGTCAGCGCCGCTGCCATGTCAGGGGCTGGTGGAGGGGCTCACGTACCGCCTGGGTAGCCGGGTCCCGGGGGCGCCTTTCTGGCGGAGGCAGGTTCACGGTTCTCGCCCAAGTGAGCTCCCCGCGGGAAAATGTTGCGGTGTTTCCACCTGTCAAAGGAAAAGGGGCGTTCACTGGAAGTTGAACTTTTCCGATTTCACTGTCCCCCCGCTGTGTTTCCTTTCCTGCACAGCCTTCTTGAAATGGAGCAGGCGGTTTGATGTTATTCAAAGGCCTCGTTTAAGTGTACCCCCTTAGCGTCGTTCTGTGAGTCTTAAAAAGTATTACGAAACTCTGTGTATAGCATTTAATCCAGTAATTCTAATGCATCCGAAGTGGTACAAATGACTAAGAACAAAGTGGAGAATCTCTGGAAATAGGCAAAACCCGTGGACAGTTAAGTTAGGGGAGAGGAAATGCAGGTGTGTCGGTAGCAGAAAGGAGAGTTAACTGTGAGAGATGCTTATTAAGACAGAGAGAGGTGGGTGGGTTTTGCTTGTCTGGTTAGTAAGCGTAGAGCACCAGGATGCAGCACTGCTTAGTGAAGATGTGAGAAAAAACTCGGTAGGAGTGTAAGTCATGTGACTTATTGACACCAGCTCCTGAATTTTAAATTGTGCTTGTTCTTTGATTCATTTCTTTCTCTGGTGATCTGTCCTGCAGAAATAAAGGCACCTTTAGAGATAACTGGGTAAAGGGGTGCTTTGGAAGGAACAGAACGGGTCCTAGGAGGGACATGGTTGGTTGAACATGATGTTTCATTCTATACTAGGGAATCATGTTCATACATTTAGGAAGAGTCCTGTACTAACACAAGTTGTAGGGTAATATATAAATAGTAAACACACCATTTTGTAAGAAAGAAATATAGCCTGAACTTTAAAAAAAATAAAAGGTAACATACCCCATAATGTTAAGATGAAAAGGAAGTGGAGCCATTAGGTTCAGATATGTATGCTTCCTTATTTCCATCATTGTAAAAGAGCTGTATTAATTTTTTAATAAAGGAGCAAATGAAAATCTGAGGAAAAGATGAGGAAGTGTCAGTTATCCAAACAACATTACCAGTGAATTCTAGTATCTTGCTTTTTTTCTTTGTAAGTTTAATATATTATTTCATGATGTCTTAATGACTTCCTGCTCTGTTGGCATTTAACTCATGCCATTTCTAAAATTGTTATCTCATCACGAGGTAGATGCTATCACCAGGTGCAAATGCAGAAACTGAGATTCAAGGTTAACTTGTTCAGAGTCTCAGAGCTGATAATAGGTGGAGTCTGGTTTGTTGTTGTTTTGTTACATATATATTTTTTAACCTGTGACCTCATAGCTCATATTCTACACAGTGCTGTGCTTTCTTAAGATTTTGGGGGGTGACAAGGAGGGGGCTGCAGCGGGGAATCAAAGTGAATAAATTATGATAAAAAGATTTGGGGGCAAGTATTATTTCTATAATGGCTGCAAATATTTTATTTGACTTATTAACATTTTTATATGAGTCATTGCCAAGCAGCCAGCCTAGACAAATCAGTGAGCCCCAGGTTCAGTCTCAAAAGCACCCACCCACTCTCTGGAATTGCTGTGAACACCCTCTGGAGTTGCTTGGACTTAATACCCGATCATATGTAGTCTTTCATGGAATTTTTTTTTTCCTGGATAGGAGATTTCCTGGTATTTCTGATTTTAGGTCAGTGCAGCTACTATTGATGTTGAGAGGCAATGTGACTTTAGAAAACCATTTATAGAAATTAAGAATGAAGAACATTTTTAATTGGGGGGGGATCAGATTTCCAATATATCTTACACAGTTGCTAAGTTGATATAAAACTATAGAAACTTTTTAACTGTTTAATACAGTCACTGTGCTGTTTGTAGTATGTCCACTTTGAAGTTTATGTTGTGGGACTTTACTGGCTGTCTGTTGCAGAGATGCAAGTGTGCTCTTGAATGCAATCATAATTTATTCATAATTTGGAAAATTCAAAGTTGAGTAAGCAAGGTAGAGTTTTTTCACCTGTGATTCACCCTAGACTCTAGCATTCCCAGAGACAAGCGATTTCCTTTTTGGATATTAATGGTTTATTCTACTTCAAGGAAGGAAGAGTTTGCACATCCCATTTTTATGTTATGTTTGTGGGGCCTTGACTTTGCTGCTGTCTGAGAGATCTTTATCATTTGCAAGATGAGGGATTATGTAACATATCCCTTAACTTTCTGAAATTCTCTGCGTCTGTGGAAAGGTACAATATTTTAACACAGCAGTAGGGAATTTTTTCTTTTTTAATTATGTGTGTGTGTGTGTGTGTTGTGTGCGCGCGCGCGTGTGCGCCATGGCACGTGGAGTCACAGAACAGCAAAATCAGTTATTTCCTTCCACCACATGGGATCTTGGGATCAAAGTCAGCTTGCCAGACTTCTTTGCACGAGCCTTTACCCAGCCGATCACCTTGCTAGCCAAGGTCTGATTTTTAATGGTTAGGCGTTTGAAAGTAGTTATAAAAAAGTTGTCAGGACTTATTTAGGTCACAAAATGAAATGTACTTGACCTAGCTGGTCATTACAGGCAGGGTCTGAATATGAGATGTTTTCTGCCTATTAGCTTTATTGCTATCGGTGTTTCATCATGTATTGTTCTGAAAATGACGATATAGTATAATGGGAAGGAAAGTGAATATAGCCAGCCATTTTCTTTCTACTCTTTCTATTCCTGATTTTAGTAACTGGAACTTTGGGAAGAGAAGAGTTAGTAAAAGACTTGCTTGCTGTTTTTCTTTGCTAATTATTGGATTTGGCCCTTTCTGGCTCTCACATTAGCTGTTGCAGGAGTGCTCAAGCCCTGGTCATGAGAATGCTTCATTGTGAGGGTCATTCCTTAGTTTCTGAGACCTTGTGGGGTTTGATTAATGAATCTGGTTTGAGCACTTGTGATCTTGCAGCCCCACCCTCCTGAAAGCTAGAAGTCTCCCTTTGAATTTTTATTTTTGAAGTGAATTTTATTTTTTGAGAGTATTTTTAAGAGAGCAAAGTACATCAGAAAGTGTATCTTTTGGAAACAAAACAAGCATCATATATACTTAACTAGGCATTAATGGTTTTACTCATTTTAATGGGAAAGGCAAAGGCTTGAGAAAATATTTTTATTTCATATTAGTATACACATCCCGCTACCCTTAGTAGAATATATAGAATAAGCAATAAATGGTGCTAATAATTGTTGCTTTGAGGATTGTCTGAAAACATCCCAATCCAAGAATAGGTTACATAATTATGTTAATACCTGTAGTGTTCTTTTCAAGACCAGCTTTCCTTCTCTGCCATCATGACATGGATCATTCAATAGTTTTTTAAGAAACAAACCAACCAGAAGTCTCATATACATTGCTAGGACTAGGAGGAGTAAAGGTTTGGCTCAGCTCTGTGGTATGGTAATAGAGACTTCTCTACCCACTCTGTGGTACCCTTGTTTTATTTTTTTTATTCGTGTGCTTTTATGGAGGAGAGTTATGTTTCTGAAGTACAGTAGATAGAATATACATAACTTTTCTCCCTCTCTGTTTTTTCACAATTAGAAATCAAGTCCTGGAAATGTTTGATCATGCTTTTGGCAACTATATGGTAAGTATAAAGCGCCCCTGTGCATCCCATTTATAGGCGCTGACTGACTGTACACAATTAGCTGGGAAATTTTGAAACCTGAATAACTAATGTATATGTTTAAAGAAAGCTTTTAAAAAGTGGGACAAATAGAAGCTAGCAGAGCATTCCTGGTGGTGATTCTCAGAGAATCAATTCATTGAATAGGTAAGAAATTGAAACCGGATCATGAAAGTTTGCGCTTAGCAGTTTACTTAGGTGCTGGCAGTGGTAGATAATGTGCATAGGTAAACAGGAAGAAGATATTGTCTCTGGCTCTAAGGGATGTTGTTTAGAAATAACTACATTACTTAACAAACCCACCAAGCAAACCATTGAATAGGAGTAGTATCACCCAGCATCTGTCCAGACGCTATGAGAGAGTGGACTCTGAATTGAATGCACTTTGGTCTCTGCTTGAGCCAGTGTTTCAGAGTGTTTAGAGCTGCTTTAAGATGAAGAAGCAGTTTCCACTGTTCACAATGAGAAATTCTAGGGATCTAGAATACAGAAAGGTAGATAAAACAGCCAACAAAGTTTAAGAGTTCAAAAGAAAGTTTTGCATAAAATTTGTACAATTTTGTAAAGAGTTTAATCAAGTTATGCTGAGGATTTCTTCTCATTTCCTTATTTTTACATTTAAAATATGCCAGGAAATTTTCTCCAATGATTATAGCCTAAAAGTAGAGTTAGCAAAATTCGGCAGAAAGCTAACTAAATCTTTTAAAGATAGTCTTCACCTGATTCAATAGATCCATTTTCATTTATTTAGGGCAGATACCCTAAATACCAATATATTAAATACCAATATAATTTGTCCTTTCCTTAGTAATTTTTGTATCTTTTTAAATTTATATGTCTGAGTGAATGCTGTGTGTGCTCACAGAGGCCAGAAGAAAGTATCTAATCACTGGTAGCAGGAGGTTGTGAGCCGCTGGAAGTGGGTACTAGCAAGCAAAATCAGGTCTTCTGGAGGAGCAGTTAGTGCTCTTCACCACCCAGGTACCTCTCCACTCCCTGTTTATATATTTTAAATGTGTTTCTTATTTGCTAGCTCTTGTTCTCTTTTATTATCACTTGGTTAGAGTGAGGTTTGACTTTGAGTAATGTTTCTAGAACCTGATGATTATGAAGCTTTGTGCATAAACATTGAAAACACAATTTTAAACTTACTACTCAGTGTGACTGTAGCCATTCCTTTAATATTTCTTTCAAAATCACTTACTCATTAATTTTGTTTGGAAGCTTAATTTAACATGTTTAGACTGGTCATAGTATAGAAATATCCAAATGGACCCCTAACAAGAACCTCAAGTTGTAGTCAGTGCAAGTAAATTTTTTTAAATAATTCATTTCATTTTATTTTATGTGCATTAGTATGAATGTGTCCGATCCCTTGGAAATGGACAGTTGTGAGCTGCCATGTAGGTGCTGGGAATTGAACTTGGGTCCTTTGGAAGAGCAGGCAGTGCTCTTAACCACTGAACCATCTCTCCAGCCCCCCACAAGTAAACTTTTGATTCCAAAGTTGAGCAAAATAGGAAATAGCTAGATGGATTTGCTCTAAATTGGGCTCTTTCTTTAAAGAGTTTATTTACTGTATGTATGTGTTCATGCGTGTGCATGGAGGACAGAGGTTGGCGTTGGATATCTTCCTCATTCACTGTTCACTTTAATTTTTGGGACAGGATTTCTCACTGATCCGGAAGCTCATGGTTTGGCTAGATTGGCCAGCCCAGGGATCCACTGTGCTCTGTTTCTCCAGGGCTGGGGTCATTGGCATGAACTGCCATATCTGGCTGTTGTGTGGGCCCTGGGGAATCTGAGCTTAGGTCCCCATGACTGAGCCAGCTCCCCAGTCTCTTTATAACTGTGGTACTGTTAATATTTCACCCCTTTTAGGAAAACTGCAGAAAGTTCTATCAGTATGTACTCAATGGGCTGGTGACAGAGTAGGTACCAAGGGCAGCCCTCACAAGATTTTCTGACCCGATTACTAATGTGACCCAGCTGGGTGACTTTGCTAAAAGTAACTACATACAGGATTGGAGAGAGAGGAGTTTGAGGTGTGTAGGTTTTAGGGTTGGATGCAGTTCTGTGTTTTTATTCGCTTAGATCCAACTGACCAGTTAACTCCTTCGAGTCAGGTCTTGAAAGATGGGGATAATAGCAGAGAATTATTGTAGACCATAAGATCTTTTTTTTTAAACATAGAGACCCTTCTTTGTTTTTAATTAGTATATAGTCAGCTTTTGTATGTCTTGTGGCTAGCATGGTACTTGAATACCTAAGTACCTATTAAATATTTTTTTAAAGAACAAAACTGAATTCTTGTGAAAATGAAATAAAATGTTTTTTGTATTTGATTGTTTTGATACATCTTGACTTTTAAACTTCCATTAAGTCTTTTTCTCTTAAAGAAAAGACTTAAACTTCTTTTAAAATGGAAAGTTATGGAGGATTTCAGGATCTATAAACCTCCTTGTATTGGTTGTAGTAAGTGGAAAGTGCCTGCCCTGTGTTAGGCTTTTAATAATGTACAGGGCTTGTCCTCATTTCTCACCAGCGGTTTGCAGTGTTGCTTCTCAGTCTGTTCTACAACTAAGGCAGTTGCTTGACTCTTCTTGGCGCAGGGGAAGAAAATGTCATTTTTGAAAGATGGCCAGTGTAAAGGAGTTAGGAGTGTGGACTTGGGGCCTGGAAGAGAATGCCCTGAGGAGAGTGTGCCACCTACCAGCCTGGTTAAGAAGGGAAGGTTAGCCTGATCTCAGAGCCCGTTTTCTCATCTGTATAAAATCTGCATCATCACACTCAGTTGATTTGTTTTCATTATGAAGCTACAAGAGCCATTTTAAAATGCAGTTGCATAGGATTTCCAGGTTTATGTCCATCTCCCATTTCGAAAATTTATTTTACAACATATTATTTGTGCACAACACATTATTTGCCATTTTAACCATTTTTAGAAAAACAATCCTGTGGCATTTGTCTCTAGAACACTGGTTCTCAACCTGTGGGTTATGACCCCTTTGGGGGTTAAATGACCTTTTTGTAGGGGTCACACATCAGCTATCCTGCATTTCAGGTATTTACACTGCGATTCACAATAGTAGCAAAATTGCAGTTCTGAAGTAGCAACAAAAAGTACTTTATGGTTTGGGGGTCTTCACCACATAAGGGACTGCATAAAGGGTCGCTGCGTTGGGAAGGTTGGGAGCTGCTGGTCTAGAGCATCTCTTCTCCATGAAGCTCTGCACTGGATTTTTCTTTTTAATCACTTACTCATCACCTAGAAGCAGAGTGTCTTAGAAAGGGTACCAGGTCATCTGGTGAGAGAGAGTCTGCGTTAGAACAAACTGCCAGACTTCCCGTTTTGCAGTTCCCACCAGCAGCGCATGCGCAGTTACTACACATCCGCTCAAAGACTGCTGTTGCCGAGTTCCTAATTTTAGCTCCTCTAGTGGGCGCGTGGTAGTGTTTCGCCGACTTCGATTTCGTTTTTCCTGGTGACTAATGACATTGAAAATCTGCCCATGCATTTATTTTATATTCGTGTATCTTTTTTGAAGAATCATCTGTTACAAGTGTTTTTTTTTAAATTATTTTAAACTCAGTCCTTTGTCCTGTTATTACTAGGTTGTAAAAATTATTTTATATCCTAGATGTGAGGCTTCTGTCATATTTTATGGATTTTTAAATGTTAGTTTGTACTTTGAATTTTAATTTTTCTTGCAATGATAGTTGAGGTAGAAATAATTTAAAATTATCAAATCTGATTTAATGTCTTATTTAAAAAATGTTCATGTTTTTATAGTTTGCTAGTCCAAGATCACAAAACTCCTTTTTTTTTGCTTCTAGATGTTTTTATAACTTTAGTTTATTCACTTAGACTTATGACTCATTTTGAGTTAATATTTGCATATGATGACATAAAGGTTGGCTTACTTTTTTTTCATGTATGAATAGTTATTATAGCACCATTGTTGTAGTGAATGGCCAGTTCCTGCGCAATTGCTCTGACGCCTGTGTGCAAAGAAATGGTTTGACTGGGTGTGTGTGGGGGGGTGTGGAGGTAGGTAGGTAGGTGGGCTCTCTAGGCTTTGAGTTTTGTTTTTTGTTTTTTTTTTTATAGCCACTTCAGACCAATGTCACATTGGCCCAATTTCTGTAACCTTGTGATGCATTCTCAGCAGTGTGAATGTGCTAGCTTTGGTTTTCTTTTCCAGGATTGTTTTTGGCTACTTTTTGCATGTCTATGTAAAATTCAAGACCATATTGCCAGTTTCTACTCAAACAATAACCAGCTTCTGTTTGGGGTTATGTTGAACCAACAGAACAATTTGGAGAGAATTTCATTTTTCTGTTTTCCTTCCTTCCTTCCTTCCTTTTTTCCTTCTTTCCTTTCTTTCTCTCTCTCTTTCTTTCCTTCTATTTTTTTCCCCCTGAGACAGAGTCTTGAACTTAGTATGTAGCCAGAGATCACCTTAAACTCCTGATCCTCCTCCAAGTGCTAGAAATATCAGGCATGCGCCCTGATATCTTTGTAGAGAGAACTGATTTCATTTTCTTTCCTTTCCTCCTCTTTTTCCTCTTTTTTTCCTGAGACAGGATTTCTCTGTGTAATACCACTGATTGTCCTGGAACTTGCTTGCTGGCCTTGAACTCCAGAGATCCACCTGCCTCTGCCTTCTAAGTGCTAGGATTAAAGGCATGCACCACCATGGCCTACTGAGAACTGGTTCTTAATATTAAGTCTTTATGAATATTGTTCTACCTATTTAGGCTCAATAATATGATTATGATTTTAGTTATTTTTAGTAGGATGAAATGTCTTCCCTTTACCAAATATATATAATAAGTGTTACTGAAAAGTCTTCAGGCTGGCATTTTGACTTGCCTCTATAGCTGAGTTTTTACATCAAAGCCCCTAGTAAATTGGGAATCTAGTATAGAGAATCTACTAGCTTGTATTTTAGCTTTTCCCCCCTTTGCTTTTAGTCAGGTACTTTTCTACGTAGTTTCTGTAAGACTCTTTTTATCACCAGAGTTTTATTTCTGAGTTATAACTAATTAAATGTTTTCATGACTCTTGGTTGGGTCAACATGATTGTCTCTCCTTTTCTGGCAACACATGAAGAGACATCACTGTGCTTCACACAGTCAGGCCGTGTGAAGCTGCAGCTGTTTGTTGCCACGCATGCCTTGCTCTGGCCTTATGCAAACTCTCCGGAGTGTGCTTGTGGTTAACCTGAAGGAAGGCTATGGTTTTATTTTTATCTTTAATCTTGAGAGGAAGATTATGAAGTATTTTTTACACCTTAGCTCAAAGTTACTTTGATTATTCTGCTTTGTATTTGCTATGGATATTTTTATTATCTCTATAGGTTCAGGGTTTGAATTTTCATATTTGGAATTTAGATTTACATTTAATTTCAGATAAAACCATTTGTGCTTTTGTTTTATAGAACTCTAAAAATAGCAGTATGAGGTTTCTAAAAATAGTAAGGACCTTTTTACCATAAAATTAAAATTTTGTCTTTTTACAAAATAACTTTCAAAATATTAAAGCAACTTTAAACTTTGTTTTGCTTTTATAACTTACATGTATTAAGTACATAGCAAAGCAAGAAAATTATAGGCACTCTGGAGAATCAGTTGTACTGAGATTGACATGTACAAATAATTAGAAATTTATGCTGAAATATGTATTATTAAACTTTTTTTAATATAGTATAAAATTCAGAATGTGGTGACTATATATGGATTCTAATTATGTCAAAATATTTCTTGCCTAGAATCATCTCAGAATGAATCATTATGGAACATTCAGTTTTCTAAAAAGAAATATATAAACAGTGTTGGTGACTGCAACCACGCACTCAAGTGTGTAGAAAAACTGAGAATTAAAAAAAAGATTTATTTATTTTTATGTGTATAAATGTATTTCCCACATGTATCTAGTGCACCATGTGCATGCAGTGTCCATGGAGGCCCAAGAGGGTGTCCAGTCCCTGAGACTGGAGTTAAGGTGCTGGGGAGCCACCTTCTGGACGCTCGGAACTGGACCTGTCCTTAGCCATTTAGTCCGGTTCTGTGCTGTGATAGAACACCATGACCAAAAGCAATGTGGAGGAGAGGATTCATTTCATCCTAACAGCGTGTCATCCGGGGAAGCCGGGCAGGAACTGGGGTAGGAACCGACAAGGGCTCAGAGGAGTGTTACTTACTGGTGTGTTCTCCCATGGCTTGCTCAGCTTGCTTTCTTCTACCACCCAGGACCACCTGCCCGTGGGTGAAAGCATCTCTAGTGAGCAGAGCTTATGTATACCAATAATAAGAAAATGAACAAGACTTGCCTGAAAGCAAATCTTACGGAGACGTTTTCTCAGTTGAGAATCCGTCTTAGCAAATGGCTGTAGCTTGTGTCATGTTGACAAACTTACCAGGACAAACAGCAAGTGCCTTTAACTGCTGTTCCATCTCCCAAAATCTAGACTTTTGACAAAGAGCTTTGAAGGGTCATAACATTTGTATTGGGTTCTGGGAACCATTGCTGGCGTGGTCAGTGTTAGAACCCTCTCAAGGGGAGCGGACCACACCCATCATTCTTCTGTTCCCCTTTCCTGAGTTTTGATTTCATTCCTCAGTTTCGCCATTTCTGAGTTTTGATTTTGATTTTCCTCTTGGTCACCTCATTTCCTCAGGAAGTTTCCTGGGTCTAGAAGTGTCATAGGTATTCTATTTCTCTGGTAGGTTGTCTCCTCCCTTACTTGGAGAACACCTGAACAGTGTGCAGTGCTTGCAACAGACATTTTTTCTTTCCTTCAGAAACTTGAAGACAGTTCTGCCATTTTTTTGCACTCGCTGGGCATTTCTGTGGAAAGTTTCCAGTAGTCTGATGTGTGTGCTGTGTGTGACTTATTTTATTACTCAATTGCCCATACAGTTCTTAATATTTCTCACAGAAATACTTGCATTTGTGTGTCTGAGTCCCTGTATGACTCTCATATAACTCAGTTATCTGACTCCAAATGCATAGTGTATAGCAGAAGAAAAAATAGAGATCAGGAACACCAAACACATGGCCTTTCTCAAAATTCTCCAATGGTTATGGATGAAGGAGAAAAGTAGGAACCTAATATTAAGTATTTTTAGTATGTAAACTGTTAAAAGGGCCTCTGTCGTTTTATAAAGAGTTTCTTGGAGGCGCTCCGCAGTGCTTGCTCTCCTGAGACACACTAAGCATCTTCCTGGGCGGGCGTGGGAAGTCTCGGTCCTTTCTAATTCGGGGTGAGCATCAGGCATTTGATACTTTGCTCTTTTAGTGTCATGAAATATGTCTAGGATTTCCTTTGCAGGATTACTTTCTCATGTGGCATCTTTAGCCCTTATGTCATAACCAGTTTCTTAAGTTACATTGCTAATTTGGCCAACATTTCATATAATTGAGAAAGAATGAATTCTTTAGAGTGTAGACTTTAGAAGATTGACATTTGGGGGAACAAATAGTATTAAACATTAGAACCAAAGTGAATCCCAGATAGAGAAAACATTTAATTGTAGTCCATCTATATATGTGTACATATTTGTATGTGTGTATGTATATGAGCAGTGTTTCTAGGACCCAGAGTAGCCTGGTGCAGCATTCCTGAACCCAGAAACCATGAAAGGAGAAATGAATAGATTTACCTACATACTTAAAGCTTATAGTGAAAACATTACAAATAGAATGAGAAACTAAACAAAGAAAGGATAAAAGATACTTAATTGTATATGACAAACCATGTTTATTGAAGCTCTTTTGGAAGTAGAGTTAGCCTTTAGAAGCATAAATGGTATAAACAGGCATTTCTCCAGACTGTCTAATAAGATGTGTATCCTTATTTATACTGGAATTTGGGCATTTTTTTAAACCCTGGAGATTGGCAAAATATAAAGCATCAGTCATTTCATACAAAGAGTGAAGTAAACAGTAAATTAATACTATGGTTGGTGGTCAAAAATTCAGTAGCCCCTTGACTCATCTATTTTTAAGTGCTCCACAGAAATAACACATGTATGAAAGGTAGCATGTCCACAGACATTTGTTAGCTCACTCTTCATGTTTGTCCTTACAGGAATAAGTAAATGTATCTACACTGTGCAACCTTGTGAGGAGCTGGTCACGATAAGGGTGTTGCCTCCTCAGTCAGGTGACCAGGCTTTGAACTCTGGATTCATCACATCAACTGCTCAACCTAGGCTTATGTGATGTTTCTGGGTCCTAGTTTCCCCTGTGAAATGAAGACAAGTGAATCTTCTTCAGAAGATTTTTGAAAAACTTAAACTGTTTACATGTATAGAATAGAAGTAGAAAATAAGAACTCAATAAGTATGAGTTATGACTTAACTTTGTCATTAAAGTATTTTTAAAACATTCAAACATGGTGGAGACGTTATTCTAATTACTGTTGCATTGCTGTGGTGAAACACCATGGCCAAGGCAACTTGTAAAAGGAAGCATTTAATTGGGGGCTTGCTTACATCTTTAGAGGGTGAGTCTATTATCTTGGCAGGAAGTATGGTGCTTGAGCAGCAGCTGAGAGCTCACATCTGATCTGGAAGTAATGGGCAGAGAGAGAGAGACAGACAGACAGACTGAGCCCAATGTGGGCTTTTGAAACACAAAGCCTACTCCTCCAACATTCTTCCTCCAACAAGGCCACATCTCCTAATCTTTCCCAAACAGTTTCTGAAACTGGGGATCAAACGTTCAAATATACGAACCTGTGGGGGCCATTCACATTCATGCCACCACAGGGGTACCTTATGTTTTGAGTAAAATATAAAATAAATGAGACCACTGAATATAGATGGCATAAGCACCTGTTTATAAATACAATTTCTGGAAGTGGCCAATTACTGGTAGAGTGCTTGCTTAATATGGCTGAGGCCCTGGGTTTGTTCACAAAACAATGCATGTATATAGTCGTATGAGAACCTGCTAGGAGAAAGGACTGCATTCAGGATGATCCACTAAACTGATCTGGGTGATGTTAAAGTCCCAGCTCTTACCTGGCTATGGCAGTATGTACTTGTAATCCCAGTTTTCAGCAGCCAACGCAGGAGAATTGCTGGTAACAGGCCAGCCTGGGCTATATAGTGAGACCCTGTTTCAAAAGGAAATGTTATAAATGATACATGTACGTGTATTTTAGTTATTAAGACGTGATTTAGAAGGCCAAAGGTGATAATCTGTAGAGAGTGAGATTCAAGGAGGGAAATCAGATTTTCAGACTTTTTGCTGTTGTTTGGTTTATGTTTTTCAAGACAGTGTTTCATTGTAGCACTGGCTGTCCTGGAACTTTCTCTGTAGGCTAAGCTGGCCTCAAACTCAGACATCTGTCTGCTTCTGCCTCTTGAATGCTTGTGATTTAAAAGTGTACACCACTACTGCCCAGCCAGAGTAACAATTTTTAAAAGAAATTTTAATATGCTTTTTAAAAGCATGTATTACATTTTTCTTTTTTTTTTTTTGACAAACCCTTGTGTTGAGGGCGCGTGCATTACATTTTAAATTAAAATTTTGAATTGTCTACAAATTGTGTAGATAATCCACCTTTAAGTACTAGTCCTATTCTCTGAATGATGTATGCTTTCTCTCACTTTCTTTAGTAACTTAATAAGATTTTCCTATAGGAACATGCTTACCCAGCTGATGAACTCATGCCTTTAACCTGTCGAGGGCGCGTCAGAGGCCAGGAGCCAAGCCGGGGTGACGTAGACGATGCCTTGGGAAAGTGAGTATGAGCATAAGGCATAGTGTGGCGTTTTAGAGTAGCTGGGTCCCACTTGGAGAGAAAATTCAGCACATTTCTGGGGTTTTGCCAACTTTAAATTCCTTTTGCATTTATTTGTTTATTGTGTGTGCTTGTTTACACGTGCTGTGGCATGCGTGTGGAAGTCAGAGAACAATTTGCAAGAGTTAGTTTTCTTCTTTTACCATGTGGAGATTGAAACACTTTTACCTATCAAGCCCTCTTACTCTCACAGTTGACCAGATTTTAAAGAATGCCTTAAAAAAGGAAAGAAAAGGAAAGCCTCCCTTAAACATTATATTAAGGTCTTTTATTCTTTCCGATTCTAAAAAAATAACATTTCTTATATCTGAGAAAAGTTAGCTTTTTTTTTTTATTTTTTGAAAAGTTAGCTTATTAAACTGGATGAAACTTTAAAAATGTAACTGGTGCTAGAGAGATGGCTCATGTGCCCAGCAAGCTCATGGTGGCTCCCAACCGTCTGCAATGAGATCTGGTGTCCTCCTCTGGCCTGCAGGCAGAGTGCTGTATAAATAATACAGAAATCTTCAGAAAAAGTATGTGATCTTGAACATGCATATGAAGTCACCACCATATTATAAGGAATCACTGAATATATATATATATATATATATATATATAAAACTGCCTGTATGTACATATTTATGTATTTATGTCTATGGTATGTTTTGATTTATAGTTACTAATTTATTTGTGCTTTTGGGATTGGGCCCCTAGCATTAAGTTTTAATGTTTTATTCATTCTAAAAGGAGCCAACGACATTTCTGTGCATCTTTAGTGATACGTAGAATGTTTCAGATTGTTAGGTTATTGTGTAGGTCACGTTGTAATGTAGATACACGGAAGAGCTACTTATATAGTGTTATATATGTTGTTACATTTATTTCTTAGGTTTTCCCTAACACTGATCGATTCTTTGGATACGCTTGTGGTAAGTTCCATTTTTCTTGGAATCACTTATTTTATAAGTTTTATGATATCCACACTTAAGTGTTATAAATGTAATCAGCATACTATGTATGGAATAGAAGCCATAAGAATTTAAAATGTCCAAATTTTTGCTTCTTAATAAAGCTTGAGTGTTACTGAGTTATGTCAGATTATTGTCAAATATAGTCATGTAGCAAAATGGAGATACTCAAATAATTTAGTTAGTTCACATGTTTCCCCAGCCCTTGGGTAAGGAGCGAGAAGCTTTTGAAAGAAATTCTTTTGGAAAAATGTTATACTGTTCTTGCTTTGTGGATGTATGCCGCATGATGCTGAAACTCACGCACAAGCAAAAATGTTTTTTCCCTTTCAACCCATATATTGTAGAGATTGTGCTAATTAGTATTAGTTTCAGAGTTGTTTGTGGTGGCAGAGGGGCAAGATTGTGTTCCAGATGCCCTGTTCTGAAGTACTTTCTGATGTTTTTACAATTAGAACATTGTGGAAATGGGCTTGTTTAAGAGTTTTCTTTAAGGGCTAATCTTGTACTGTAAGTTATTGCAAGTGCGAATTTGTACTAAATAAAACAAGATAAAACCATCTTTCAAGTAGCAGAAAGTTTTTACTCCTGGATAGTGTTTCTTCATTTTCCCTGCAGCACATTCTTAATTTTGGGACAGAAATCTCACTGTGGTAGTAGCGTTCAGAGAGAGATGCCCACTGGGGTCGCTGCTCTCTGATTGCTCTGGTGAAGCGTCAGGACTGCCCCTCTCTGACGGTAGTAGAGCAGAGGTGACACTGACCATTGAGGCCTTTGTGCTGGGCTGGAGGCTTGCCAAGATGGATGAAAAGCACAAACTGCACTATAAGGACTCTGAAAAAGTGCTGGGAGATGCCGTGCCTCTGAGTCAGGGGGCACAGGGGCAGAGAGAGATGATGCACAAACTGTCCCAGCAGACAGTGAGTGTGTGCTCTGGAGCTGAACAGTCTCTGGATGGGATGGGATGATTGATGTGTAATCGTAGCTGAGTGAGGCACAGGGCTGCTTTGGGATGGGAGGAGAAGCAGGCGCTGTGAGTGACAGCACTGGAAGAGCGCTGGCATTCCTTCTTCGTTTTGTCATCTTGGCTTCATTCCTTCAGATGGCAGATGCCCCCTCACTTGTAAGTTCTTAACTTATTTTCATGGACTTTAGTTATCATTATCACTTTATAAAATATTTTCAGACATAAAGGAAATAGGGTGGTTCTAGGCTGCATGTTCCTGCATTTAGAAATCTATCAACTTCTCTAATTGGATGGCCACAACTTATTATGAATCATATTCTTCAGGTTGTACTTTTAAAGAATTTGTCATTATTTCTCAAAGTAAAATGCCTGGACTAGTAATAACAGCATTATTTAGGATCTAGTTAGAAATAAAAATTATTGTGGGCTGGTGAGATGGCTCAGAAGGAACATTTACCACCTTGTGACAAGCAGGACCACATGGTGGAAGGAAAAGACTGACTTATGCAGATTGTCCTCTGACCTGGACACATACACTGTGGCATACATGTGCCTGCATACAGCAGGCATGCACATGCAAAAAATAAAACATAGTTTATAAAATATTTCAGTCTTCTCAAGTGAGAAAAAACAAAATAATTGCAGATCACCATTACACTGGAGATGAACAAATTCATTTTGAATTTTGAATCATTATCCTAAATATTTTCTTTTGAGTTTAAACAGAAGAATTAGAGAAAAATAGAGTATTTTCATAGGTTTTCCAGCATTTAGAAGTGATTTTATCTTGCATGTTTTTATCAATACAAACACTAGTGTTTCTAATTAAATTTGCCTTTTAAATTATTATTTTTTAAATCTGTGATTTAGCGATTTGAAAATAATAGCATATCACTTACAGTGACTAGAGTACAGAACGCAACCATTTTTATTTTCTTTGTAACATAAAGTCAGTTTCTCTTGCCATAATTTGATTTTTAAATTTAAATTGTTCAAAATACTAGTTTTGACCTATTGTCATAGAATCAGGCACTAAAACATTGCACCTTTAAATTCACATTACTATGAAATCTGAAAAAGCAATAGTTCCTGAAACAGATTAAAAGTAACAGAGGAAAGGTGAGGCATAGACTCTCTTCTTGGTACTTGTTAGGAGACAAATAAATATAAAATGATGAGGCTGTTAGAGTTAGTTCTGTTTGGAACTTTGGCGTTGGTGCTTCTGTGGTGGTGTTTGGAGAGACACAGCTCCTGGGATACACAGGAGGGAAGTGTGGCTGTAGAAGCTCTTAGAGGGGGAAGGTAGAGAAGATTTACAAGGTAACAAAAAGGATGGCCAGCG
>CM053759.1:38606594-38617990 GCA_028658305.1 Pachyuromys duprasi | reverse complement strand
GTCTCTACATAATACCTAATCACGTCTGTAATTTAGATAGAAAAATCTAGAGCAGCCTTTATAATGACAGTGACCCCTTTTCATGGAGCTCATTCCAAAAACTCACTGAGGTTTCAGTTGAGTCACAAGCCTAGACTGGCTTGGTTATAATAGTTGTGATACTAAACACTTGTTCAGCACTTAAGTCAGACACTGGTTAAAATACTTTGCACACATGATCTCATTTAAGAAAGCAGTGCTATCAAGCAGTGCCTCCTTCCTTTACAGATGAAGGAATATGCTCAGATATGGAAGTAGCTTGGCTTGACTCACAAGTGACTGAAGTGAGAACTAGAACTCAGATTATTAAGACTGTTCTTGACTGTAATGTCACACTGCTTCCTTGGCCAGTGGAGCACCCATCAGGTATGGGTGGCATCAGGTGAAGGTGTAGGCTTAGTTGGGTGAAGACAGTACTTTCTTTGGAGTGGGCAGTTTCTTATTTTACGTAACTATGTATTTGTTTGTGTGTGTGTGCATTGTGTATTTGTGTGAACGTACCACCCTGTGTGGTACCACTTGCAGGGGTGGAGTGGCTCCTCTCATATGGTCTCAGGGATTGAATTCAGGCCAACAGGGTTGGCAGCAGGTGCCTTTACCCACTGAGCAAGCCCAAGAGAGTTTAGTTCCCAAGACAGTACTTGATGAGCAGGACGGTTGTTTACTTTGCTCTGGCTTAGAAACCAAATCCCTGCAGAGCATACCCATGTAGCTCAACTGTAGGTCATAGACAGTGTATGCCTATGTACAGATATGAACAGTATTTGAAGAAGAACCAGAATTAGAAAAGCTCTCTATATATCCCCTGCCTGTCATCTAAGCGTGAAAAAGGATCCCTTTATCTGAATCACTTGGTTCCAGAAGTTTGTCTTTTGGAACATGTCATAAGCTTTACAGGCTGGGCATTCCTAACCCAACAATCTAAAATATTTGAAATCTGTAACATTTTCAGTGGTGCCAACAAGGTATTCAAAACCTAAAAATTTTAGATTTTGAAGCATTTTGGATTCGAGACTTGGGACTTGGAGATGCCCAACCTGCATTCTGAATAGTCTGAGTCCTCTGGTGGGTGTTTAAGGCTTCCAAAGTACGCCAGGGTGTAAAGACTCCCTGCTGTTCGCGCTTACTTTCCAGTTTCAGACATCACATTTTTATTATATACTTAAGGATATATACTAGTTTGTATGCCTCATTTTTCTGACTGTTAAAGTATGCTAACATTGATTCTAGTATCTCATTCTGAGTATAGTTTTCTGTTGACTTGGTAGAAAAGAATTTTATGTTATCTTTTCTTCTACTAGGTATTAAACAAAACCAAGGAATTTGAAGATGCAGTGAGAAAAGTTTTAAGAGATGTTAATTTAGATAATGATGTAGTTGTATCGGTCTTTGAAACAAACATCAGAGTTCTTGGGTGAGTACACACACTAAACGTTAAAGACGCAATGATAACGATAGAAAAGCTTCCAGCTGATTATTTCTTGAATGTAGTAAAGAAGTTTCTTATCCTTAAAATATAAAATTTGGGGTGCTGGAGAGAAGGCTCAACAGTTGTGAGCACTAGCTGCTCTTGTAGAAGATCTAGGTACAGTTCCCAGCTCCCACATGGTGGCTTACAGTGACTGAAAGTCTAGTTCAAGGGGATCCAGTACCCTCTTCTGGCCTGCAAGGGCACTGCATGTATGTGGTAGACAGACATTCACCAGCCACCAAAACACCCATACACCTAACATTAAAAAAAAAACTGAAACCAGGCATGGTGGCTCACACTTGTGATTCTGACACTTAGAGGCTGTGACAGGAGGGCTGTGAGAAGTTTAAGACCAGCCTGGCCACACAGTGAGTCCCATGCCAGCCCAGCCTAGAGGGAGCCCCACCTCTCAAAACAGAAGAAAAAAAGAAAGTCTGGATGTAGTGAACAGGCCGTGGGGCTAACTTTGTATTATGCTGTAACTGACACAACAGTCTTCAGAGACAGACTCACCACAGGTGATCCAAGTGTGAAAAGGAAGTGTATGTAGGTTGAACACATTTTCTGTTAGTTCCTTCAGAGGTTTCCAAGAGTCTCCACAGTTGGCCAGCATTAGCCAGGAGCCTCTGCAGAGAAGCCACATGAGACTCAGTTTACAGGCTTGCTCCTCCGACAATAAGACATACCCTTGTGAGATTTTAAAAGTGTGAGGTTATAAAATTAATTCATCCCAACACTAGGTAAGTTTATGTTTATTAGCTTTTGTAATTCTCTGTCCCATCGCCTTGTTGAAGTGAGCTACTCTTCAATTAAATATAAGAAGTCTAAAATGCTTTTTAGAGATTATTAGCCTTTTTAATGAGGTAAAAGGTGTTTTTAAGTTTTAAATGTTACATCAAGAGTCAAAGATTTTCATGGTGGTAAAATTAAAACTTTAAATTCATTTTAAAAACATTTTTTCATTTGCTATCCAGGGTGTACTCTGGTTTAAGAAATTTTAAGGTACTTAAGAATGCAAGTTCTTTATAATAGTGTATATATTTTTGCGTTTGTTTTTATATTACATGTATCTAGGGGGGAGCCCATAGGACAACTTGTAGGAAGGATAAGTTCTCTACTTGTAGGAAGTGGGTTTTGGGATTCGAACTCCTAGTCTGCAGTCTTTAGCAAGCGCCTTTACTCACTAAGCCTTCTTGCCAGCCCCTAATATTTTCTGTTTGTTTTAATATTTTAGCTATGTGATTATAATAGTTTGTCATAAAATGAGTAGTTGGTAAAAAGAACTAAATCATCTGTAGCCTGTCTTACATTTGCAAATTGTTGGGAACAAATGCTTTCACCTTCTTAGATAGTAGCCTGTAAATATCTTTAATTAATCTACAGCTAATATTTTGTCTTTGTGATCGTAGGGGTCTCTTGGGTGGACACTCACTGGCAATCATGTTGAAAGAAAAAGGTGAATACATGCAGTGGTATAATGATGAACTTCTCCAGATGGCAAAGCAGCTGGGTTACAAACTCTTACCGGCCTTCAACACTACCAGTGGCCTTCCTTATCCCAGGGTGAGTCACTGCGAACAGGTACCACTTTGCTTACACTTCCTTTGCTGTTAACAGGATGAGTTCCTGTGGTCAGAGGTGTTCCTCACCCATGTGAGCCTCGAAGAAGATGCATCAAAGCTGACAGCAAATTCATATTGACATTTCAGCTAAGTTACATTTGAGCAAATGTAAAAATTCCTGTAAGCTTTCGTTGGCCTCAGTGTGTCAGGCTAGTTCATGCTGCAGAAGGAGCAGACAGCCAGACTGCAATGTGGGCCAGAGTTGTTGGTGCCGAGATGATGTGGAAGCTGTGAGAGTAGGAAGGTGTTACTCTCCAAGGAGAGGGTGAGGAGGAAGTGGAGCTACGCAAAGGAAAACTTCCAGAGATTCAGCTGTGAACATCACACTGTGGGCAGTGTGATGAAATCCTAAGAAAGAAGCTCCAGCAGGAGGGGAGTGTCTAGGTACAGTGCCTTGCCGGGTGTTGTGGGGCAGACTGATAGGGAGGAGGCTGCAGTGTGGGTCGCTTGCTGCTGTGGGGTTCCTTCTTTGCTGGCACTAGAGCCCTGAGGCCCAATAGGTAAAGGAGCTTCTCTACTGTTTTGCTCTACGAGAATATTTTCTATTTAAAACAGGAGAAGGAAGCCGTTGAGGATGGAGTGGACTCTCATTCTTTATTAACACTTTTTCTCCCATTTGTCCAAGTCAGACCCGAGGTCTGTCACCTTCTCCTTTCATTTTGCTGCTGTGCTATTGAAGCCCACGTGGGGGCTGGAGAGATGGCTCGGCTGTTAAAAGCTAGCTCACAGCCAAAAACAAAGCCAAAGTAATTTCATTCAGAAACTCCTGTATCTTAATGTGGTTATCCTTTTCTCTGGCTTATTATTCAGGACACTTGGAAAAATAGTGTGACCAAAACATTTTTTATTGAATTGCTTCCAAAACTTTAACGTTTGCCCTGGTCCAGTGACTGCCTCTTAACATTCAGAAGTTTTTCTAGTTTGGCAGGAGACTTTCTCGTGTCCTCTCATAGTCCTTAGTCCCTTTTCTCTCGCTGTGACAAAACACCATGGCCGAGATAACGTGAAAGGAAGAGTAAGTTAGGCTTGTGGTTCCAAAGGGCTAGAGTCCATTGTGGTTGAGTGAAGGCATGGTAGCAGGAACAGCTGAAAGCTCGTCTCCCAAACTGCAGGCCAGCAGCAGAGAACACACTGGTGTGGTGGGAGGCTTTTACATCTTCAAAGGTGACACACCTCCTCCAACAAGGCCACACACCCTAATTCTTCCCAAGTAGTTCCCCAGCTGGGGACCAAGCATTCAAACATGAGCTTATGGGGCTGTTCTCATTCAAACCAACATACTCCGCTAGCCCAGGGAGACCACCTTTCCATCCAAACAATATGTAGTGCTCTTCAGACCTCAAGGGACTTTTGTGTTGCATGCATTTAGGCCTTCCATTTCTACTGCCTAGTATAATTTCTCTGGAAGTGTAAGTCAAGCAAGACTCATTCTCTGTATTTATGACGTCATTGTGGACCGGGTAGGTGTTCAGCAGCACAATACAGATAGGTGCTTTTCAAACCAGAGATGATACCCATTGATTTCCCCATCAATTTAGTCTATCATGACTGCTACCTTTTCTCTAATGAAATACTAGAATTAACCCCTATATTATTTAAAATTTCAGTTTGGGTATTTTTTTGTTTTTTCCTTCTGTATGTACACATTATATGAACTTGTTAGTGTGAGAGTCTGCACATACGCATGTGAGCTGTGTGTGGGGGGAGGGCAGATGGGTATGGATGTAGAGACCTGTAGTAGATGCCGGATGTCTTTCTGCAATCTTTACTTTTTTAGGATACCTCACTGGCGCTCGTTAGTTCGTCAAGGCTGTCTAGCGAATGAGCGTTAGGAGTTGTCCTGTTTGGGTCCAGTAGTACAGGGTTACGGGAGCATGCGGCTACCCAGATGAGGTCCCCGTGCGTATGCGCCAGCACCTTCCTCACTGACGCTTCTCTCTGGCCCCAGTTTTAGTATTTTAAATAGCTTTCCTGCCAACAGACAATACCTCTTTTTTTTTTTACCTGTTTTATTTTTTTTGTCTTTCGGACGAATTGCTAGAAGAAAGTATGGAATGCTTTTTAAGACTCTGAGTACTTATTACCAAATTGCTGCCAAAAAGTTACTTTCATTTTCCCTCAATGACACAGAGTGTGTGATTCCAACACTGTAAAGTTTCATTCTTTTCTCAGTATTAGGAGGGAGAAATTGCAGTCATTTTAAATGAGAATTTGTTTGCTACTATATTTGCATCGTTAGCTGGTCAGTTTCCCTTAGTTTATTAAAGCTAGATACAAAACTATTTAAAGCAGTATGTATACATTAAATTTACATGTAGTACGTGTTTCTGTTTTTGTTTTATTGTCATTTATCTTTTTTTAACTTAAAAAAAATAGTGTGTGGGTGTTTTGCCTGTATGTAGGTGTGCTACATGCCTGTCGGTGCTCACAGAGCCCAGAAGAGGGCATCGGATTTCCTTGAACTGTAATTTCAGACAGCCAAGAACCACCCTGTGGTTGCTGGGAAGTGAACCTGGGTCATCTGGAAGAGCAGCCAGTGCTTTATCTCTCTACTCCCTATTTTTTAAGTGTGGGTGTGCCTGTCTGCCTGCTTGCCTGCCTGTGGGTATGTGCATGAGTGTAAGTATCCACAGAGACCAGAGAAAGTGTTGGTTGGATCCCATGGGAGCTGGAGTTACAGAGGTTTTGAGCCATCTGCTGTAGATACCTGGACGTTTCTGATGTCTTTTTCTCCCTACTCTACCCCAGTTCCTTCCAACACCCCAACACCAGGTAGGAGAGAGACAGGGTTTGTGGGAGAGGGGACATAGTTCACTTAGCTGCTTCCTGCTGGTTAGGGTCATCAGGTTCCTTGGAGCCAGTCCAGTCCTCCTTTCAGGAGATCTCCAACTTCTTGTCTCGCCGCAGCAGCCAGGAGCAGCAAGGGAGAAGCAGGAGCAGCATGGTCCTTTTTCCCATCTGCACGCTCTCTGGGCTCTGGCATTTATTCTCTCTCCAGAGTCCTCAGATTTAAACTATCTGCAGCTGGCAAAGAGCTCCTCTCAGAGCCCAAATGAGGCAAACTGTCTGCTGCTGTGAACCATCTGACTCAGTCCCACATCCACACCTGGGACAAAAACAAAAGCATGTTTCTATGTACAACACTCATGCTTGTTCTGTAAGCACTTTACCAGCAGAGCTATCTTCCTAGCACCTCTCAAAATTTTTATGTTTGCTGTAACATGAGAGGCAGGCTTAAATTGAAACAGAAGGTGCTACAGTATTAGTGTCAACAAAGAAACTTGTGATTTTCCTATTGCTTGAAGTGTCAAAAAGAGTTTGAAATGATTATTTTAGAAGAGGAACTGTTTTGAAGGGTTGCGGCATTGGGAAGGTTGGGAACCACTGCTAAATAGATAGTAAGTGTTGCTCAGGGAACTGGAAGTGGGGAGTCAGTGTCCTCAGTGATGTGGCCACTGGTGAGTTCCCCATGCTCCAGGGGACAGCTTCGTACTCATGTGGACCCTGGTTGAACTCAATGAGTCATGGGACAAAAGTAAAAATGACAGGCACTGCTGAGATGAATCAGCACACAGGCGCCTGGCAGCCTGTGTCTGTCCTCTGGACCACTTAGGAGAGCTGAGTTCCCGAGGTGTCTTGTGTCTATGTGATTGGCATACATGTGCCTTCTCCCACAGAGTAGACACCAAATGTAAGAAAAGAAAGCGTGATAGTGGGAGGAGGCTGAGAGGGTGGAGTGAGGGCTGTGAGCAAAGTGTAATGTGTACATGTAGAAATTGTCAAAGAATAGTTTACAAAAACATACAAACATTTTAATCTCTTCTAAGTATATACCATTTTTCTCTGTGGAGTGTTTAAAAGTCTTCTACTGCTTTCATAAATTCTTCTAAGGCTAATCTACCCTGTATTAACAGTGCTTGCATTATTATAATAATATTTGTGTTATTATATCATCAAGAAAGAAAGTGAGGCCTTACTTACCGCACACATTCTGTTTGATCAGAATATATTTTCCCACTAGGAAAGCCACAGAGATCCTCAGGCTGAGTTCACTTTATTCACTTCATGAATTATTTTCATAATCTGATAAAGGCCTGATTGACAGTGGTAGATCATAAACTCATTTATGTCTTGGCAGTTGCTCATGGTAACGTTTTCATTGTATTTAGATTAATTTAAAGTTTGGCATCAGAAAACCAGAAGCCCGGACAGGGACTGAGACAGACACCTGTACAGCCTGTGCGGGGACCTTGATCCTTGAGTTTGCTGCTCTAAGTCGATTCACCGGAGCGACAATATTTGAGGTTTGCTTTTCACAGCCTTTGCTCTCTTGGGGTTTGGGAAGAGCTAACTTTCTATTTGTTTTTGTTGGCTAAGGATTAGGATTCTTCATTGTAGGCTTACTGTTACTTTAGCCTACTTTTAATCAAATTTTAACGTTATAGGCATGGAAGCCATTGTGGGGCAGCAGTATTCAATACAAGTCTGCTTTTTGTTCACAGTCCATAACATTTGAGCTTTCTTCTTAGAAGAGTGTTTAACTACATCATGTAAATTTGATGACTCCTTGGTAGCACAGATGTCCTTGTATTTGTGTTTTATTTGTTAGACTTCCAAATGACTGGTTGTATTTCTGAAATCTCACAAATAATTTAATAGTGAAATTTTGGTGTATAAGCCTTGATCAAGAGTCTAATGTATAAATGTGTGTATTTTGAAGGAAATGTTATTCACTCATTATTCAAAAGACTTAAATCGCCCCACAATTTTACTGTGGCTTATCTTTATCTTGCATTAAAAATTCTAACATAATTATTTATTATAATATAATTGTCATTGAAATCCTAGAGTTACTTACATGCCCACTTTCTCAGACACATGACTTAGATACATTTTTTTTAAAGTCATAAGGTGATCACATGGGCAGAGCAGAAGCAGGGAACATATAGCACCACTCTACAGTGGTGCTGGATCAGGATGAGGAGAAAGCCAGCAAATCCTATGCTGTTCCTGTCTGGGTATGAGTGGATGCCTATGCTTTATATGCCTCGAGGACCGATTTATCAACTGTGATGGGTTAATGCTTTAGACTTAAATTTTAAAATATCCTTTTTTAATCTAGTAGTTCTCCTTCATCAAACAGTATACGCCCTTGTACACATGTTTTAATATAAAAGAAAGCCTTTCTTAGACAGTGTCGCATTTGTAGGCAAGAATGAATCTCAGTAAGATAAGTTTGCAGTCTGAGGGTGAACAAATATAGTTGGTTTAGAGCCCATGTCTTTGCTCTTTCCATTAGCCTATTTTGTTTATCTGAGTAAGTCTGTTGAAAAAATAATGATTAAAAAAAAATCTTCTAATTTCCTTTGACAGCATTTCTGTTAAAGGGATTTTGAGCTGTAATCTGTATTTTTATTTTTATCTTTTTTAGGTTGATGTGAAACTGCATTTATGCTCAGTGGCTTATTTTTGTCTCTTTCTATGTTATATTCACAACTTAAGAAATTGTGACCAGTGACAGTATGACCCACAATGCCCGAACTATTATCCATCTAACCCTTGTCAGAAAAACTTTGCTGACCCTAACATATGGAGAAAAATGTTCAAAGAAATCAGAGTTCTTGTTATTAGTGTTCTGTAATTCAATTTTAAACTTTGGCTAAATCCATAATTTTACTGTGCCTGTTTACTTAAGCTGTAAAATAGGAATAGGAAAATATAATCAGTATCAAGCTTTCCAGATTTGAAAATTCACCACTTAATTATAGTTGTGATCTGCTTTGTTGAAATATAATTAGCATGCATCATTTGCATCGAAAATGTAAATGATTTTGTACTCGATTGCCAAACCTACAAAGAAACAAAATTAGGTTTAATGATTTTTTTGCAATGCTAAATAAGTTCATGCCCTAAAATTAATTTTAGAATTTTACCAGGAGCTATCCTTTGCTATTCCATTTGTAACATCTTTTTATCCAAAGCTAAGAATTTTATAAGAAATAATTTCAATTTAATATCCAGTGAATAAAAATAAATGAAAGAAGTTGTATAAGATTATACATTTTATGTATATATGTGTAGATACCTTGATATACAAATAGTCCTCAGTAGCCTAGTTGATTTACTAAGTTTTCACTAAGAAAATTATGTGTCACTTTAAAAAAACAACAACAGTATCTTGTTCATGTTTAAAGCCCTGGAGAAATCAGGGATACAAGGCACTTACCCTAAACATGGTAAAGGCAATAAACAACAAGCCTATAGCCAACATCAGACTAAATGGAGAGAAACTCAGATCAATCCCACTAAAATCAGGGACAAGGCAAGGCTGCCCATTGTCTCCATATCTCTTCAACATAGTTATTAAAGTCCTTGCTATAAGGCAATTAAAGGAGATCAAGGGGTTCAAATTGGCAAGGAAGAAGTCAAATTACAACTATTTGCAGATGATATGATCGTATATATGAATGACCCCAAAAATTCTACCAGGGAACTCCTACAGCTGATAAACACCTTCAGCAAAGAGGCTGGATAAAAAATTAACTCAAAAAAGTCAGTAGCCCTCCTGAATACAAAAGACAAATGGGCTGAGAAAGAAATTAGGGAAACAACACCCTTCACAATAGCCACAAAGGACATAAAGTACCTTGTTGTAACTCTAATTTAGCAAGTCAAAGACTTGCATGAGAAAAACTTCAATAGAATTTGATATTAGAAGATGGAAAGATCTCCCATGCTCATGGCTCGGTAGAATTAACATAGTAAGAAATGGCCATCTTACCAAAAGCAATCTATAGGTTCAATGTAATTCCCATCAAATTACAAACACAATTCGTTGCAGACCTTGAAAGAAAAATTCTCAACTTCATATGGGGTAACAGGAAACCCAGAATAGCTAAAACAATCCTCTAAAATAAAAGATGCCAAAACCATACAATGGAAAAAAGAAAGCATCCTCAACAAGATGGTGCTGGTCTAACTGGATGTCTACATGTAGAAAAATGCAAATAGATCCATATTTATCACCCTGCACAAAACTAAAGTCCAAGTGGATCAAACACCTCAACATAAAACCAGACACACTAAACCTGTTAGAAGAAAGAGCCTTGAACTCATTGGCACGGGAGACAACTTCCTGAACAGAACACCAACAGCACAGGTTCTAAGATCAACAATCAATAAATGGGACTTCAAGAAACTGAAAAGCTTCTGTAAAGCAAAGGACACTGTCCTCAGAACAAAATGACAACCTATAGACTGGAAAAGGATCTTCACCAACCCTCTATCTGACAGAGGGCTAATAACCAGGCTAAGAACTCAAAGGGAAGTTAAACACCAATAAACCAAGTAATCCAATTAAAATATGTGGTACAGAGCTAAACAGAATTCTCAATAGAGGAATATAGAATGGCAGAGAAACACTTAAAGAAATGCTTAATGTTCTTAGTCATCAGGGAAATGCAAATCAAAATGACCCTGAGATTTCACCTTACACCCATCAGAATGGCTAAGATCAAAAACTCAAGTGACAACACATGCTGGGTAGGGTGTGGAGAAAGAAGAACCCACCTCCATTGCTGGTGGGAATGTAACGTTGTACAACCACTTTGGAAACCAATCTGGCACTTTCTCAGACAATTAGGAATTGTTGCTTCCTCAAGATCCAGTTATACCACTCCTAGGCCTATATCCAAAATATGCTCAAGTATACAACAAGGAAATTTGCTCAACCATGTTTGTAGCAGCTTTATTTGTAATAGCCAGAATCTGGAAACAACCCAGATGCCCCTCAGTTGAGGATGGATACAGAAATTGTGGTACATTTTCACAATGGAATACTACTCAACAATTAAAAACAAGGAAATCATAAAATTTGCAGGCAAATGTTCGGAACTAGAAAAGATCATCCTGAATGAGATATCCCAAAAGCAGAAAGACATACATGATATATACTTACTTATAAGTAGATATTAGACATATAATGTAGGATAAACATAATAAAATCTGTATACCTAAAGAAGCTAATCAGGAAGGAGGACCCTGGGAAAGATGATCATTCCTCGCTCTGAAAGGCAATGGGATGGACTTCGGGAGAGGGAGAAAACAGGGAACAAGACAGGAGTCTTCTTCAGAGGGCCTCTGAAAGACTCTACCCAGTAGGGTATCAAAGCAGATGCTGAGACTCATAGCCAAACTTTGGGCAGAGTGCAGGGAATCTTATGAAAGAAGGGGGAGATAGAAAGACTTGAAGTGGGCAGGAGCTC
>CM053759.1:38581520-38606494 GCA_028658305.1 Pachyuromys duprasi | reverse complement strand
GGGTGAGATTGGGAAGGGATGAGGGAGGGGTCTACAGCTGGATACAAAGTGAGTAAGTTGTAATAAATAAAAAATAAAAAAAGATTAATTTAAAAACAGTATCTAAAATGACTTTCAAAGACAGTGTACCAACTGTGAATCTTCTTCAAGTTTGCTAAATGAGAATGAACACCTTTGGAGCGTTCTACTCTGCACTTAAGTGGTGAGAATTGTTTTAACTGTGCTTTTAATTATGTCAGTGAATATAATAATCCATGCTACACAAGTAAATGGCTGTGGCTGTTCTTCAGGTGAGATCATTTACTCCCAAGATCTTAAGGAAATTTATAAGTGGTTGTCTTAAGAATTTTGCTTAATTCTTAAAAGGTCCTATGGCACTTTGATTTGTGGATATCCCCTTCAGAGTTCTTCAAATATGCTTTTTTTTTTAATTATAGGAATATGCAAGAAAAGCTCTTGATTTTCTGTGGGAGAAAAGACAGCGAAGTAGCAATTTAGTAGGCGTGACTATCAATATTCATACTGGAGATTGGGTGCGCAAAGGTACGCAAACTGGGCTTTAAGACCCAGACCATCACATCCTCAGGATGGTTGGGAAATGCGGTATTTCCTCTGTGAAAATAATCGGGATAGTATTGTTTCATACCTTAGTGTGGACAGCATTAACAGGTACAGGGGGAGACTAGGCACCATAGCTGATTTCCTTGAGGACTGAGGAGTCAGAATCCTTCATCTCACTTCATTGTTTGGCGGCTATATTTAATAATGCTGTTACAGTCTACCCCCCATCCTCTGTGTCTGTGTGTTTTCTGTCTCTAGAAACAGATTGGAGCATACACTTTGGAACTGTATTGTTGGAACTCAAGCTGTGTGATGTAACTTGTGTTTATCTATATTCACTGCTATAAGATGAGGCATTAGTACTGCTTCAGAGTTACCGTGAAGGTTAAATGACTTGGAGCCCTGAGGTCAGTCCTGGAATGTGTGCCGTGTACACTTAACTCTGAGAAGTCACTAAGATAGTCCCTCGGACTACAAACTTTACATATGCAATCTAGCCTGAGGAAGTGGTAGAAACCACGGAAAATTTGTTTCCTAAGATCGTCATCACACACTTATTTACAATACTAGAAAACAGAGTAAAGTGAGAATCAGTAACATAATATCTTAAAATTATATTCTACATGCTGTAGTCTTAAGTTTTGAAAATTAATTGGAATTACGGAAAGAAACAACAATGTTATGGGCAGATAGCATATGGCATTGAATAAAGAGTATTTTATGTTTTAAAACTCCCCTATAAGTCAAGCACAGAAGAACAGAAATACACTGGAATGTTCCTAATGAGGTTATCTTTTATGTTTCTCTGTTTTCCAAAAAGCTTGCCTTGCTTAATCTATAAATAAAAATAAGTACCTGTATATAAATAAAAATTATGTAGTTAAGCCAGGTGCTTTGACGCAGGCCTGTAATCCCAGGACTCAGGGAGGCACAGGCAGGTGGATCTCTGTGAGTTTGAGGCCAGCCTAGTCTACAAAGTGAGTCCAGGACAGCCAAGTCTACACAGAGAAACCCTGTCTCAAAGACAAAACAAAACAAAAAAACCCAAATTATGTAGTTATTGATTTCATAATTAAATCAGCTATAATGCTTATATTTAATATTGTACAATTTTTTCTTCCCATATTCCTTCCCTTATTTCCCTCTTCTGTTCCCTTCCCCATTGGATCATTTCATATCAGCCCCCTCCTGCTCCATCCACAACTGTCCACTCTATTTCCCCTTTCTAAGGTGTCCCATTTCTCCAGCCCCTCACTCGGCACCTAACCACTGTGGTTATGTGGCTGGAGCCTTCTTATGGAAGACTTGGTATCTAACATCCACGTATAAGTGAACACGTACCATATTTATATTTGATGTATTTGAATCTGGGTTACTTCATTCAAATGATTTTTTCTTTTTCTCTTTTTGAATGTGAAGAATAATTAATAACAAAATATATGCAAAATACACACTAATATTTTTAAGAGAAATATTTATAATAGTATGAGTAGCTGTCAGCTTTCTGAGTATGTTAATCTTTGCTGTATCTCAGGCAATATGCCAGTAATTTTATTTATAGTCAGTTTTGTGATTTCTGTTATCATCTGGAAGTGTCCTTCATCTAGCATTTATTTGTAACAGTGGTTTCAGATTCTTTGCACAAACTTGTGGGACAAGCCTCCATCTCAGAGGCCGTGAGTAAGAAGTCTACCTTGTGAGAGAGGGTTGTTCCAGGGAAGCGGAAAGAACCCTGTGGTTCCCCGCTAGGTCTCCATTAGACTCCGTTCCAGACCATACAGAGATGGGTGCAACTAACTCTTTGACAAAAGTCCTGTGAACCATTAAGGCACACCACTCTACCATGGCAGCTCATTCTGGGAGGAGGGGAGAGGGATGACAGCTTTGCCGGTGATGGTGGTGGTTGCAGGGTGGACTAGGGTAGTGCAAGGGTGTCATGCCTGGAGAGCTCATGGGGGCCGCGAAAGTGGCGGGGTGTCTCATAAACTCCCTCCTGAGAACTGCAGATGATTTTGGCTCAGCAATGCTACATAAGTAGGCCATAGCAAAGGCTGGCAGCCCCTGCATTATTAACCCAGAACCCAAAGATGGGTGGGCAGGAAGCAGTTGTAGAAGTGCACAGCCACATACAAATACGCCATCATTATTCCTATGCCACACATACACTTATAATGTGTATCTCTGCACTGTTGGACATGAATGATAATTTTCTTCTCTACTTGTCTGTATTTTCTTTTTAAATTTTTTTTATTATTTAAAATGATTTTTAAATTTAAAGTTTTCTCAGATCCTCTCCTCCTCCCTACTCACCAACCCAAAACCCAGTACCATAACAAAACCCAAAAAACAAATACACCGACACCCCAAAAGGAGAAAAAAAGACTAACAAAATAAAAGCACACAGAAAAACTGCGTAGTCCGTTATTTCTTTGTCAACTACTTGTGAATATTTGAGACCTGCCCTGGAGTAGTTGATTACCCAGGGTTTTCTTTGTTTGTGTCTAAACATTTAACTCAATAAAAACTGTAATCATTCTTCCCCAGTGAAGAAACCATAATTCTTATGTAGATTGTTGTTTTTGCTTTCCTTTTAATAAAAAATTTCACATCTAACTATTCCTAAAAAGGGTATTTTTTTGTTTTCTTTAAGCTTCAGTAAAGAATAACACACTGTATGTCCTTTGAGAATTTTTCAGTTAATATGTTACTAAGACTCACCCTTACCGCAGGATGAAGTAACTAATTTTTGAATACTACAATAACAAACCAGTTGGTGAACACTTAAGTTGTTCTCAGAGATTTTGCTAATGTGATCATTGGTATTTACTTAACATTTGTTTTGAAGCTACTCCTTATCCAAGCATGCCTTTCTCTTGGCTATATAGGAGTAAAAAATTTAGATAATAGTGTAAGTTAATGTTCTCAGCTTTAGGAGATTAGTTCAAATTCCAATTTTTTTTTCATTACTGTATACTTCACTAGCAGCATATAAGAGACCTGTGTGCTGGCATCCCCTCTAACACTATATTGCCAGCCTTTTGAAATGTGAAAACATCGTAAGAGTACCAAAAAACAAGTAAATAAACATATGTGACCAATAAATATGAAGATATGTTTGGTGTCATTGGTGGTCAAACCGAGTGAGTGTCAAAATTCCATCCCATGCAGTTTAATTCTATCTATTTATTTATTTTTGATGTTGGGGATCAAACCCACATCCTCACCCTACCTAGCCGAGTGTTCTACCACAGAGCTACATCCCCAGCCCTGTTTGCTTATTTAAAATTATATGCTTTTGTGTTTTTTGTTCTTTTTTTTTTACCATTTGCTTTTGGGTTAGATTGTGATTTTTTTAAAGCTGCGAAATGGTCCGTACATTCTTGTTACTGTTTGTGAGTTGTGCATTTTCTGCATATCCTCTTTCAGTTTATGGCTCATGCTTTTTTCCCTTTAGTGCTTTTCCCTTTAGGTTCTGTTAGTTTATAGTGCCACATTCATCAGGTTTTTTTCAGATTAACCCTATTTTGTGTTAGGAAAATTTCCTTAATATGATACTAATAGTTTCAAAATTTGGTTACTAAAATTGACATTTGTTTGACTATCTGTAGTTGAGTGGTATTTTTCCTATTGTGGAGGTATTAACAGTGTTTTCACTTTACAGATCTTTTCTTTTTTCAATAGTGTTTGTGATCCAGTGGTCTATATAGCATATATATAGTGGTACTATTCTGAAATTTATTGAAGTATTCTTTTTTGGCCTAAAACATGGACAGTTTTTTGTTAATGTTTCTTACAGATTTAAGAAAAATATTCTTAATTGTTGTTTGTAGAGTTCTGTACATGGCAGTTTTCTCAGTTAACTTTTCTGTTTTGTGTTATTAGTGCATATAAATTGCACAAAGAAATGGGCTTCATTGTGCCATTTTTACACTCAGACCTGTTATCGTATCCATCTGTTACTCTCTTCCCCTTCTCCCTCTTCCCTCCTTCTCTATCCCTAATAGTCTCCTTCTGACTTTCAGGGTCCTCCTCCACTCCCTGCACACACCTGATTTCCACATGTGATAGAAAGCATAGGATTCTTACTTTCTGAGCAGTATGTCTGAGTCAGTGCTCTGTTGCTGTGAAGAGACACGACCAAAGTAATGCTTGGGGAAGAAAGCATTTAAGTAGGGGCTTGCTTGTAATTTCAGAGGGTTAGTCCATTATTGCCATGGTGACAACGCGGAGGTACACATAGCAGACGTAGTGTTGAAGAATTAGGTAAGAGTTCTGCATCCTGAGCCACAGGCAGCAGGAAGAGAGAGACAGTCACTCTGGCATAGGCTTTTGAAACATTAAGGCCCATTTCCAGTGACCCAAGAAGGCTCACCTTCAACGTCCTCTTTCTTTTCTTTTTTTTTTTTTTTAAAAGACTTATTTATTTATTATGCATATAGTGTTCTGTCTGCTTGCCAGAAGAGGGTGCCAGATCTCATTATAGACGGTTGTGAGCCATCATGTCGTTGTTGGGAATTTAACTGGGGACCTTTGGAAGAGCAGCCAGTGCTCTTAACCTCTGAGCCATCTCTCAAGTCCACTCTTTTTTAAATAGTGTCTGATGACTGAGCATTCAAATATAGGAGCCAAAAGGTGGGGGTGAGGGAATCAGGCATTCAAACTGCCACACAGCATAATTAAGGAGAAAGATTTTTGAAGGGAAAAAGAAAAGACTATGTTATTTAAGTTAAGCCAACATGAAGGTTAAGCCACATGGCATCAGCCACATGGTGAGGAGGGGAGTTTTAAAGAAAGAATGAGGTCCAGTGTGTTAGGGAAAACATACTTAAAAAGAGATAAAGAAAAGAAATGCAGAAAAGCAGGTGTGCTCCCTGGCTGTGGCGCTGTAAGTGACTGCACAGAAGGCAGGAATTCTGGGAAGGATACATTATCTGTTTAAAAGGGTTACTATTCCTCTCATTTCCTTAGCTTGTGTTATAATAACGATTATTATGCTACTGCAACATATTTGTTATAAAGGAGGTTTAGTGTGGGAAAGGAGGAGGGGAGAGAGAGAGAGTAGGGTGTCCATGACAGAGAAAGAGACAGGGAGAGTATGTGGGAAAAACAGAGAGTGAGCTAGGGAGCCGATGGGGCCTCTTGTCGGGCATATGCCTGACTGAAGACAGCAGATTATGTCAGAGGTTGCTAGGGCTCTGAAATTTTTTTTTTTTTTTTTGAGACAGGGTTTCTCTGTGTAGCCTTAGCTGATCCGGACTCACTTTGCAGACCAGGCTGGCCTCAAACTCAAGAGATCTGCCTGCCTCTGCCTCCCGAGTGCTGGGACTAAAGGTGTGTGCCACTGTACCCAGCCTGGACTAACTCTTAAGGGAGGAGACTGCACAGGCAGCTCAGGGCAGGAAACTCAAAAGGAGCAATTCCAGATATGCCCTTGATTTTCTGGCCAGGAAGTGTCTGAAGGGAGCTCTGATTTCTTACTTCTTCCTAAATGATCTTGTAGACTGCACAGGGTGGCCCTGGAACTCCAGTCCAGGCTCTCATCCCTTCTGGTGAACAGATTTGGAACTGATCTCGGGTTTTTCATGGAGAAGATGGGCTTTATCGGTTCCCCAATTTCAGCTGTTTCCTAAGTGATTTTAGAGTTATGTCTTCGGAGAGGGAATATTATAGTGGTATTGGAGACTTAAGGGAAAGGTATTTTCTTCTGGTAAGAAGAATGGGATCTCTAAAATGTTAAACTCCATCCAGAATGTTATAGTGGCTAGGCTAATTTACATTTCCACTCAGTTATCAATAATGTATAGACCCTACTGAGTTTTTGCTTGCTTAACCTGTCAAGAATTACAGTAGGTGATTTCCAACAATGATTTTTCTATTGTTCCATTTTTGTTTTATATGTGTTTTGTTAGAAATGATGGGTACATTCATTTTAGATTGCTGTCTCTTCTTAGTGGAGCCCTTTGTCACTCTGCAGTGATCCTCTGTCTCTAAGTAGCTGTCTCCACTTTATCTTTCAGTGTTTACCAGATACACCTTTTCCATCCTGCTTTTACTTCCTGCAGGTGCTTATGCTGTGACTGTGGCATTGATGATATTTGTACATATCTACATGGACTTTACCATTTTCCTATTTAATCTGTTGATAGTTTTAATACACACAGGCTTATGCTACTTTTATGTTATTTCAGTATGTTGTATCTTTTCTAGTTTTTTATTGTTTTGTTTTTGATTGATATCTTTGTCTCTAAAGACAAACTGAATGTTCTCTCATCCCTTTCTTTCCTCCTCCCCAACCCTTTTCTGTTGTATCAATAGTTCTGACTATCTATATGGTATCTCAGCTTTCTTTGGGGCTTAATTGTTCTCTTTCTCTGTCTCTACCCTCTTTGGATCCCTTCCTCACTATTTGAATAATAGGAAGCTTTACTTGAGGTATTTACTTACTAGCACTTTGCATATCACTTAAAATATATGGATTGTCTCTCAATTAACCAGTCTCTGAATGTATGGGTTCTGCTTCCAATATTTAATCACCTGAACATGGAAAGTATTTGGGGGAAAGTTACATCTATTCTAAACATAATGTAGATTTATTGTCCCTAAGCAATACAGCATAATAAGCATGTATATAGCTTATACATTGTACTTTGTGTTAAAATAAATTTGAAGATGGCTCAACGCATGTGAGGCTGTGACAGTTTACACTATTAAAATGGCACTTGAGCATCTTTGGATTCTAGCATCCTCAGGAGTCTTGAAACCAGTGTTGTTCAGATAACAGACATTATTGTACCAAACTGTGTGCATTATGTTCCCTAGGCACCAAAGCTGTATTTCCCTAGTAGTTCATTGTGATGGCTTACCTGGGTGCAATTCTTGGCTTAAGTTACTTCCCATCAAGTTTTTAAAATAGAACTCTTTTGCTTTCAAACATCCTGTTAAAAATATGATACTGTTCTTATTTCCATGTTCTAGCATATGGTAAAAGTGTTGTTACAATTTTAGATATAAGTTTTCTTCTTTCATATCTTTTTTGGGGCCTTTCAAATTTAAAATGCTTTCAATTGCTAAAATTTGGTTTCTATGGTTTTTTTTTTTTAAAGAGATTTCAGTTTTTCAACTTATGTTGGTTAAGTCACTGTTAACTTATCCTCCATATAGCTTAAACATGCTGATATCTTTTTCTAAATAAGAAAAATTGTAACCAATTTTGTATCACTACTTTTAAAAAATAAACTGTTATCAGCAAGGGAGCTTTTGTTCACATAGCAGATAGGGTTGTATTTCTAGAGATGTGTAGTTTTTACATCAGAGTTTCATGTTAGCATGTAATTTTATTCTGCTGTACTAGTGTCCTTATTTGTACTCTATGAATTCTCAGACATGTTTAATAAAGGACCACATTTATATGTATTTTCTGTAGATAGTGGAGTTGGAGCAGGGATTGATTCATATTATGAGTATCTGTTGAAAGCCTATGTCTTGCTTGGAGATGACAGTTTTCTGGAAAGATTTAATACAGTAAGTTGATTTATTTTTCTATTAATTTTGTAGCTAATTTCATTTGAGGCCAAGTTTGATGAGAACTTAACAACCTAAATGACGCTCTTAAAACAGTTTGTCTTTAATGCTCTGTCGGCACTCTCTGATGGAGTTGGTCAAGGTGATGTGTGAGTGAAAACCCAACATAGTTTCTTTTTCATCTTTTATCAGAAAGTGTCTAAATCTGACAGTGTGTGACAAAATAAGTAGATTTGGTTTTTACATAATCCTGTTTTGAACAAAGAAGGCAATTACTGGAATGAGTTACAGATAGCTCTCTTTTGGGGTTCCAATCCTATTTGAAATGTTGGAAGTTTGGAAGTCTTTGATCATATCAGACAGCAAGGTTTGAGTAGGTCACATATATTTCAAAAATATATGTCTTAAGACTGGACCGTAAGAAGCACACATAGAAGCTCTGGGAAAGGAGAGAGTTGGACTCATCATGGTTTGCTTTTGTAACTGAAGCAAGCTAAGGTTAATGTAGCAAACTCATCAGTTTTGTTGCTATATTCTTTTTAGATACAACCCCCCCCCCCAACTCATCAGTTCACCAGCATTTCATATGTGATATGTTTTGATAGTGTAGGTAAAAGTAAGACAAAGATCATAGTTTCCATCCTGTTTGGCCAGCGTACTGATTTTGTGAGCATCCCTGTTTGCCTTTTGTTTAGAGTTTTTATATATACAGTGATTAGAACACGGCTAAACATATGGCACATTGTCACTAGTACCTATTAAGTACCAGATGATCTAGCAAAACAGCTTATTTAAAGTCCTGTTAAATTGGGGCTGGAGAAGTGTCTCAGTGGTTAAGAGCTTTTGCGGGTATTGGGTTCAGTTCTCAGTACCCACACGGCTGCTAATAATCCCCTTAACGCCAGTTCCAGGCGATCCAATGTCTTCTTCAGGCCTTTCCAGCCACCATCATGGATGTGGTACACAGGTATTCATGTAGACATAAAATAAAAATGAATAAATAAATTTAAGTTATAGTAATTTTTGAATACTTAAGAAACAGTGTGGATTATTTGCTGATGGTAAGATTTTTTTTTCCTTTTTAGAGGTGAATTAGGACTAACTTATTTTTTGTTGGCTTATTAATCCAGTTTGTCCTGTTTTCAAAGCTGAGACATATGTAGGAGAAACAGTTAAAAGTCAGAGAAAAGGTGTTTCCAATAGCAGAAGAAGTAGAGATGGCAGACCGTGAGAGTATAATAGTGACCATGTGCATTAGCTTTGGTAGTAGCGAGGTGAGCTGAGAAGGGACCGCATTTCCTGGATACAGGAGGAAAACTAGACTCTGGAAGATGAAAGCTGTGGCTCTGATCCAAGGGCATCAGAGAACATGACTGGCCCACACAGGCTTCCTACTATGAGCTTCTCATACAGTAGAGAGAGATGTTTAGATCTGTTTCTCTCAGAAGACCCCGCCCTGCTCTAATTAATGTCCGTGTTCATATATGTTCAAGTGTGTATGTGGAGGCCAGAAACTGACGTTGAATGCCATCTTTGGTTGCTGTATGCCTTACCTTAGTGAGACAGAATCTCTTCACCACACCTAGAGTTCCCCCGTGGCTAGACTGGCTGGGCCAGCAAGCCCTCGGGAATCTCCTCTTTACCTTCTGAGCCACTGTGGTCAGAGAGTGCTGCTGCGCCTGGCTCTGTTCTGTGGATGCTGGCTGTCGGAACTCAGGCCCCCATCTTGTGCAGCAAGCATCGTACTGCCTGATGGACATGCCCAGCCCCAGGAGGCCTCGTTAACTGTAGTCTTTAATATACTGCCTTCTGAAGACATAGAGGGTGCCTTTGAACTGTTCCTCTACCTCAGGCTCCTGGTGTGGCGGGCACATACCACTCTACTAAGCCTCATTTGCTTTTAAATCAGTTCAATATTTTAGTAGCTATTTGTATGAATTGTGGTTTCTATGTGTGTGTGTGAGTGTGTGCCCATCTATGACATATGTACCCGCCTTAGGTTTGAAACCTTGGGCATGCTAGACAAATATCCTTCTATTGAGCTATACCCATACTTTTTCATCTGAGAAAATATATAGTAGCACATATAATTTATTTCACCTAAAATATTCATAATCAGTTGACATATAGGAAATTTATTTGTATATATTCAGACTTAATTTCTTTACTGTGTTAGATAGTTCTTACATCTATTTTAATGAACATTTTATTACGATCTTTCAGCATTATGATGCCATAATGAGGTATATTAGCCAGCCACCTCTCCTACTTGATGTACATATCCACAAACCGATGCTGAATGCTCGGACCTGGATGGACGCATTGCTTGCCTTTTTTCCAGGTTTGCAGGTAAAGAAACCTATTTTCTTTTTCTTCTCCTTCCTACGCACCCCCTCCCCAGGACAGGATTTCTCTGTATAACAGAGCCCTGGCTGTCCTGGAACTCACTTTGTAAACTAGGCTGGCTTCAAACTCACAGAGATCCACCTGCCTCTGCCTCCCGAGTACTGGGATTAAAGGCGTGTGCCACCACAACTGGCCCAAAACCAATTTTCTTAATATTAGAATAAAATTATTTTATTAAGTGCATTTGTAATCTCTAAAATCAAATGATAAAGTTATGATTACAAGGTTGTATTAATCTTGTAATGTAATGGTTATAGATGAAATTAATTCATGCTTTATTAAATGATGTTGTTAACTTCTAGGTTTTAAAGGGTGATATTAGGCCTGCTATTGAAACACATGAAATGTTATACCAGGTGATTAAAAAGCACAATTTCCTACCAGAGGTAAGCAAATAATAATTGAAATTCTCCTTCATACACACATACACACTATATATACATATATATATATATAATGTACATTATATATACTATATATTATATAAATAGTAAATTTATTATTTATTTATGTATATTAAATTGTTTTGCTTTTCTTTATGTGCTGAGAAGTCTAATTTAGGATAATGATGATACTGCTATAAAAGTGCAGCCTTGCTGTTTCTCAGCCTGGTTTAACTCATGCCATTGCAATATTGTGGAGTCACCTTTCTTCTTTGACTTTTATGTAGGTTCCAGGGATTGAACTCAAGTTGTTAGGCTTACATGGCAAGCCTCCTGACTTGCTGAGCCATCTTGCTAGCCCTCATTCTAATTTAGGCTGCACACCAGCTAGGGAGATCTTATTATCGTTGATGTTCTGAAGCTTCTTTGATGAAAACTGTGTACATTAGCTATAATCTTACACCCATCATACACCCATCCTAAAAATTTTGATGATGTCTTAATGCTGACTGAAAATGACTTTCCTTTGAAAACAATATTACATTCAGAATAGATGTCTTTGCTACATTGATTTGAAAAGATGCTGGTAGCATGCTTTTTGGCTTTCCAGAAATACACTTTTACAAATGTTGTAACATGTTCATAGCCTTGTTCTTTCTGTTCTCTCTGAAATACCTGAACTTTCCATTAATATAGGTGTTTCCTAAAGCATCAGCTCTGGAAAGTATAGTTTTATTAACCTTCAAGTGCAAGGCTTTGCATTGCAGAAAGCTTATACTTACGCCGAGTCACATAGGTTTCAATTAAATACACTGATCACAAATGAAGTTTTTTTTCCCTCCATTTTTTTTTATTTAAAGAGAAAAAAATAATTGTTGGAACTAAAGAGATAGTTCAATGCTTAATAGCACAGGCTGCTTTTCCTGAGGACCCAGGTTTCATTGCCGGTACCTCATGGCCATTTATGACCATCTTTAATTCCAATTCCAGGAGATTCAGCCTAGACATACACATAGGCGAAACACCCATACAACTAAAATAAAAAATTGAAGAAGAACACTGTTTCTCATTCTGAATGAGATATAAGGATCCATCTTTAGATCTGTAGATTTCAGTATGGCTATCCTATATTATATGCTAATATCTGCTTATAAGTGAGTATATACCATGAGTGTCTTTCTGGTTCTGGGTTACCTCACTCAGGATGATATTTGAAGTGGTGGAAGAGAGGGAATAGGAGGGGAACCTACCTATTTCAGGTCCTCTAAAAGGCTCCACCCAACAGGATCAAAACAGATGCTGAGACTCACAGCCAAAATTTTAGTAGAACTCAGGGAGTCTTATAGGAAGAGGTGGGTGGGGGTGGGACGAGGAATAGAAGTACCTGGATGGGACAGGAACTCACAAGGAAACCAACAAAGCTAAAAAAATCTGAGCTCAGGTGGCCCTGTAGAGACTAATGTATCAACCAAGGACCATGCAAGGACCTGGATCCCCTCCCTGTTCAGATGTAGCTAATAGACAGTTCAGTCTCCATGTGGATTCTCAAGAAAGGTGAACAGGGGCTGCCTTTGTTATGAATTCAGTTGCCTGCTCTTTGTTCTCGTCCTCCTGGTGATTCAGTCTTGCCAGGTCACAGAGGAAGAGGAGACAGGCAGTGCTGATGAGAGTTGATGAGCTAGGGTCAGCTGGCAGGGGAGGAGAGCTCCCCCTTTCAGTGGACTAGGGGAAGGGGACAGAGGAGTGGGGGAGAAAGAGGGGGGGACCAGGAGGAGACAAGGGAGAAGGCTACAATCGGTACATAAATGAATAAATGGTAAAAAATAAATAAAAGTCAAGGTATTCTTGAAAAAAAAAAGAATACTATTGGCTATTATTGAATAAATTTTAAATAGACTAATTTTACTTTTAATTTTAAGTAATTCTTTTATTCATTTTACAGAGGATTTGAATAGGCTATAATAAAAAAATATATACTTGAAAGTACATACAATAAAAACAGAGAAGAAAGTAGAACAGAAAATACATAGAGAATAAATTTTAAGTTTCCTCAAAAAATGGTATTAGGTAAAACTTATATTAATGGACTGGATTTAGCATTTCACTGGATGTAGGTACATGAGAACAGTATAATGTACACCATAAACACAGCTTGGTCAATTGAAGAGATGAAAAGGAAATCAGAACTCCAGAGAAGTAATAATTCAGAGGGAAAAGGGAAGAAACAAAGGAAAACTCAGTTATTGACAACATAGTTTGTATTTCTTGTCCTTACTAAATGTCATTGTGTTTTTCTGATTTTACTGTTGGTCCAGTTGGTTATTTAAAAGGTAATGTAGGGCTGGGGAGATGGCTCAGTTGGTAAAGAGCTTGCCATGCATGCATGAAGACCTGCGTTCAATCCCTAGAACTCAGGGAAGTGTGTGCCTGTAATCTGATAGTTGGGGAGGCAGAGACAGGTGAATCTCTGGGACTCCCTCATCAGTCACCCTAACCCACGTGGCAAGCCCCAGGCCAGTGAGACTCTGCCTCAGAAAAAAGTATGGAGAGCACTGAGAGACAGCACACAGGGCTGACATCCACACGGATTTACATGAAAACACACATTTGTGAACATGTACACACAGCAACAACTCACTAAGCTTGGTTAAGCAGTCTTTCTAAAAATGAATTAGTATTTTAGTAACAACAGTCAGTATTTTATGTATGAAATTTTACCATGACTTGTTTACTAATTACTTTTACCTTTTGTACATATTGCTTTATATTCTAGAATTGCTTTTTTTCAGTCACATTTTTATGCTTACATATATGTTGTTCTGTGCAGGCATTTACTACAGATTTCAGGGTCCATTGGGCTCAGCATCCTTTAAGGCCAGAGTTTGCAGAAAGTACCTACTTCTTATATAAAGTAAGCTAACTTAACACATTTGGCCTTTTCTCCTACTTTTTGTTGTCTCTCTTGCTCTTTTATAATAAAAATTAGTATTTAGTGTTATAATGGTTGGATTTATAATGATTTGCATTTATTTAGCCCATAAAATTATAGAAGGATGTAAGATTTGATATGAACATAATGCCTTTTCAAATACACTCCTGAAGACCTGAGGTAGAGGTTGTAGCTGCAAACAGCAGACATGGGAAATTGAGATCCCAACTCTGCTATAAATGAGCCCCTCTTTAACAATGTAAGCACCTCTGC
Source organism: Pachyuromys duprasi (assembly GCA_028658305.1). NCBI lineage: Eukaryota > Metazoa > Chordata > Mammalia > Rodentia > Muridae > Pachyuromys > Pachyuromys duprasi. The sequence goes on along the minus strand of CM053759.1, from coordinate 38,592,421 downwards.
TGCAAAGAAAAAGGGTGACACAAACAAAAGAGGAAACTAAAACAGATAACAACATTTCTGTAAAGATTTCTTTAAAAGGCAATTTTATATTGTGGATCTGCATTCTAAACAAGTCTTCTCCCTTCAACCAGGGAGCTCTTTTGAGTATTGAGAAGTGTAACTTTTAAAGGCTGTGTGAAAATCTGTAAATCAGATCCATGGTGTACCTATGTGCTGTGTAACATGTTCACAAGGCCTGGTCTAGGAGGCACTCAGCAATCATTGGAGGGTTAGAGCAGCATATATGCTATGTCTATATATACATATATTCTCCTTTTTAATAGGCTACAGGAGACCCTTACTACCTTGAAGTAGGGAAAACACTCATTGAAAATTTGAATAAATATGCTCGAGTGCCTTGCGGCTTTGCTGCCATGAAGGATGTTCGCACGGGGAGTCATGAGGACAGGTAAACAAATGCTGCTACCCTTTTCTTAGCAAGGGACACAGCACGAAATACTTGAGGGTTCAGAGAAACTGAATGATAGAGCGCTCGAGGATGCAAACTTCAGTTCATTGTGCTTGGTTTTGTTTTTTAAAAATTCTTGGATCTGCTCATTGTTTGAAAAACCATGTTTTTTTTTTTGTTGTTGTTATTTTGTTTGTTTTTTGTGATAGTGCCTGTTTTGTAGTAGGTACTCAGATGGTTTTAAAGTAGATATGTGAATATTATAAATCAGAACCTATTGTTAGGGATAGTTGAAACGTCTCCTGTGCTGTTTCTTAAATATCATGTAAGAACTTATCAGAGTAGCAAAAGAGCTGGATTGTTTTGTATTCAGTCAGTAATTCTTCAGCAACTTCATCATGGTCAGTGTGTGGGCTTCAGTTCTGCCCCTGGCGAGGAGACCAGTGCTGGTGTATGTTTCATTGGCTATTAGACATGGTGTCATGAAGTACTCAAGTGATAAGGGCACACACACTGACCAGTGTGGTCGTCACTAACATTTTTTGCTGTCCCAAGATCACTTCCGTAGTCTTCATATCTCTGAATGACGGCTAAAGCTTGTTTTTTTCATTTGGCTAGCAAACATCCATTTTATAGCTCCTGAGACCCCATTATGTGCCAATATTATACCAGTGTTAAAGATTAGGCAAATAAAGGCATGTCCTTTGAGTTTGAATCAGTGAAGACAAGCACATATAAACATTTTTCAGGTGTGCTGTAAATCATTCGAAAGGGGCGTGAGAATGCAAGGTGGGGTGTGATGTTCGCTGAAATATTTCTAGAGAATGCTGAGTCCTGACAGAATGAGCAAGAGTTAGAAGACAGAGTGAAGAACCGCTTTAGGCAAAGGGACTGAAATCATGAGAAAGATGGAACTCATCATCTCAGCACTGGCCCTTGGTCCCTCTCTCAGAGTGCTTCAGGAACATTTAATTGGGCTTGGGACCCCCCCCCCCCCGACTGTAGCTGAGGAGGAAAGGCTAGGCTTTTGGAAGTGGACATACAAATAACAGCAGAAAAGGAAAGCAGACAAGGCCCTGCACTCCAGGTGCTCTTCTGAGCACTGTATGTGTTTAACTGATTTGAGCCAGCGGACCTTCCTTCCTTCCTTCCTTCCTTCCTTCCTCCCTCCCTCCCTTCCTCCCTCCCTCCCTCCTCCTTCCCTCCCCCTGGCTGTTCTGGACTTGTTTTGTAGACCAGGCTGGCCTCAAACTCAACAGAGATCTGCCTGCCTCTACCTCCCAAGTGCTGGGATTAAAGGTGTGCACCACTGTGCTTGGCTACAGATTCTTCATTTTAAAGATGAAGAACCCAAAGGGAAGAAATTAGAGCACTAGTTCCAAAGCATTTGCTAATGCTGGGTGAGAACAGCATAGAGAGCCATGTTGTAGCAGCATTTATTCAAAGAGCAGTAGTTAAGCACAAACTTTATGCCGGGCATAAAGTTGATAGATTAGACCCACTCCTGCCCCTCCAGTGTTTTGTGGTTGTGGGAAGATGTTAGAAGCATGTGATAAGTGTGGTACAAACTGAACATGTTGAGCAGTCACATGAGGAGCAGCTGGTGTGCTATGTTAAGAGGTTTCATTTTTTCTTCTTCTCTCCCTCCCTGTTACCAGATACTCCTTTATGACATTGTTGCTGTACTTGTTACCTCTACCTTTGCTCCTTTCTGACTGTAGTCCAGTGTGTAGAATATCTCTTGAATTTTATGGATTGGGGGTGTAGCTTGGTGATAGAACACCTACCTAACTTGTGTTAAGTCCGGGATTTCATCCTCTGCTTTGAAACAAAACTGCGTGCATACACACACATTTAGCACTAATTATACTCAGGATGTGGCCAGCACAATAAATAACACTGTACTCATCTGGAGTCAGGCCAGGTGTTGCTAACTGGGGTAAGGTGCTGATATGTATGTATACCTTCTATCCTTTGGAACACTATTTCATTAACTCAGTGTTTCACAAGGGAGCATTTGACCTCTCAGGTACATTTGGCCCAAACTGTAGTCTTCATTATACTGTATTATTAACTGTCCTTAATTTTGTTTCAGTAACTATATTTTGTTCAGCTCACACTGAATTTGTGACTAATCCCAGCTAGTCTCAGATACTTAATGCTAGGCTGCTAATAAACATTTTCTACCTTGATCCTGAGAAGCTGCTTTTTTTATTTTTTGGTTTTACAAGACAGGGTTTCTCTGTGCAACCTTGGCTGTCCTGGACGCACTCTGTAGGCCAGGCTGTCCTCAAACACACTGATACCTCCCTGAGTGTTGGGACTACAGTCGTGTGCCACTGTGTCCGGCTGTCTTTTTAAAGCATACATTTAGAATTTTATATTTATCCTGTGGAATTTTCATTTTTGTTTGTGGACAAAGTTTTGAGTTTAAATATCATCTCAGGAGTCTTTTGGCTGAACTGCCAGTTTTCAGTATCTTACATCTTAGAAAAATATAATTTATTTCCATCCAAATGATGAGGAAGAATTTGGGGTTGGGATTAAGACCAGTGCCCCTACTTGAGAACTCTTAGTGATAAATCTATTGACATTATCCTGTAATCACAGGCATCCACATGCAACACTCATAGATAAACACAAATTTTTGAAGAGGCTAAGACTTGCATTTTTCTAGTAATATGTGGGTATATACTAAAAATAATTCAGATGACCCCCTACACATGCAAACAAAAACCCTGAAAATCTTTTCAAGAGCCTGCTGTAACGTGCCTAAAATACGTCCCTGAGCAATTTGGTGATCATGTAAGACAGAGTTAATGCCTTTGCCTTTGCATTTGTATATATGCTTCTGGCTTTAAATACAACTAGATCATCTGGAGCTTATAGATAAGTGACCCATCTGTCTTACTCTTTTCTAAATGTTTACAAAATGTGTTTTCTAATCAGTTCACAAATTTGCCTAGTATCACTGTTATTACTCATAAATCTACCCATAAATCTGCAGTTTTCAAAGCATTCAGGAAGGTTGAATCATAATAAGTGCATTACAGACTTAACAGGACAGTGTTTTTCTAACAGGATTTGTATTTGAAATAGGCCACAGAGTTTTAAAATATCATAGCCATGAGATGGCTCAGTGGATAATGTGAGGACCCCAGTATGATCCCCAGCACCACAGGAAAAACCAGGCATGGTCAGATGTGCCTGTAACCCCAGAGTTGCAGGGGCAGGAGCAGGACACCCAGAGCTCACTGTCCGCCTGTTCTAGTCAACTGACTGGTTCCAGGTGCGGTGGTAGAGTTTGTTTCAAAAATAAGATGGAGAGTAATAGAAGACGCCTCTGTCAGCCTCTCACCCCACATGTACACCCACACAGTTGTTCAGATAAAGGAAAAAATAGTGCAGTTGTTTCACTCTCATACGTAAGTCTGCTATTTTGTTCTTTTTGCAGAACAGGAAGCAGAAGCCACAGTCTTTAAGTAATGCCTCAATGGCCAGAGATCTCTTTGGTGGAGGAGCTTCATCTTCAAAGCCCAGTTCTTTACCACTCTCTTCTTTCTTTAGTAATGCCCTTTCAACTTGCATTCAATTTATTAAGCATCTGTGGAGAACTTGTGATGAGCCAGGAATCGAGCTTGACTACAAATGTGATGCAATACAACCTGTTGAGTGCACTGCAAACGTTTATTATTGTCAAAACCTTGGGTGCCTTGTGGGAGGAAACAAATTTACTTAAATTTGATGTTACAATTCCATCTGTTCCCTATTTATTCTTTTCCCGACATGTAATCTTATTTACATTTTTCTTTAAAATGTGGCAACATTAAACTATCTAGGCACATGCGTTCTTCCCCCTTCACTTCTCTCCTCAATTATGTGAATAAACAAACAGGTAAATAAAAGCATACAGTTTTGCAAGATAAATATTTACAAAGCCCTGCCTGCTGTCCTGTGGTTTTGTGTTCATTTTTATGGAACTTTTTATAAATGATTTCTTTTGCCTTTAAAGCCTTATTCATTTCTTAAATGCCTGTATAACAAATGTCATCTATGTGATGTGCCATATCCATGTGATAAGATGACCTGAATATTCTTATAGGGACTCAGCAGTAAACTGTATCTGGATTGCGTTGCCATATTCTCCATAGTAGAGAGCCTGTTAAAAGGTCCATGTGAATTTTTGATAGGATTATGGACCCGTGTGGTAGGCGGCTCCTCTGGTGTTTTATTTCATTGCATTAAACTTGAGTTCAGGTTATTTTGACAGTGGAGGATTGAAACACTCTGTAGTTCTTTGGATGTTTGAATAATACTGACTCTATAATTGGTACTTGGATTTTTAAATATTTATTTGTGACTTTTCAATTTAGAATGGATTCATTTTTCTTGGCTGAAATGTTTAAATATCTCTACCTGTTATTTGCTGACAAAGAAGACATTATTTTTGACATAGAAGATTACATCTTTACAACAGAAGCTCATCTGTTACCTCTCTGGCTCTCGACCACAAATCGAAGCATCTCGAAGAAGAACACAGTGAGTTCTAAATTACATGCCTTCCTCACCTTTCACTTCCATATATTTGCTTTATTAAGTATGAAGCAACCCATAATTAAAGTTCAATTAATATGTGCATGGTAGCAGGGACGTGCTTGCAGGATTGTCTCATTTTCTTTTAGGGCATCACTCGTGTGTAACACTATTATTATTAAGTACATAATTCTTTTTATGTTCTAGACCTCAGAATACACAGAACTGGATGATAGTAATTTTGATTGGACTTGTCCGAACACGCAGATTCTTTTTCCTAATGATCCATTGTATGCTCAGAGCATCCGTGAACCCTTGAAAAACGTGGTGGATAAGAGCTGTCCCAGAGGCATCATCAGAGTGTAAGATTGTTTTGTATCTGTAGCAATAGTCAAAAAGACTTCACCTAGATCAGAGATACTGGAGTATGTAGTTTATTTTTATTTCTTACTAAAAATCATTGTGTGAACTTTTATGCATTGTTTAATAGCAGATAGTATATAACAGCTTTTCAATTTCTCTAGCTCATTTTTAGACACAAGAGATTCATCATCTATTTTGTCTTATATATATAAGAAAATGCTTTCTAGGGGCTGGAGAGATGGCTCAATGGTTAAGAGCACTGTCTGCTCTTCCTTCCAGAGGACCTGGGTTCAGTTCCCAGCACCCACATGACAGCTCATAGCTGTCTGTAACTCCAGATCAATGGATCCAACACCCTCACACCAATGCACTCAAAATTAAATAATAATTAAAAAAAAAACAACTTTCTTCCATGTTTGTAGTTTCTGCATATGGAAAGACAGGTTTTTTTGTTTGTTTGCTTTGTTTTTATTGCTTTGCTTGTGTTTCAGTGTTTTTAGAGTTTCTTCGTAGTCTTCATTATCTAGATAGTTATTAAAAAGGCCACTGACTGCAAGGAGCTGAAAGCATGAAATAGGAATCACTATCCACTGATGAAAGTTCTCTTTTGCTTTAAAAATATTGTGAAGGATGGAGAGGTGGCTCAGTAGTTAAAGCACTGACTGCCCTTCTAGAGGACCCAGGTTCAATTCCCCGTACTCACATGCCAGCTCACAGCTGTCTGTAGCTTCAGTCCCAGGGGATGCGATGCACTCTTTTGTCTTTGAAGGGCACTTCATGCACATGGTATACAGACATACATGCACACAAATCACCCATACACATACAGTTTTTAAAAATTAGAACTGAAAAAAAATTGAGTAAAACAAGTTTTTAGAAAAAGACATATACACGATCTAGTTTACTGAAATACACATATGAAAGTGGAACAGTTTGTTAATAATCAAAATTATGCATAGGAAAATCAATTGCTGCAGTGTCACCAGTTGTAAAATTAGCAGTTTTGCAAATACCTACCGAGATTACGCGTGTTTGATTTTTCTGTTTCGCTGCTGGTAACGTCTAGTTGTAAGCCTTACTTCTGATTCTTTTCAGCAGAGAGGAGAGTTTGAGAAGTGGAGCTCAACCTCCTCTGAGAGCCAGAGATTTTATGGCCACTAACCCTGAACATTTAGAAATCCTGAAGAAGATGGGGGTGAGTTTGATTCACCTCAAAGATGGGCGAGTCCAGCTGGTCCAACATGCAATCCAAGTAAGACATTGCTGTATGGGCTAGGTACTGTCTCTTGCTCTTTAGCTTGAATAGGCGATGGCATTTGACTGCTGTGAACTTTAAGAGTAAACATACACGGAAGTCTTTTGGAAACATCCATGTAACCAGTTGGGATAATTTGTTTATATCAATACAGTCAAAGGATAGGTTGTAAATCTAAATTTCTTCTTCAGTTCATTGTCTTTCCATTATTTTATTTTGAGTTAGTGGTTAATTTCAATCTTTATGTAATAATATTTTGCACTATTTTAGTTTTCAAAAAGTACTGAATCTAGGCATTTTATTCATCACAGAAATCAAACTTTGCATATATTTTTATCTGAAAAAGATATTGTCATACCTTTTAGATACATTTGTATTGGTCTTTTAATTTAGAGTTTTTATAGCATTCTTCCTTTAAAGTTTTTTACCTTACTAGCACTTTGATTTTGAATAACATAGCATTCTAAATAACTAGAAGCTAGAAGGACACTTACACATCAGGCAATATGTGTTTACTCTCCAATTCAGCTTTCCCAGAACCTTGCCTTTCCTTCAAATTTTTCTCTATTTTCTTGCCATCTACATCTTCCAATTTAACAGTGCCCCCCAACCAAAAAAAGCGTATCCCTGTGTCCTGTGGTCCTTAATTGTGAGTGTGGCATCTCTAATGCTTTTACTTACGCCACCAATGAAGTAGTGGCCTCCAGTGGTCTCTTCATCATTAATACCATTTAACTCTGCAGTAACTCCTGATTTTCCTCTTCTTAAAACATTTTTTTTTCTTTTTGGTTCCCAAGTTGTTCCAGCAACCTAGTTCCTTTTCAGTTCTCTTTGCCTTATAGATTCCTTTGTAGCTGGGCTTCCCTCACATCCACCTAGTGTAGGGCTGTCTAAGACTCTAGACGACATTCTTTTCTCTTGTTCTCTTCTTCATCCATCTTCTGTTTCTGCTACCAGCTTTAACGGATGACTTCTTGGGCACATGCATATAGCACTCATTCCGAGCTTTAATCCTAAACCCGTCTTTAGTATATCTGCTGCGTGCGTATTCTACCTCTCAGCCCCCATCCACCCTCACTTGAATTATGTCATTGTTTATTGCTTTTCTATCCTTACCTCAGTTCTCTCCTGTGTTCTCCATGTTGTCATTCTCTGAGCCCTTTCCAGGGCTAGAAGTTTCAGAGTGGGATTGTACTCTCAATGTCTTTCTGCCCTCCCGCTCCCTACAGCAAGCCCCTCCCCTCTCCTACTCTTTTTTTTTTTTTTTTTCCGCTAAGTGTTTAGAATACATTTTACCTTTTCCTATGATGGACCATCTTCAACTTCTCCTTGGTTGAGACTCAGTTCTCAGTTAGACAAAGCAGAATCAATTACTCTGTTGTGCTTCTTCACTTTAGACTTAACATAGTTAACTCTTGCATGTCTTTCTCCAGTAGATACAAACTTAAACACTGTCTGCTTCAGTATATGTGGGGACAGAGTAGGTACTCAGTTCATGTTTGGAATCATACTGAATATACGGGAGGTAAACAAGCAAATGGATACTTGAGCATTTGATATAAGCACAGTTTCAAATCTCCGTCAAAGGTGGTTTATGTAGTGGAAAAGAGACATTGAGAAAAGTTACAGATAATTCAGCATATTCAATTCCTGAAAGTGTGTATTGAGGGCAAGTTAGATTATAAATATTGAGTAAACTAAAAGGAGAGAAATTCCATGCAGAAGTCTATAATTTAGGAAGTCAAAAAGATGGGAAAGTTTACAGGAAGAGAGCTAAGCTAAACTGAGTCTGTTTCTTTCTAGGCTGCTAGTTCAATTGATGCTGAAGATGGGCTGCGGTTCATGCAGGAGATGATTGAGCTGTCCAGTCAGCAACAGAAAGAGCAGCAGCTACCTCCACGAGCTGTACAAATTATTTCCCACCCGTTTTTTGGCAGGGTAGTCTTAACTGCTGGACCAGCTCAGTTTGGGCTAGATCTCTCTAAACACAAAGAGGTATGTGCACTCCAGTAAGCTTACTGAAAATAGTAAGTATTTGATTTCTTTGCCTCTAACTTAATAGCTTTATGTTTAGAAGTTGGGCCACTCACTCTACATTTCAGTGATAGAAGCACATACTCAGCTATGTGAGAACTGGCTTTGGTCCCCAGCACAACAAAACATGACATTACCTAAGCATCCAGCTTCCTTTAGTTAAAGGGTTCTTACATTTGTATACAGTGGCTGCAGAGATGGCTGAGTCACTTGAGTGCTTGCTGTTCACGCATGAGGACTTGAGTTCAACCTCAAGCACCCACATTGAAGCCAGGCATGTTAGTGTGCTCTTTTAATCCCAGCACTGGGGAGGCAGAGACATGAGGAACCCTGAGAATCCCCAGGCAGCCAGCCCAGCCTAATCTGTGATCCTAAAGTTCTGTGAGAAACCCAATCTCAAGAGATGAGGTGAATGGCCCGTGACCATAGATGAGACTGATTGATATGTAGCTTCCACACATGTACACACGCATACATAAATACACACAAACACACGCACATGAGAGAAAGAAAGGGCGAAAGAGAGGGAGGGAGGGGGAGAGAATTCTAATTTCCGTCCCTTAAAACTCATGATACTAGACTTTAATGACTAGGTTGCAATTGAAGAAAATAAAAGATTAAGGCTGCTTTTATTTCTGACAGACGAGAGGATTTGTTGCAAGCAGTAAACCATATAATGGTTGTTCAGAGCTCACTAACCCTGAGGCAGTGATGGGGAAAATTGCCTTGATACAAAGAGGACAGTGCATGTTTGCAGAAAAGGCACGCAACATCCAGAATGCTGGAGCCATTGGTGGCATCGTTATTGGTGAGTAGCCCTCTGTGTCAGTGTATTAAGTAGGAGGTGGTGATTTGGGGGGCTTCGCCCCCCCTAAAATCTTATCAAAGAGGGTTATCAGGTTATTTGTATTTTGACAAAATAAAGGATAAGTAATTCAACGACCTGGTCATTTCTTTATAGTCTTTATAATCTTTCTTGAAAATCTAGATACTGGTTTTTGTACATTGATATTAGTGAAATTATTTGGGGTAAGGTATGAGTGTTGTGCAAGCTCTGATCGGAGCGAGTAGCTGTGCAGGGCGCCAGCAGCCGCCATACTAAACTGGACCACATAGTCTCTGGGGCAGACTGAGGACGACCCGGGCACCGTTTTGTCTGACCTGCACACTGCGGGCACACGCTGCTCGAATCCGCCAGCAAAAACCTCAGTCAGTGTGTGAGACCGTGGGCCAGTCTGGGAAGCTCTGGGGATCTGCTTCACCCAGCGGGTATACAGCAGGCGCACTCCAATCGCCGCTGGAACCACCTCAGACTGAGAGGGACTGGGGAACCGTTTTGACCAGACTGCACACTACAGACGCATTCCGCTCGGGGCCACCAGCAAAAACCTCAGTCCCTGTGTGAGTCCGCGGGCCAGTCTGGAAAGGACGCGGGTCCTGCTCCAACCAGCGGGTATAAGGCAGGCACACTCCAATTGCTGCTGGAACCACCTCAGACTGAGAGGGACTGGGGAACCATTTTGACCAGACTGCACACCGCAGTCCCACACTGCTCGGGGCACCAGCAACCACCTTGGTTCGTGTGTGTGTTCACGGGCCGGAGAAGGCCTCGGGCACCACTTCAAACAGGCGGGTACACACCGCTCGGCAACCCCTGCAACCAAACCAGACCCACTGTGTGTGCCCCAAACATCTTCTCAGACCGTGGTTCACAGCCCTGGCCCAGAAGGGGGCGCCAAGTCTCCAGTCCAGGGGAGAGCCCTTAGCAGCAAGCGGAGAGCAAAGTCCCCAGCTGACATCCCAAAAGACTGAGGAGCTAAACCTCCAGACCAGAGGGGTGACCAGCCTGCAGTGCTCACAGCTTCTAGCACAGAGCACGAAGCTGGGCACACAGAGCCCACAACAGAGTTCAACTGTGACAACAACACACAATAACAAACCACTGGAAATCCCTGATCTTCTTGAAGAATACTCATGACACAAGAGATTGACAGTTCCAGACTGAAGCTCAGCCTTAAAGCACAAACAGCTCCTTGATTATATATAAACAAATGCCCAGAAATCGGCGAAAGAACTCGCCCAACAAAAATCAGGACACCATGGCCCCACCAGAAACACCCAAAAGCAGGGGAGATTTTAGTTCAGCGGAGACACAGGAAAATTATATTAAAGCTTTGATTATGCAGATATTGGAGGAACAAAAAGACAGACAAAAAGAGGAAATGAACAAGGCCCTCAAAGAAATGGAGAAGAATTTAACTGCCCACA
>CM053759.1:38536705-38581020 GCA_028658305.1 Pachyuromys duprasi | reverse complement strand
AGCCAGCCCTGAGGAGACAGGATGAGCTGGGGTTGGATGGAAGGGGAGGAGGTCCCCCCTGTTGGTGGACTTGGAGGGGGCGGGGAGGAGATGAGGGAGGGAGGGGAAGGGTGAGAGGGAATGAGGGAGGGGGCTATGCTTGGGATGCAAAGTACCTAACCTGTGATTGATATAAATATAAATAAATTAATTTAAAAAAATAAACCAATTTATTATTAAAAAAAAAAAAGAGTGTTGTGCAAATGCCCCACACTCTGGAGAAGAAACTGTGCTCTTAAGACCTAGGGTCTCTAGGTAAGAATTAGACTCAGCCACGTGTGGTGGGTAGCCTTTAGAGACTTAGTCCCCCACAGGGCGGCTGGCTTTGGAATCACATCTATGTGGGCGCAATTAGTGGCTCTGCCATGGGATGGCAGTACAGCCTTAGCCCAGCTTCAGTAATTTGTTATCTTTTCTTTCTGAAGAAGATGTTTTTACCTGCATAATAGTGAACATCACATAAGCGCTAGTTGCTGGAACATTTTATCCCAATGGATTTTTCCACTGAAATTACAAAATACCAACTGTAGCTCATTGTACCCACACTTTACCTATGTATTTCTACCTATGAATTTTGCTATTCTCACCCCCTTTTTTTTCTCCTAACAAGCCATGATTATCAGCAGAAATAGAGAATGTTCTATGGTTAAGGCAAAAAGGCGTTTGCATTTAGAAAGAACTGAAGACTGGAATCCCACATCAGTTGTGGGCTGACCAAAACAGTCTATTTTGCATATCTTTTCGTTTCCTTAAACTAGTTCCTATTTCCTCACTGAGAGGACATAAGACGTTTAAAGGTTGGGGGTGGAGCTCAGTGACTCTGTTTTTGACTGTAGCATCAGGAAAAACAGAAGATACAACCACTTAAATACTGGGATTTATTTCAGTAAAAAATATTTACTATTCCTTTTGTTTATTCTATATGGGCACTAAAATGTTGGTTTAAGTGAATAAATTTTATTAGTTAAAAAAGTTTCAGGAGAAGTTGTGCTTAATAATTTGAACCCACATTTGGCAGAATACTGGATGTAGACCACCTCCAGCTTGTGTCTCAGTTTAGGTGTTGCTAAGACACAGCCACAGTGATTCGTGGACATATTGTTTCTGTGTGCTTTGAGTTGCAGAGTTGGGTGCTTCCAATAGAGAACTGCAAAACTGACAGCATTCACTGTGTGGCCAGTTACAGGAAATTTTTGCTGACTCCTGACTTAAATACTTTTCTTTTGAGTGTGTATGTGTATATGTCTCTGTGTACGTACACACTCATATGTACATATGTTTGAGGCCAGAGGTCAATGTTACTGTCTTGCAAGCTGTTCTCCACCTTCTGTTTGACACAGTCTTTCATGGAGCCCAGAGCACCATCATTTTCTAGAACCATGAGGGTCTGCCTGTCCTCTAATTCCCCATGCTAGGGCTGCACATGTACATCACCTTGTAAGCCTGGATGCAGGAGTTAGGGGTCCAAATTCAGGTCCTCAGTCTCATGGATCTCATTCACTGTACCAGCTGAGCCATTGCCCAGCCCCTAAGTCATCCTGTTCATCTTTGAGGCTACTTTTATTGAGGAACTTACTGTCTTGAGGATTTGGAGCATTTCTTACTTACTAAGCCCTAAAAGCAGAGACTTAAAAAAAGTATGAAGCATAGTGGGAGGGGATGTGCATCAATCTTCTAAAGTATATCTTTGTGTGTAAGATTATCCTAGGCTCTGGGCAAAGTCTTCATGTTGTTCTATGATATATAAAGACTGTCAGGTTGGACATTTTCTTTAGTAGCTGTTGGTACAGAATCCTATATGGGGTTCTGTGGAACAAGAATGAGATGATGTATTTTTGTTCTCTGAAATTTCAATTTTAAAAAGGAAATTTAACAGGCTGGGCATGGTGACACAAGCATTTAATCCCAGCACTGTGGATCTCTGTGAGTTTGTGGCCAGCCTGGTCCACAAAACAAGTTCAGGACAACCAGGGTTCTGTTACACAGAAAAACCCTGTTTCGAAAAACAAACAAATAATAACAAAAGAAAAAACAAAAGAAAAAGAGATCTAACATGTGACTTTTTTTCTTTTCTGACAAAGCATTTTTTCCTTTGAGTAAATTTGTTTCTTTTATTATTATTATTATTACAAGGACTAAAAATACAAAATACCTTAGAAATCATTTGACTGCAGCAGGTAATAATTTACTTGTTATTTTAAGAAGGGAGGTTGTTTCCTGTATGAAAAGGAATGATTCTCATTCAGCCCAAGAGTAAGACATAAAACTGGAATTTACCCAGGGCTACATGGCCTGCACGTTGTCAGTGCTGACAGTTTTCACATTCTCTTTTCATCTAGCGCTGTCTCACCTTTGGGTCTTCTGCATCTGTCTTTTGTGTAGCTCCTCAGGCACCGGCTCCCCGTTCTCGCTCTCTTTCCCAAGAGGCAGCCGGGCCCTCAGTCTGTGTCACTTACGTGGACTTTTCGCCACCACTAGCAGAAACAACCTTTGTCTGGCAGTTCTAGGATCGTAGAGGGACGGGCTCAGCCATCCATCGTTTGTCTGATCAGTCGTTACTTGGAGGAGGACACATTGTGTTTGCCACCTATTTGGGCCTATGAAACAAGAGATATGGGGTAGAATTGTCCTCTTCTTCAGGGACACTGGTGTGTGATATTGGGAGTGGATGTGATTGACATTTATACTGTCAGAGAATTTAACTGATGTTTAACCAGTGTGAAATAACAATACTGTTTAATTCAGCTTCTTCCCAGTTAAGTAATCCCTGATCTAAAAATTTGTGATTGCAGAACATTTTAAATTTTTGAATTAGGGATGTTCAAATTGTAACAGATCCATTAGAGGAAATCTTAAAGTTCATTCATAGTTGTACCTGTGTGATCCAGGTCATTAAAATCTTTCATTTGTAGGTTTTTCCATACACATTTGAAAATATTACAGTCGTAATCATAAAAATTTGTGTTCTGTGTTTTTATGTACTGTCTTCTGTGTGCAAGTAATTTGTTATGATTTCTTGAGAGGGGGTTTATAACTATTCAGCCCAGTAAATTTCTTTGAGGTTAGAGTTTTTGCTGCTTTCAATTATCTCCTTAATCATAAAGTTAAAATCTGAACTCATGACGTTGGTTAATCTGAGGAGTGTTTGTTTTGTGGTGCGTAGCAGTGTCCTGTCGGCAGGTGGAGGGGCGGCACAGCTCTGCCCGGCCGCGCTCACGCCTCTTTGCTCTCTGCCAGATGACAACGAGGGCAGCAGCAGCGACACGGCGCCTCTGTTCCAGATGGCGGGCGACGGGAAGGACACGGACGACATCAAGATCCCCATGCTGTTCCTGTTCAGCAAGGAAGGCAGCATCATCCTGGACGCCGTCCGGGAGCACGAGGAGGTGGAGGTGCTGCTCTCCGACAGAGCGAGAGACCGAGGTAAGCGGGCCGCGCCGCGCGTCCTGAAGCCCGAGCGAAACTGCGCACAAAAGACACAGGCTTTTTTGAACTTCGCGAAGCACGTAACAATTTCTGATGGTGGTTTAGAATTTTTCTCTTAAAAATACTAGTAATTTATTAATATTAGCATTTAGTTTTACTATTTTATAATTAAATTAAATGTAATATAAATTAAATTATAAGTAAGTTCTTTTATAATTTACTATTAATATAAGTTATTAATAGTAATTTATTATTAGAAATAATAAAGCATCATTTTTGCTGGCTGGCTTGGACTGCGTTTAGAATTGTATTTTTCACATGCGAGGTGTGATGCGCAATATGATAGTAACGGTCTCACCAGCAAGCCTGCACTGTCGCGTCCACTCTTGGTGAAGGCAGTGGAAGTGGAGCAGCTTGTCCCTGCTGCCGTCCACACTTATCACAAGGTTTTATCCTGCAGAAGTTACAAGTGGCTCCTCCTGGAGAGCAAGAGATTTAATTCCTAAGGATATATAATCTTGCCTAGGCTGAAGTGTTGTTAGTAATTTGAAAATTCTCTGAAACCGCTCTATCAAGGCTGTACAGATTTCACACCTGAGGGCGTGGGAGGCCTAGGGGAAGAGAGCAGATGTAGGCTATGACCCTGCTCCTGGTGGCAGTCTCTAGGAGGAAGCACTGAAGAGGACCTGTCCTCTCCCATCCCCATTACACGATTGGCAGTGTATGTGTGTAGGGCTTGTTAGTAGCCCATAGGGTGCTGACAAATATTCAGAAACCAACGTAATCCAGTGTGACTTCCAAATGCTCACAGGACAGTGTTATTCTAAGCAGTGTTTTGTGTTCTCTAGTGCTTTGTTCTTTGAGAGTCTTTGAACTGTCAGCTGTTTAAGAGCAGGGGAATGAGTGATTGGGTGTGGAAGGACATAGAGATGGAGACAGAATATAGATTGCTGCTGATCTTCTCAAACCTCCTGTGTACTTGGTTTCTTCTCTCCTGGGGCCCTTTTTCAAAATTCACGCCCTTCCTACTTTGCTATGCATCAAACACAGGCAAAATACTATTACTCTGTATAACTCTGTAACGCCTTTGCTTTTCCCCCTGTTCTGTGCTACCATTGGAATTTCAGCAGCCATATTAAAAGGTAAAATGATTCCAAGCTACATTATTAACAGTAGTAAGTATCTTGCCTTAAAAAACAATTATATATGTATGTGCGTGTAATAAGCACACATACATATATAATTTTGTTTTAATAAACCAGTTATATATATAATTTTGTTTCACTGAGTAGCATAATATATGACTTAATGTAATTAATAACTTTCCTATCTAGTCAGTTTTCCCACGATAATAATTCTCTATCGATCCTGCCATAATCAATTCTATTAATTATATATTCCATACTGTAGCTGAATTCACTAATCCATACCCATGCAAGAGTCACTCTAAGACAGCATTGTTGTATAAGAAATTATTACTTTGGATCATCTTTTATTTACATACAAAGTAAAATATTTAAAATATTGGCCTGTTTTTTAGCTCCTCTGGAGATAAGGGGCACATTTGGTTAAGACTGTATGATTGTGGTAAAGAAAGTGTTCCCCACACCAGGAAAAGGGTAGGAAATGCAATCAGTTCTACTAGGGGGAAAAAAAAACTTGCTAAGGAATAGTATTCCCTTAAAAACTCTGCAGGAAGAAGACATTATGTAAATGATATTTAAAACACTTTGATGTCCATGACTTTTTGTTTTTGTTTTTTCTTTTTTGATTTTCAAGACAGGGCTTTTCTGGGTAGCTTTGGCTGTCCTGGACTTGCTTTGTAGACCAGGCTGCCCTCGAACTCACAGAGATCTGCCTTTCCTCTGCCTCCCTAGTGCTGGGATCACAGGCCACCACACCCAGTGAGCTGTTTATCTTATAGTGTTCCTTTGATAAAAGGTTTTAAAGTTTGTATATGTAATAGTCCTTTGAGAAATGTACAACTGTATTAGAGAAACCAACAAGTTATAATTAATATTTATCACTGTAAGACAAATCACTGATTCAGTCAGATCAAACAGTTTATTCACTTAGGATAATCTAAGAAGTTAAACTCTGTGTAGTTAGCGTTAACTTGTCCCATACCATTACCAAATCATGAGCATCACCTGCACCCAGTATTGGCTGATGCACTTGTTAGAAGTGGAGCTCCAGTGTTCCCCACTGCGCTGAGTTAGATCCTGAGCCCGGGTCAGAAGCCCACCCTTAGACATACTTTGCAGGTAGTTGTAGTGCATCAGCTCTTCACCTGCCCTTTGACAGGAATGGAAGGAGACCCAGAGGACCTGCTGTCTCCTACCTAGCCCTCCATCACGAGTTCTAGTTAGAATTATGTAAGTACCCCTCAAGTAATAAGCACCTAATCCAAGCAGCAAAATGTCTTTAAATCATTTTTCTAAATTGAAGTCACATTGCAAAGTCCTCTGCATTTAAATTACAAGAAGTAGAAGCTGCAGACAAGTTTCCTCTTCTCCCTGCCTTTTTCTGATAGGTTTCACTGTTAGGATGTATATATGCAGTTCCTTCCACCTTAGGATAGCCTGTACATGGGCAGATGGCCCTCTGCCTA
Source organism: Pachyuromys duprasi (assembly GCA_028658305.1). NCBI lineage: Eukaryota > Metazoa > Chordata > Mammalia > Rodentia > Muridae > Pachyuromys > Pachyuromys duprasi. The sequence goes on along the minus strand of CM053759.1, from coordinate 38,574,944 downwards.
GAGAAGAGCAGCCCAGCATTGTGGTCAGGAAGCCATGTGTCCTGCCTTCCCCTCTCTAAGCAGGCCATGTTTCTGTGTGGATTTACCTTAATCTGTTTTTCACATCCCTATGGTTCTTTTCCTCCTTGAGAAGTTCAGCCATTCTGTTACCAAATCAATGCAACCTTCTGTGCCTTTTTTCCCTCTTTCTTGGCAGAATATGAGGTTTTTTTTTTTCAGTATAGTTTAATGATTGGTTACATGACTGTTTATTATATATCTCTTTTTACCTGTTTTTCCAGTTACTATAGAAAGTGCTGCTGAATGAGTGATTGTGTAACATTCAAACTTCTTTTTAAGTTTTTTAAAAAAAATTTATGTGTTTTGCCTGCATGTGTGTGTGTGAGGGAGTCAGATCCCCTGTAACTGGAGTTACAGAGAGTTGTGAACTGCCATGTGGGTGCTGGGATCGAACCTTGGTCCTCTGGAAGAGCAACCAGTGCTCTTAACTCCTGAGCCATCTCTCCAGCCCAACATTCACTCTTATGTCTTCCCCAATATTATCTTCTCCTTTTATTAGTAAGACCCACTGGTGTTCTTTGGGTTTTTCTCCAAAGTTTTTTGTTTCTTGTGTTTCTGACGTGCCATTTCTGAATCAATGTTGTACCCTTTAGACTGGCAATGGGTGCCTTGGAGTGAAGGCGTAACAACATGGCTAACCTTGGCTCCTTTGAAGCTTTGCGCCTCTTAAAGCCCGGGCCAAATTAGCTGCTTCTCCTGCCTGTTTCTTGTTCTGTGGGTCCACAGGAGTTTAATAAGCCAGATAGGCAGCACTTGTACTTCTGTTCTTCTAATCTATTTGCTTATTTCTATGCAAGTAATTCAAAAGTTTTGTTTTGAATACATTTCATACGATAGCTGTTTCCTTACTGACTCTGTTTAGAATTTCAATTTTCTGTAGTTCACAAACTAAAGGTAAAAATGAGATTCATTTCAGTCATGTATTTGCATACTCCTTATAGATACTAGAAGTTAAATGTGACAACTTCCTGTTCTAGAACATCTATACATGTAATGAGCTCTTACTTTCTACTATAAGTACGTTTTTAAGCAATGTGAGCCTTATCCCTGTCATAATTTTTTTTGTAGGTTTTTATTTGTGTTATGAAGCAATGCATGATTTCACTTTGAGCTGCTGGTGCTTCCATTGAAGTAGTTACTGGTTCTTGCACATGTTTTAGCTTTCTTTACCAACTTCATTAACATTGGTAGTAGTCCTTAAAATTAGAGTTGCATTATATCTTAGTTAGTTTCTGTTGCTGTGATAGGAACCATGACCAAGGCAACTTAGAGCGTCCACAATTGCAGCCTCAGCAGGACAGCAGGCTGCCAAGAGAACACATCTTCAGCCTCACCCAGAAACAGAAAGAAAACTGGAAGTGGTGTGGCCTGGGAAACTCAGAGTTTACCCCTAGTGAAGGATGTCCTCCCAGATAGCACCACCAAGTGTCAGCACTTAAGCCTGTGTGTGACCAGTCTTATTTAACATCACACCATCCAGAGACTAACAACTGCACTGGAGAGAGTAAGCATGCGTGCACGTGTGCGTACAGAAACTTCTCTAGTATGGAATCCTACCCAAGAGGGTGACTTACACACTCACCTGTGCTTGCCTGCTTGCCCACATTCCTTCAGGGGTTAGTTTGCTTTTGTAGTAGGCCTGTCTTCTCTCCTGCTCTGACCCCAGGCTCGGCTTACTTTCCGGAGGAGCCCTCAGGTGTTGCCTCCGCAAGCTTTCTAGTAGCACATGCCTAGCTCCCTTACTAACTGTGGGGCTTTTCACTTAGTGTACACATGTACATGTATACATACCGTGTCCCATTTTTGTGTTGTTGTTTTCTCACTGGGCTGTACGATGCTTACAGGCAAGCCTAATGTTAGTGTTTGCACCTCCTCTCTGGCACCAGACACACAGGAGAGTTCTCCTGCCTGCATTGCAGAAGGGGCCCATAGGTGACAAGGCTGTTGAAATACTTGATTATAGGAACTCAAAGTAAAGTGCTTCTAGGACTTTGTTATATTTTGTAATCATCACAAAAACTTGACCTGCTGTGGCTCCTAGAGAATTTTAGAATAATTGTTTAAAGTTCATAGATATGTAGTAATAGTTTTTTAATAATCTCAGTTCTTGTCTTTATGAAAATATTTTATTTGATAAGTCATATTAATACCCGTAACCAATCACTGAGTGTTAATTTCACTTTTCCAGAAATATGATTTCAAATTATGGCAATGATTATGCTATTAAAACTTAGGATTAAAGCTGAGGATGTTCTTTCTTATGCAAGCTTTCTTGAATATAAGTCTTAATAAATTGTGTGTGTGTGTGTGCCTGATTGTATGTGCAGGTGTGTGTATGTGTGCTCATACTTGTGCATGCACATGGAGACCATAGGATCCTTTGGAATTGGAATGACAGGTATCTGTGAAGCCCCAACTTGTTAACCTGGGTACTGGGATCCAAACTCTTGTCCTAATAGTTGTCCAGCAAGCACGCGTAACCACTGAGCCATCTCTAGCCATGATGTTTAATCAATTTTAGTCATATGTTAAAATTTTATATGCATTTTAACATTTTTGTTTAGTGATTTTGTTACTAATATTCATCCAAGTGATTATGCTATTAAATATTATTATTCCTTTTCATTTGAAGTGACATTTATTTTCACCGCCAGCACATTCTACCCATAGCTACACAGAAAATGTGATTGTAAGATCTTGACTTCAGTGCCGCTGTTTAATGTTCTGCATTGATATGACTCTGTTTTATTTCTTAATGTTATTGCAAAGACAGGTGACATTGTAAGTATGATGTACTTTTTAAGAGGAAGAGTGACACATTTATTTCTTTCCTGTACAGATCCTGAAATGGAAAATGAAGACCAACCATCTTCTGAAAATGATTCTCAGAATCAAAGTGCGGAGCAGATGCTGTCACTTTCTCAAACAGTTGACTTGGTTGATCAGGAGACCCCCGAAAACCCTCCAGAGTCTCACTCAGAGTCATCCTCTCCAGCAGACACTGAAGAAGCTTCCAGCTTTGCCCCTTCTGAACAGATACCTAGTTCCACAGAGAGCCATGAGACTACAAGTCTTGATGGTGAATGTACAGACTTAGATAACCGACTTCAAGAACAATCAGAAACTGAGGAAGATTCCAGTCCTAATGTCAGCTGGGGTACAAAGGCCCAGCCTATAGACTCCATATTAGCAGACTGGAATGAAGACATAGAAGCATTCGAAATGATGGAGAAGGACGAACTATGACTCCACAAAGACGCTGGTAGTAGATATTTAAAAAGAAGCAGTAAACTGTGGTTTTTGACACCCTGTATACCAAGCAGGCTCTCCTGGGAGGCTCTGAGTTTTGCTCAAGCACATTCTGACTGGGGTAAGTAGTTACCGTAGGGAACTGGAGCATGCTGTGTTAGAGCTGACCTGACTGAAACTCTCCCATGCAAAGTGGAAACTCACAGCCCCTCAAATGATGGTATATTACGTACCCTGCAGCTCCCAGGCCAGGGAAAGATGACTGGCCATTCCTGGGTAAACAAGAAACAAATTCAGCTGATGGAAAGTGGGAACAAGAGTCAGTGCAGCTTTCTAACTGAAGGAAGCTTCGCTGCCGTGGGTTTGGGGTCAGAAGCCCTTTTGGGAAGATGTGAATGAGTACTGTGGTATTGTGGCTTTGCTGCTTTCACAGGAGCACTCTAAGTGACCTGTGGGTTGTGAAGCAGATGCATTCATGGTAACAACAATTTCTGCTCATTCCTTTTCACCTGCTTCATTCAGTGACAAATGGCCAAGAAGACTTGATTTCTTTTTCTCTCCCAACAATTTCCTTAGCATTTAAACCAAAGGTGAAGTTAGTGAGTTTTCTCTATAAAGACCTACTATGGGGCCAGGAAGAGGGTCATATAGATATTGTGGAAATTGGCTGCTTAGTACTCGGGGTAAATAGAGAGAAGGAGAAACTGTGATGTTGCAATATCAGCTTCCCATTGGGCTGCCATCGGGGAAGCTATGACTACTCTAAATAGAAATCAGCAGTAGATTCTTGTGGGGCAGATTGTCTTTTTGAGTTCATTTCTCTGAAGGTGGTTTTACTCTAGCCATCAGCCTTACGCCATCCCACGTTCAGTGTGCAGTTTGAGCCAGGAGGCTCATCTCCAAGTCCTGTTCTAGACCCCTCTCTCACCGAGCCATGATGAACCGTGGTAGCGGTCTGTAATCCCGGCCGTCTTTCTCCTTTGAAGCTGGTTTCTACATCACACCTAAGGAGTCTGTCACATTTTCTGTTTAATCATGGATTTAGGTTTGTTTAGTTCTGTTTTAACAAATATTCCTCCTGATGTGGACTTGAAAATTAGTCTCTGATGACCTGTGTAAAAAACTATATAGCCATATAAGTAAAGGAAAAGATTTTCTTTTTTCCCCCCCCCCTGTGGCAGTCTGGAGCGGGCCACATTTAATTATTTTGGGTTTTGCCTATTGATGCTTCTACATTGAAATCATGGTTTTATTAATTTTATTTATTTTTAAAATTGTTTTAATTACTTCTAAAGGACTATTTGAGAGACTTAATTACTTTTCCCCATGGCATTGCACAATAGCCTTTCTCTAAAACATGGTTTTGAGGTACTGAATTGCTTAGACTATGGAGCTGTTAAAGACAGCAGTGCTGGGTGGGATTTGTGTATATTCATGTACAGTATGTCTTAGGTCCCAGGCAAACGTGCCCTTTTATAAGGAGATAGTTACCTGCTTTCAAAAATTCCAGCTAAACAAAATTTGTCACTGAGTAATAAATCTTAGAGCATTCACTGGGCCGGGGTAGGAAAACAAGGCCTTTATAGGCTTGTAGTTAAAACTGACACCAAAATGGGTACTTTTAGTCTCTCTGCATGTGAAGTTTGGTGCGAGAAGATAGAACCTTAACACATAGAATATACAGAAGAGTAGATGTGCTTTCTTCTTCATTGCAAAGCTGCCAAAATAGCTGAAGCTTAATTATTTGATTTATAGGACTGGGGCTTGGAGAAAGGAACAGATGCTCCTCTGAGACTTGGATGACAGAAGCCTTATATGTATTGATTTTGAATTTGTATCTCAAAGCCATTGTTGTCTAAACCTAACTCTTTTAAGTTATCACAGCAGCATTTTTTTCCCCTGAAGAATTTAATGGCATGAAGGATCACATGACACACTAGGAAAAGCCAGCTTACTGCCACTTGCCATTCTTTTATTTATTTATTTTTTATTTATTACAATTTATTCACTTTGTATTCCAGCTGAAACCCCCTTCCCCCCTCCCCCCTTCCATCCCTTTCCAATCCGGCCCTCCCTTCCTCATCTCCTCCTATGCCCCTTCCCCAGTCCACTGATAGGGGAGGTCCTCCTCCCCTTCCATCTGATCCTAGTCTATCAGGTCTCATCAGGACTGGGTGCATTGTCTTCCTCTGTGGCCTGGTAAGGCTGTTCCCCCCTCAGGGGTTGGTGATCAAAGAACCAGCCACTGAGTTCACGTCAGAGACAGCCCCTGGCCATCTGGGGTTTCACTTGCCATCCTTTTGGCCACTAGGAGGCACTGTGGCCCTTCATTAAGGTTTAAATGCACCTATTTGGTTCAGAAAACCAAATCCTTTAAAGAAATAAATTTAAAATGTTTTACTTAATATCTAGGAGGAATGATACTCAGTTTTCCCCTATTTAAGAAAGGAGGTATATGTTCAGCTTCAAAACACAACATTCTAACTGATTCTACATTCATTTTCTTATTTGACATACTGCCACAAAGTAGTCTTTGAGTTCATTAGAAAATTCCAACAGCATAGATTTTTTAATGTTTTTTTTTTTTCATTGTTGCTGTTTGTTAAAAAACCTTTCATAGATATTTTATTTACTTGCTAAAGATTCAGGGAATTCTGAGACCCTGAGTTTAGAAACATCTGGTCTACCTCAGTTAAATGTTGACTGCTTAGAAATAGAGCTGAAATGATCACCACAGCCATAAAATTGTTTGACTAAGAAAGATTTATATAATGTTTACAAACCTGGAATCAAGTACGGATCTTACCTGAAAGCTAAAAGTTAGCTGTTAGAGCAAGTATTTAATTCAGGTATTTTCAAGTTTTAAAACTTGTTTACCTAGTCAAATTAGGTATAGTTTTTTTTTTCTTCACATAAAAACTCCATTGAAATTGTATGCCCTAATTTGCAATATTTTCCCCATAAAATTTAAGCGTGAAAGGAGCATAATTTACTAGATATGTTTGGGGTGTGGGGTACTTTGATAGGTAGGGTCTCTTTTTTCTTTTTAACCTATGTAATAAGCTTCCAAAAAGACTATAATTGTTTCAGAACAAATTATTTTGTAATTTGATTTTTTTCCTTTTTCTTTACAGTGTTAGATATTTTTAAATGAAAAATTATGCACTCTCTGACTTTAGTTTCACTATGGAAATAATTTTCCCGGGAATCTTTTAGATTTAAATGACCATCGTATAAAGCTTTCTTCTCGCAAAGCCAGCATTTGTTCTCTCTCCAAACCCCATGCCAGCCTCCTCGCAGAGAGCGCAGCCTGAGTGATCCAGACAGTGCTTGTAACCTTAGAGGGGTGGGGAGCACTTAGTAAATATTCCAACCGGTCGTTTTATGTACAAGGCTACAGTCAGAACATAGAAAAAAAACATTCTGTGAATGAAACATTGTATGTTCAGATTTTATAAAAGACCTTTTTAAAAGCCCAATTTACAGCCGTATATTTTCTTATGATGTAATTTATGAAAAAGCTGTCTGTACTAACAGGTGCTGTATGTAACACTACTGTTGTTGGGTTTTATTGTTTGGTGATAAATGTATACAATATTTCTAATGGAAACTATGTACTGTGATGTAAAAGTCTGGGCAAATGTATATAATCCTTGTATATAATTGTGTATTTGATTATATTACTGATTGTAAATTTAATAAAACATGTAAATATTCCGGTCTAGTTTTAACTTTTGAATTTTTAGAATTATTGTACAAATGTCTAGAATTTGGTATCTGTTTTCCTTTTTTTCCTCTTTACCCCAGGGCAGTGAATTTGGGGACATTTTGGGGTATAGAAACCCAAGCAAACATCAGTTCTAAAATTCAGATATTGTCTAGTTCAAACTAGAGTTAAAAAATACTAATAATTCTGTGCCAATATTGGTAACATTTATGTCTTGAATTTACTTACATTTAATAAAATTACTTGCTCTCTTTTAATATCATTATCAAAAGTAGTTTTATTAAAGCTGGACATGGTGACGCACACCTGAAATCCCATACTCAAGGAGGCAGAGGCAGGGAGAGCTCTGTGAGTTTGAGGCCAGCCTGGTCTGCATCGGAGGGTGGGGGAAATGTAGCTTTGTCATCATCGGCAGGGAGTGGTGGTCATTAGACAAGACAGCACGACTGAGAGCTCCCATCTAGGAAATAGCAAATACAGGAGGGTGGCCAGGAGGCTTTCGAAGCACGCTCCCAGTAGCACTTCCCCTAGCAAGGCCACACCCCCAAACCTCCAAACAGTTTCACCTACTAGGGAATCAAGTACTGAAATGCAGGAGGGTAGCGGCGGTGGAACATCTCACTGAAATCACCACGGTAGCCCTGGCCCCTCTGTGCTCATCCCAAGAAGCCATTTTCTTTCAGTAGCACTCTACATGACAGTGAACTGTTGTCCTGTCCCAGGATCTCTGAGCAGATACATTGAAAACTGTATACATTAAAAGCTGCATCCTTATCAGTTGTAAGACTTGAGCAAGTTTCAAACGCCGTACTCACAGAGCCGAATCCAGTGACCGGGCAGTGGAGGGGGGCTCGTAACTGCAGAGGCCAGCCTCGGCTGCTTAGCCAGTCGCCCTGTTCCTCGCTTCCCCAGGCCCTGCTTCTCCAGCTTCCGCTTGCCCTTTGCTCAGTCACTTTCTCTTCCTACTTGGTGTGTCTGCCTTTTGAGACTGAAGGTCAGTAGCGATAGCATCTCTTCTGGGGTTGTCTGGCCAATTAGTCCAGCCTCACTGTATCCCCCACTCTTCCAGGACGATGAAGGTGTCACTGCCGCACCCTGAGCCTAGGTAAAGCGAGCTTCGGAGCTGAGTGAGTCCTTTAAAAGTTGATGGAGAAGAGTAACTCCCAGGACCTACCTCCTAAGAAGGCGTAGGTACTTACCAGACCCAACTTTATTGTTTGTGTGCTGGGCTTAATTACCATCCACTGTCTTCAAAGGGAATGCTACCGCTGGACCTCTTGAAGAATGGACCTCTGTGAAAGAAGGCCCTTCTCTAGGTTACGGTGGGAGAGTTCAGGTAGACGTCCTGTAGTGCTCCGTAGGGCAGAGACCTACATGGCCAGTTTCATCTTCCTGGCAGCAGCAGGCATTGCTGAAGCAATGTGAAGGTTTATACTCGCATGTGGCTTCTCAGAGTCACAGCTTTCTCACACGGTTGATGAGAGACCCAGGGAGACCACAGTTAGAGGACCTTCGGTGTGGAGGGCCAGCTGCTTCCACAGGAGTTGTGTGTGTCTCCAGCTGCCTTCCTCCACTTTCTCTGCTCACGCTTGGCGGCGGCTTCCATCTGTGGGCTGGTCAAAGTTCCCCCTACAGAGAGGTCCAGACAGCTGCTAGAACTAGAACTGCTAAAGCCAAGCAGCCTCTCTACTACCCACCTTAGAATGATTAAACCAGTTGAATCCTAGCCTGTCTCTTTGCCAGCAGCCACAAGGACAGTTTCGCGGCCAGATCCCTCTTCACCCACCTTTCCCTTGAACACAGATGGAAAACTGGGGAAAGTTTTTTGTTTGTTTTGTTTTTTGAGACAGGGTTTCTCTGTGTAGCCTTGGCTGTTCTGGACTTGCTTTGTAGACCAGGCTGGCCTGGAACTCACAGAGATCCACCTGCCTCTGCTTCCCAGAGTGCTAGCATTGCAAGCATTTGGCACTGTGCCTGGCTGGGGAAAGGTGGTTTTGTTTTGTTTTGTTGAGTGTGGAACAGTTCCAGTAGGGCAAAAGGCAAGCCCACGCCACACACACACATTTTGGTGGCCAGGGCAGCTTTGAGGGAGGAAGAGATTTCAGCAAAGAGGTTGGCTATTGGAGCCTCCAGGCAGTGGCCGGGAGGGGCAGGGACAGGGCGGTGGGAGTGACGTTTGCACACACCTCTCTGTGCCCCTCTGATTCTTGGCTGTCCCTTCCTATTGCCTGGCTGGCTTGGAGTGCCATTTGATCCCTCCAGCCTCAAGTCACTGTGATTCCGGTGATGATGGTGACACAGGCCACACGGGCCTGTGATTTCCTATTCAGCGCTTTGATAAGCCAAGCAGCCTGGTTAGTCTTCCAGCCATCTTGAAGAGGATGTTCGTTACTGTCTGACATCTCTCCTTTTTTGATCATGCCCTTAACTAGACATGCCCAGTAGTGTACATCCTAAACTAGTCATTTACCTGCCCAGAAGTGCTTTTTCCATAAGAATATGCATAGGCTTTCTGAAGTAAATTCCCCACCTGTCCTTTGCCGTAGGAGACTTGCTGTTTGGGGAGCTACAGCCCCGTGCTCACATGCCTTTAGGCAATAGAAATCCTTTCTTGTATATCTTGGCTATGACTGTTTGGCTTTCACTGTAAAATGTATATTCATTGTGTTATTTTACTACAAAACTAAAGCCATTTCCTTTTAAGTGATGTGATCTCAGTCTTGCAATCATCACATCCTAATTTTCAGCTTTGTTCATCGGATTGAATAGCACCAAAACCCGTCATCTAATTGGCCTAACCCAATTTCCCAGAACCAATATCACTCCCAGCCTACCTTCCCATCTCACCTAGTACTTAAACTTTTTTCTTCTGTTGAACTAAAGGACAAAACCTTAACTCTTAAGTCCCCCTGCCCTCTGATGGTGCGTGTATACGCGAGCAGCTTTTGGGACTGGATAAACTCAAATCCCCCTGCCGCCAGCCTCACTTACAGTAATGGCTGAATGTCTCAGGTGAGATTCAGGACTTCAGGTGCTGACCACACTTCTCTGATAGATTTTTGCAGCTGGGAATTAGTTTCATCCTCTTTCCCAATCTCTCACACTCATCCTTATCGGCAAAGAAAACAGATGCAGATGAGGATGCAACATTCACCAACTATCAGTGTGCGCGCTTGCTTACACAGACATCTCCCTGAAGGAATCTGGGGACTCTCTCTACCCTCGTGCTAGAGAACTGGAACCTCAAAGGAACCAGATGTACTGAAAAATGGGAAAACCAATCAGATTATTAGACTCCATTTGAGTGCACACATCCCCTTCCAAATACTGGGGAAAAGAACAAAAATTTGGTTAATATTTATAAACAGTATCATACATCAAGGCAGAGCAATAAGAAATAATGTGCATTTGTTAAAATGTATGTAAGGAAAGCTGGGCACGGTGGCACACGCCTGTAATCCCAGCCCTCAGGGAGGCAGAGGCAGGTGGATCTCTGTGAGTTCAAGGCCAGCCTGGTCTACAAAGCAAATCCAGAACAGCCAAGGCTACACAGAGAAACCGTGTCTCAAAAACAAAAATAAAAGTAAATGTGTTTATGGAGTGTTGAGTGTCTAAGGGCATGTTTTTCAGTGTTGATTAATATAGTGAAGATTTGTTGCCCTTCCTGATCTCCAGACACTGAACTAGGCTCTGGGAACCCTAGAGAGATTCTCAGGACAGTTTTATGAAGACTTTACTGTCAAATCCAGAAGACATTGAACAAGAACTGAAACAATGAGAATTTTGAAAATGGACAATCTAGATACTCTACGAATCTGACATAAGAATTCAACCCTGTGGGGAGTGAAACCCAAAGCTTGTGCTGTATGGATACGGAGGTTTCTAATGCCTTAGTGCCAAAGATTAAGACTGTGGGTCTTTCCGAAGGTTAAAGGGTTTCCTTATAATAAGGATTTTGAATTTTGTCTAAGGATAATGAGAAATTGCTGAAGGGTTTTAAATAAATCACTGGCTTGCTGAAATATATTCTAAATAATGAAATAGTGGAAAAATATAGAATTATCTATCATATATGAACTTAGCTCTGATAATTAAACACACAAGTGCACGTACATGGTCATGACCTTGACTCATATTTAACAAACACTGAGTACCTCCTATGTGTTAGGACATTCAAAACCTGAAAGTGTGGCAACCAAACAAAAGGCTATAGAAGGTACATAAACAAATAGAACAATTAGTATATAGAGAAGTGTATGTTAAGTGCGTAGAGAATGGTGGAAATCAGTTTGGGCTGAGATTCTATTTTAAATAACAGATATTAATACACTGAAGTATCTGTGCTTATCTCTGGATTGGGCAGCTGCTCTTTTCTTATTGTATGGAGTAGGCGCGCACCTTTCTTGTGATGATGTGGGATGACGTAATGCCCGTAGGGGACTTGAAGTGAGGGTGAGGTGAATGAAGTGGGTACGGTGACAGTGTTATGCCACTGTGTAAGGCTCACTTAAACATAAGCACTGTTGGACAGCACCAATCCACCTAAGAGCTCATGCAGACACTAAGGGACGCCAGGCAGGTAACAGATACAGAGCGGATATGTTGGCTAGCCTTTGAGAAAATCCCGAAAGCCAGGTGAGATCTTCTCGTTTTTAATCCCACTCATCTCCCCGTCCCTCCGTATCTGCCCTCCACCCTCACAGCCTCCCCCCAAAAGAAAACAACCTTTTTGCTTTTAAGACGCTGCCACCATTAGCTTTCTGTAGCTGAGACAACCAACCGGAGAGGAGACCATGTTGGTCTGGCTAACCACTTGGGGAGTTTCCAGTCCATGCTTGTTTGGCTCTGCAGTTCTTGGACCTGTGGAGGAGCAGACCATCAAGAAGGGTGCAAGTGACAGAACTTCTATCTCCATGGTGTGCAAAGAGCAGAGAAAGGAACAGGGGCAAGTCCCAGCACCTCCTTTCAGGACACAGTCCTTGTGATATAACTTCCTTCCTCTGGGCCCCTTCTCCTAAAGGTTCAACTACCCCATCCCATAGTGCCACAGGCGAGTCATCTAGACAGTAGCACATAAGCCCCCGGGCGGCATATAATGTGTTAAACTTTTTCAAAGTGAAAAACACCCAAGAGAAACAGTTTGGAGGGCAGGTGTAATGACTTATTTTGGCTCACCGTTTTCAGTTGTTGGCTCTTTTACCCCATGGCTAAGGCTGTAGTGAGGCAGCATGTCATCCTAGCAGGGGCATGTGCTAGCTGCTGCTGCTGCTGCTCACCTCACACTGGTTGGAAAGCAGAGCGCTGAGGGGAAGGAAGGTGGTGGGAACAGGTAGATTCTTCAACTGTAAGCCCTAGGAAACCTCTCTCCTGCAATTAGCTTCCACTTCCTCATGTTTTCGCCACCTCCCAGTAATGGCATCAATTTACAAATTCACCAACCCATTTATGAAGCCAGAGCCCTTGTAACCCAATCATTTTGCCACAAAGCCTGCCTCTGAGCATGGCTTCCATTGGGGTCCAAGCCCTCAGCACATGAGCCTTTAGGGCAGGGACAAAAGAGCAAAGATGTAACAGTGTTCAAGCCAAACACTAAGTATGACAAAAGGTTTCCAGAAGCCTGTTGGAGCGTCACCCCACGTCCACACGGAAGGAAGACTCCTCTTCATTGCAAGAGGACCATTCGCCATTCTTCGGTTCAAGATCAATTATATACCCCAAGGGTGTTGTCCTCCAAGGGCTGAGATTTTCCCATGGTGTGTTAGTCACCCTCAGAGCTCTAGTTCAGCCTGAAAGGTCGGTGGAAACTGTCCTCTTACCCTTTCACCTTCCACAATTTCCTGTCAACCAGAGATGCTCTTCAGCCTGAAGCCATGACAATATCTCTCCCGAATATTGTCAGATATTCAATATATTGTAAGAGTTCAGATCTTGCCTCTATCCATTTCACCCAGGATCTTCTTTCTGTGGTTCCTGGGAATTCATAGTCCCCAGAAGCCTCGTGAGAGCATTACATACCCAGGTGGATACATTCATAGCTTTCTGCTCAGCTCGATAGTGGTTCATTCCAGTTCCAGCAACTTCGTAGCAAGGGTGGAACAGGTAAGTGCGAATCCAACATGGTGAATAAAGTCCTCCTCACAGGCCTGACAGTAAGAAGGCCTGCCATCTTTTGTACCTTCAGCAGGCACCCTCGTCTACTGAGCATGTAGAGTGGATGATTCTTCATCCATTTGGTAGTTTGGCAAGCTGGAACTGTAGCTTACAGCAGCCTCTGTGGCCAACCAGTCAGCCACTGAGGGCACCTGGGAATGGAAGGTTCTAGTACTTAACAAAAGGATGGGAATGAGGAAAGAATCTGATTACAGACCAGGCCTCTGGTAAATACCTATCAGCCCCTTCAAAACGGTGGACAAGTGAGTTAGTTTTCCTTGTTTCCAAGGAAACTGCAAGTCTCGCTGAACTTTCAGCATCTATAGTCCACGCCGGCAGACCCAAGAGACGTCTATAAATTATAAATAAATCCCACTGGCAGTCAGTTTTGCTGACTAATCCCTAGACTGGGAACCCCTGGAGTGAAAGGAAAAGTGGCCAATTAGCTTTCAGCTGGTCTGGGGGACTCAGGACTAGCGCTCACTAGCCTTAGGGCCTTGAGTGAGTTGAACGGAATGCGTAGTCTAGAAGGTGGGAGTGATTAGCACCTCCCCAAATCACATTTCTTCTGAAGGAGCAAGGGTTTGGGAAATGTCAAAGAATTGGCACAACGCCTTTGCGTCAAGACAATGCTGAAGACGCTTTTGTGGTCGTTTTGACATAGACCTGGAAGAGAACGTAGCTCACATGGGAATCTTGGGGCTACAGAGTCAAAAGGCTCTTGAGAATATCCTATCATCAGTTCTCTTCAATGGGCTGAAAACAGGCCAAATGTGGGAAGTGATACCCTCAGGGTCACAGCCATGTGGAACTGACCCCTCTAAGCTTCCTGCAGCAAGAAGACTTCTGCGCATGTGCCTTGGGATCATTGCTTCACTCAGTGGACTCCACTCACTCATCCCTCCTGCGCAAGTTATCATCCAGCTAGTGAGATCATTACCAGCTTCAGAGCTGCCCCGCAACGCCCTTGCGGGCAGGGTGCCGCCACCCTGCTGTAACCCTGGCCCACCTGGACAGTGTTGCTCATTATTTAAACTTGCAGCACATTTGAACAAAACGGTCCTTTCATTCCCTGGAAACTGGCTCTCCTCTCTGCAAGTATCTGTTCTTCTTTTCCTGATGAAAAAAAAATCCATTCATGAAAGAATACATTCAGTGCTTTTTTTGTACTGTCAATTCATCCCAGTTAGCTCATGTGTGGGCAGAGTTCAGTGGAGAGAGCAAGGTTCAGATGCTTAGCTGGGTGGGTCCCAAACTCAAAGGCTTCCGAGCTATGTGCTGATTGCAGAACTGGTTCTCTTTAGACCCAAATCACTGAATCCGGCATGTCTATATTTGAAACTGTGGATATCATAGTATGCTGGTGCAAGGAAGAATAATAATACTCCCCTCCCCTGCAAGTGTGTGTGTGTGTTGGAGATGGTATACAGCTCCTTGTATTCTGTCTCTGACCTGCATTCCCAAGCTCCTGATGTCCATATCTCTGTGAAGCTCTGTCATGTCTTGTAATAATTATGGCCATTTATGGGGTGTGCACAAAATACATACATTTGCTATTCCCATTTTACCAAGAAGAAAAGTAAAAAACTTATAGCTAGGATTCGAATGCCAACTACTCTGCCTTGGTTTATTTTTTCCCCCTCCATCTCTGTAAATTTTTTATTTAAAAAAATCCATACAATATTATATTGTGATCATATTTCTCCTCCCCTAGTTCCTCCCAGATCTTCCCCACCTCCCTGCTCAGCAAACTTCGTGTTCTTTCTCTTTCACACACACACAAACACAAACCAAAAAGGAACAAAGACAAACAAGCAAATAAAAAAACAAAACAGAACAAAAAATTCCCACAGAAATGAAGATAAACACAAACAAGCGAAGACCAATAAGACAAAAGAAAACATATGTCAAAACAGAGCAAAAGAGCAAAGAGTTCACGAGAACACCAGAGTTGGTTTGCTGTTGGCCAGCTCCTCTTGGGCGCGGGGCCCACGTGAGACAGTCAGTCACCTGGAAGCTATCCGCTTACTGTTAGGCTCTGGTGCAGATGAGCCTTCAGCACCTGTCTCCACACTCTCTCCCTGCAGAGCTGCTCTTGAGATTTGCCCGTAAGTCCTAAGTGTTATCAGTCCGGTGTCCTTCCCAGTGGCCTTTGGCAGGGTGATGATCTCCCTGACTTCTGACTAGACCAAGTAGAGAGGTAGGGAGAGAATCCCGCCAGGCGAAACCAGCTTCACCATCTTGAACTCTCATAAAACAGCAGAAAAAGATCCCTTGAAACAATGAGGAACTTTCGGAAGCCAGGTGTTGGGGAAGTAATGGGAGACCAATGTAATGAATTAAGACAAGGTACGCCCTAAAGTGAGCCAATCCTTGGGCCTGAGTGTTCTGTAGTTCAGTGTAAGGGAGGGGGCTGATGAGGGGTCTGCTTGATGCTAGAATGATGTGTTAACACTCTCAGATTTGTTTATGCATCCAGAGGCTTCAAAAGCCAGACTTTAGTTCAGAAGGAAATTATATATGGTTTTGTGCATGTGATTGTTTGTATATATCGGCATTCATTTTCTATGAACATTTGGAGGTAAGAGTCAGCAACAGATGTCTTCCTCAGTAGCCTTCCACCTTAAGTATATGTATGTGTGTTTGTGTGTGAGTGTATTTAAAACATTTTTCATGCAATATATTTTAATCATATTCTTTCTTCCCCCAACTCTTTTCAGAACTCTGCCCCCACTTTTCTACCCACGCAACTTCATGTTCCTTCTGTCTCAAAAATAAACAAACTAAAACTGATAAGACAAAAAAAGTACCAAAACAAAACACACACACACACATACAAGACATGGAGTCTGTTTTGTGTTGGCCAATCACTCCTGGCCACGGGACCTGCCCTGAAGCTTTGTTGATGTTACCTGGTGAGGGTCTGTTGAAGAAAACTAATTTTCCCTTTCTCAGAAGGTATCAGCCTGGTGGTGCCTTTATTTCCAGGAGAGCCAGGGATACACAGAAAAACCTTGTCTCAAAAACAAACGAAAGAGCAAACAGTGTGAGTATTACTACATCCCAGTAGTGGGCAGTAGGCATGCAGAGGTTTCTTTAAGTGGAGGCACAGGCCTTTAGTTCTAGCACTGGGGAGGCAGAGGCAGGTGGATCTCTGAGTTCAAGGCCAACCTGGTCTACAGAGTGAGTTCCAGGACAGCAGACACAGAGAAACCCTGTCTTAAAAAGAAAGGAAGGAAGGAAGAAAGAAAGGAAGGAAAGAAAAGGAAGAAAAAGAAAAAAGGAAAGAAGAAAAGAAAAAGCAAGAAGGTATCAGTTGAAGATAGTTTCTAGTTTGGGGTGAGATTTTGTATCCACTGCCCCCCTCTCTCCCTTCTCTTTGTCTGGGTTGATCTTGGGTAGGGGCCGCGCTCTCTGTCACAGACTCTGTGTGTTCACATGTGCGTCATGACGACTTGCATCTGGAAGACTGTTTCCTTGCAGTCATCCATCACCTTTGGCTCAAAAGACCTTCCTGCCTCCTCTCCCATGTAGGTCCCTGAGCTTTGAGGGGAGGGCTTTGGTAAAGACATTTCATTTAGGACTGAATTGCTCTGTACGTCTTCTGCCTTAAGTTTTAGAACTGGGTCTCTCTCTGAACCTAGAGCTTACTGGGTTGGCTAGGTTGGCCAGCCAGCCCCAGGAATCCCCCTGCCTCCGCCTCCCCAGCATGGGATTCAAGAACAAACAACCATGCCAGGTTTTTGTTTGTTTGTTAGTTTACATGCCTGATGGCAATCTAACTCAAGTCCTTAAACTTGCATGGCAAACACTACCAACTGAGTGCTCTCGCCAGCCCTTTGAAAGAAATAAGGCCTTAGAGATATTAAATGCAGAGTAACCTTTAAAAGCAGGATTGTTTCAGAAATCAAACACATTTCTCTGTGTCCCTCTTAACTCGTCTTCAGGCCAGTGAAGCATGAGTCTTTATTTGGGAATGAAGACATGCCGTATGACCCGTTTTGTTTGTTGGCAGACATAGCTTATTATCTTCCTTAAGTGAAAAAGCTATTGACTAAATTGAAAGGAACCCCAAGCAATATTTACAGTTACATCATATTAGTCATATTAGCTCTCATGTAAATTATTTACATATTTCCCTGTGTTGATTGTAGTCTCTTAGCAAGAACTGAAGTCGGGCAGGGTGAGCCCTCCGACTTTGTTATTTTACGTTGTTATTTTCAATCTTATCCCCCTTTCCAGTCTGTTCTAGGTCCTTCATGTTTTCATATAAATCTTAGGATAGACTTGTCAGTTACTTCAAAAACGCTGGCTAGCTTTTGAATATGGAGATGTTGACTGTAGACGATAAAGTGGGGGAAAATGGACATCTTAGGCAGTACCGAGCTATATATTCTATAATCATGGCATGCTTGTTCGTTTTTAAAATAGGTCTTCTTCAGTGTCTCAACAGTATATCTCAGAACTTCTGGCACAGAATTTTTGAATGTCTTTTGTTAAGTTGATCCCCTTTGTTTTAAAGTTGTTCAATGCTTAAATATAGATATAAAATTAGTTTTCTTAAATATTGACCTTTCTCTTAAGCCATGTTACATTTCCTTACTAGTTCTAGCATTTCTTTGGTAGGTTTTTCAGTAGTTTCCTTTGTACGTAGTAATGTTATCTTGTGAAGAAAAGACTATGCTACTTTTTCCTGTTCATATTTATTGATGTTACTGTTTCACTCTTTGACCTTATAAAACTGGCTTGCAAAACTATTACACTGTTGAGCAAAGGAGATGAGACCAGCCACTCATGCTTTATTCATGAAACTATGTGACATAAAGCTGGTACCCTCAGCCAGGAACCTCCCTTCAGGGGCCCTGACATGTCAGATCTCGGCACTTGTCTGGAAGAAACAGGCAAAAGTTATGGTAAAAAGGCAGGAAAGAATTTTAGGAAAAAGTGTCACTTTGAGAAGATGGAAATTATACATTTCATCCCGAAAATGGTGACGTGAGTTTTAGTTTCAAAGAGAGGAGGAATCAGGGTGTTTGTGAGACAGGAATACAGTCTTAAGCCAGCTTAGCCGAACTGTGACCTGATTAGTCATGACTTCAGCTCTGGTCCTGCAAGGAGACCTCTGGAAGTCATTTCGATTGCTGGATGTGGACAGTCTGGTTCCTGTGAGGTCCTCCCTCCTACTTGGGGATGATTTTGACATCTGTCTATATGGGTCTGCTGCTCCTGGAATCCAAGGACTACAGGTTCCAGACAACAAGTGAAGATTTCCAGGATCTTCTAGAGTGTCTGGAACCGGACATTATAAAAACTGACCGTCACATAGATGCCTCATCTACTCTTACCTTTGTGCCTCCGTCATTGAAGGGGGTTGGTTAGATAGGTTAGGTGTGACCAGATCTTAACACATACTCCTTAAAGGAGATGGATACACGGTGAAGGTGAGGATGCCTGGCTAGCCTTGAACTCAGAGATCCACTTACTTCTGCCTCTCCAGTGCTGGGACTAAAGGCCTGTGCCACTATGCCTGGTAGCCATTCACCCTGTTAGAGTTACCTTGTGGGTCCCAAGGGCCCCTTTTTAGCAGACATAATTTCTTAGTACCTGCTACAAAAATTTCGTTCTTTTGTATGTTATTAGCTGTACGATTTTCAGAAATGCCCCTTTCCAGGTTGGGTACCTCCTCTTTATTCCTACCTTAATGAAAATGTTTTTATGAATGGCTATTGTATTTAGTAAAAAATTTTATATGGTGCACTTACAACCTAAGTTGTGTACATTTTCTTTTTTTTTAATTTATTTATTTTTATCTCAATCACAGGTTAGGTACTTCATTTTCTTCTTTATACTATTGCCATAACGAATTATATTGGCTGATATTCAAATATTAAATCAACTTTGAACTTTGGTGGTCAACCTTGGTTGACATTAATATATTTGTTTTTTTATTGTGTTAATAAATTGTGTTAGTATTTTGTTTTAGTATTCATGAAGGAAATAAGTTTTTTTTTTTTATTTCTGTAGTGTCTTTGTTTTTGTTTCGTTTTGCTTTGTTTTGTTTTTTGAGACAGGGTTTCTCTGTGTAAAGCTGTGGCTGTCCTGAACTCTTTTTGTAGACCAAGCTGGCCTTGAACTCACAGAGATCTGTCTGCCTCCCACAGCGCTGGCCTTACCAGCATGTGCCACCACACCTGGCTTTCTTTAGGTGTCTTCATCAAGTTTTGTCATTAAAATTATGGTGGTCACAAATAATCTTTTCTTCTAGCTTTGAAAATAACTTAAACATTGTGTTACTTCTCCTATGTGAAACAACATAGAATAGGCTGCTGATGTGGACAAAGAAAGGAGTTCACGGGACACAGAAAAGCAAACCATTTATGGCGATACAGAATAAGGGTACAGCAGGCATGTTGCCCTGCCTGGGACTGTGGAGCTGTCAAGGGCAGAAATCTTCTCTAGCAGATTAGAGGGATGTTCATAGTTCATGGATCTTCCTCAGGGACTGTCTGTATGGAGCCATCTACCCGACATCAATAGGCAGGCATCACACTATTTCTTTTTTTTAAGTAGTAAATTTTATAGTCCAAGTTGTTTTTCCTGAAACAGGCCATGGTTCATTAGGGGTTAGAGTCCAGATATCTGCTTCTGACGTCACAAGTCTCCAGGAGTCAGGCTCCAAGTGGGCACAAACTAGTGGTTGAAGTATGACAATTTAGCCTTTCGTATCAGCCTTGTACTGTCTAATGAATTTTTTAAATAGAAACAGTATCTATCAAACAATATCTTGTTGGATACAATGGGCTAGTGGAATCTGCAGCACCTGAGTGGTTTTTGCTTTGTTCTGCTGAGCGGATAACAAACCAGCTTTAAAATAAGAGCACACAGGACTGGAGAGATAGCTCGGCGGTAACAGTATTTGCTGCTCTTCCAGAGGACCCACATTCAGTTCCCAGGACCCACCTGGTGAACCACAACTGTCTGTAGCTTTGGTTTCATGGGATCAGATGCTCCCCTCTGACCTCTGTGAGCATCACACATGCACATGGTGTGAATACATACACACAAGCAAAGCACTCATGCATATAAAAAGAAAATAAAAAATCTAAAATAGTTTTAAAATAGATACTTATTCAAATTTCCCATTTCCCCCCCTTTTGGCTTGAAAAGTTGTGCTTCTTCAAATAGTGAGTAGTATTTATTTGAATTGTTGAAGTTATATAGAACTAAGTAGAATTATTGAATTTACATAGAAGTAGACTTGTTGAATTTATAGAATGTATAGAAATAAAGTTATTAACAATAATTTCTGATGTTTCTCCTTTTGCCAATACAATCTATAGTAGTATTTTCTCTTTCTCAATATTAACTTTTTATTACTATCAGTCTAGCTAGTAGTAGCTTGGCAGTTTTTCCAGTGGACAGCTGTTGACTTTGTTAAACTCTTCTATAGTTTATTTACTATTTCCTTGATTTCTTACCTCCAGTATCTCCTCCCTTCAATTATTAAAACTTTTTTCATGAGCCTATATATAAACTCAACGATTTCAAACATTCCCCTTCTAGTTTCTATCACTTTGGGTGACTCATTATTGCCTTGAAATTTGGGGGCTAAGATATTTTATTTGTAGTTTCTGAATAGATGTTATATTAAGGTTGTCTAACAAAAGTCATCCCACTGTAGGAACTGGAATTTGGATGCTGTCTTTTAATATAAGTGCTAAATGTCATGACCTTGGCTAAATGTTCTAACTGAATTGTCAATTTCTTCATCTGTACAGAGGGCCTGTAGGATAACATACACCTTGGAAGGCTATAGTGGAAAGTATAAGAAACACTCTTTAAGGAACAGCAGGACATATGAATTTCCTTTCTTGACATTAGTACAACCAAAAGAACAGCACCCATAAAGTGTTTACGCTTTATTTCTCATTCAAAGTCAAGAGACCATACTGAGACATTTTAAATTTTCGCAGCTGGGCCGATGAGGAACTTGATATGTGGGCCTTCCGTATCTCCTTAAGAATCTCAGTCCCAGAAACCCCTGCTTGTTAAGAGTCTCTGTGTTGTCTCCCACTCTAAACAGTAGCTTCTCTGACCAAGGAAGTCAGCAGAGCTCATCTATGAGGACAAAAAAAAGTTTTTAGGCAGTTTGATACCATGTGAAGGTAACAGTGCTAGACTCCTGCCCTGCCCCGCCCCCCAGCAGTAGGCTCCCACGGAGCAGGTCCCAAGTTAAAACTGAAAGTGGTTTGTTACCTACATAGCAGTCAGCCTTGGGCTTTAACACACACACACACACACACACACACACACACTGTTCAAACCCTTTTCATATTTCTCAGTTGGGCCTTCTGCTTTCTTAAAATTGAGTTGTGTGAACTATTTGTGTGGTTTGGATATTAGCCCTTGCTAGATTGATTTGTTGCAACTGTGTTCTTCAACCCACGAGTTGTCTCTCTACTCGGTCAGGTGTGCAGACGTGTATCGGTTTGATGCAATCCCACCGGCAGACACAGGATAAACCTCCCAGCATCGCTAAGCTCTAAGGAAAGTGCAAATTCACAGCACAGAGAGGTATTAACTCTGCTTGTCAGGGTGGCTATTAGCTGTCACAAGAGCTAGCAGGGATGTGAGTTTGTACAGTCATTACAGGAAACTGTGTGACGCTGCCGTCTGTTACACCAGAAGCACACAGAGAGGGCACTGAGCTAAAGGAAACAACTCAGATCTGGAAAGACACCTACAGCAAATTCCCTCTCTCGCGTGGAATAGAAAACAACCTTATCTGTGGAAGCGGAGAGTGGAATTGTGACAACCAGGCTCTGGGGTCAGGGGATGCAGGGGCGGGGTCTTTGAGATCTACTCCAATGCGAGCTGACGACAATGTGACAGAGTTGCTGAGAGATTCGCCTCTACCCACCCTTACCATTAGAAAATAAATATTTGGGTGATGAGTATGCTAACTTGTTTAATTTAATTTTCTCTTATACATATATGGCAAAGATCACATTGAATCTCCAGGAACGTATACAGTTGTGAGGCACCATGTGGTTGCTGGGAGTTGAACTTGTAACTTGTCAGTTAACACCTTTTGAAAGGAAGGAGTGTCAAACTGTTTCCCCAAATTATTTGTACCAGACAGTATATGGTCCGCACCGACACCACAGGCCCTGAGAGATCCTATATTGTGACAGATGACGTTGCCTTCCAGCATTTGCTTCTGTGGAGATGTACTGATTTTAGATTCAAGAAGAGGGGAGTATTCCTGAAAACAAGGAAGCCTTTGTTGTATCCTTTCCCCTGGATGCTGGGAAAGAGTCCGGGTAGAGGAGAGGGTGCTGGCTGCAACCAACAGCCATGACCCAGTTCCACATAGCTTCCGCCAGCCATGAGGAGAGAAGGACACAGGCGGGAGAAGGCTGGGGAACTACAGGGCATGTGGTGTGGGGATGTCTTCTGTGACATACTGCTACTGTACTGCAGGTCTGAGTTAGAGCACTCTCTCAACACTGGATTTCTCCTCTTTGCCGCCTTCTTTCCGGGTATCTGAGAACTGTCCTACTTGTGTAGTTGTTTTCTGAGCTAAAGAACTGCAGATCCAACCATGGCACCCTGCTTGTCTCTCCTTTCAGAGCTGAGCCCTAGTCTCTGACCCCCGGGACATGACGCGCAGCAGCAGCAGCTGGAAGTGAGGATGTGTGATTTTGTCCATCCACTCTGAGCAGGGTAGACAGCCCACTGGAAAATACACAGCAAAACAATAGAAACGATCCTGGTGAGGGCTGCATTGACTGACCACTCAGCCTGGAATTGTCAGTCAGTCCAAAGGGTGGCTGCTGGGGACCGAGGTACAGGGCGACTTTGCATGGTAAACGCCTCGTTTTCACAGTGGGCTTGACAGGATCTTCACAGGGTTCTGGAGAAGAGAAGACAGTTGGGGAAGCATTAGCTCTCTGTTGTATTTTAGACAGAAATGGAGTAGCCCCAAATAGCCTATTTGACGTATTTTGTTTCCAAGCCTTACATCCCTTGAAAAAAGAAGACTCTTGTCTAAAAAAAGTTTGGAAACCAGCTATGGGGCTCAGGACTCTAAGAGGTAAAAGACTGATGGATCGATCTATAATCCCTTCAGGATGGAGAGAAGCACAGCATGAGGTTACACCTCATCGAAAGCTTAACCCACGTGATTTCAAAACCAACCAAGAAGGAATAGGCTTGTATCATCTCATAAAAATTGAGCAGCTAAACCCAAGTTCTGGGGTTCAGTATGACAGGAGAGTAACAAGTGTGTTATGGTTTAGATGGGATTTAGCTGTGCCCTCCCTAAAACATCACGTGATTTGAGGCTTGCTCTGCAGAGTGGCAGTTCAAAAGGTGAGATCTAGTTGGGGGGTTCTTAGGCCTTTCTCCAGCAGGGCTTGGAAAAGGAGCAAGCCTAGGCTCTCTTGTGGCCTCTGCATTCTAGCTCAAGATATAACCTTTCTTCCAAATTCATCATGATGTACTTGGCCTCCACATAAAAGAAGCTTTCCTGTTTCTTACCAGTGGACACAGTAAAGAACAACTGAGGATAATAGCTAGCAAATGCTAAACACTTACCCAGCGCACACTCACTTTAACCACATGTGTTTCCTTGAACCGTCCATTGGGAATCAGCCCTGAGAGGAAGCAGAGATAAATGAGCTCAGTTATGCTCTGTAGTTATAAACACAGACTCCCCATAGGAACATATGCCAAAAGTGACTCTCACTTGACAGTGACTGATCCCCAGCTCGATGTCTGCTCAGAGCTCCATTCTTGGTCTCACCCGGGGTCATCCTTTGCCCAGGAGACCACTCTCCTTTCTGTTCTCACAGCAAGCAGGGTTGGGTAGACCGCAGCAGGCATCCTTTGCAAAGGTCACGAGGTGGAAATCATTACCATGTGTGTCAAACACAGGGCATGAGGCATGCTGCAGATGGTACTACTCATTGGGGAAAAAAAACCCACACGTGTGCATTTCAAGAGAACTCAACTGAACTAACTCCAACTCTGAAGGCAGTAACAGGCGCTGGGTGGGCTACATCGACCGGGTATTTTTGGTATTGAAGGTAAGCAGCTGAATGCATGATTTATTTCAATGCTCAGAATGTCGTAGTGTGATCTGACCACTTACGATGAGCTCCTGTATTCATGGGTCAATGTCCAGGGGACACCCTAGGGCTTGCCCTCCCTACTGGAAGTCCCAGACAGAGCAGCTCTAGAAACTTCAGCCCTCACCAAGAAGGGAGCTTTTAAGTATTGCTTAGTAAGACGACCTGACAATAGTTCAAAGGAGGTGGCCCACGCTTGTTGCATGTCCCCATGGATTCAAGCTGATACACAAACTGGCATACGTTAGACAACAGACACCCTCAGAAGAAAATCTTTATGAAAGACATGGAGGGTTTTGTTTTGAGATTTAAGTGAAACTTTGTGAAAACATGGCCCAAAGCCTATCAAGGAGGAATATGTCAACCACAAATGTTAAGACATTCATCCAGAGGGTGAAGAACCGAGGAAGAACAGTGCTGGTCCAGACTTGAGCTTCTGTGTTCCCAGACAGTAAGTTCCCAGCTGGCTGATGATGGCTTGAGCCCCTCCTCACTTACGGGTGTAACTGCTCAACCCTGCCCCTACCCTCCCTTAACAAATTATTTAATACTTAGGTTATAATAAACAGTTTATATAAGATTTGGAGCTGGTGAGTCCCAAAGCAACTGCCCCTGCGTTCTCTTACTCTGTGACCTCAGCAGTTTAGCCAAAGTTTTTCTTATTTTCTCCCCGGCCCAGCAAGGCAGCAGCATATGTGGACAGCTGACATTTACCCAAACGTAAAAGGAGGAGGAGGAGTCACTCACTGTCTTTGTGCTATGATATCTGATTTCTTGGTTGGTGCTGGGCACATTTCTAGGTCCCAAGAGCACAGGAAGGAACAAAGTAAAATTCAGAGCCCCAGATAGTCACCCTCTTTATTTTACTTATTCATTTTGTGTGTGTGTGTTTGTATGTGCAGATCACACTTGGTGGCCAGAGGAGGCAGAGTGGGTATCCTGCTCTCTCATTCCCCTCTTTATTGGAGACAGAGTCTCACACTGATTTGGAGCTAAACTGGCAGCCAGCAAGACCCAGCGATGTTCCTGTGTGCCCTCAACACAATGTTGGGGTTGCAAGTACATGTGGCCACACCCACCTTATCATTTGAGTTCTGGGGGTCCCAACTCAGATCTTTATGCTTGTGCATCAAGTTCTAGTACCACCCAAAACCATCTCCTCAGCCTCATCCTTCTTATTTTAATGAACGCTTAACTGATAGAGATATCTAACCATCTCTTTATGGACCAGATACGG
Organism: Pachyuromys duprasi; assembly: GCA_028658305.1. Taxonomy (NCBI): domain Eukaryota; kingdom Metazoa; phylum Chordata; class Mammalia; order Rodentia; family Muridae; genus Pachyuromys; species Pachyuromys duprasi. Next base: position 38,549,389 of record CM053759.1, on the reverse strand, counting down.
GTGATTTAAAAGTCACTCTTTGTACCCCATCTCAAGCACTCACTCCTGTTGATCTGATTGTGAGTTCAATTCGGTCCCAAGACAGCTGTAATGTGACTAAGGGAAAGGGGACCTTACTTATCTGTCTCCACATCTTCGTCTCAGAGATGGATTAATTACAACCTAATGCTGACAGCAACTGCAGTGATAGCCCTCCCCGACAGGTGCGGTTCATCAACACACATGCTATGGGGGAGGCATTTTAGCTGTAGAAGTCACAAACACAAAAGACATTTCCCAGGGAGTGTTTCAGAGCAGAAGTGGGGTAGGCATGAGTGTCAGTAATTGACTGGCATATGGACCAATCAGAAAAGCTGCCTCCAAAGTGGAGGGAAGCTCAGCAGAGACAGTGTTTCAGGCAGCCGTGGTAGAACATCTTTACTCCTATCACTTAGGTGGGTGGGTGGGGCAGAGGCAGGAGGTTGTCTTTGAGTTCAGGGCTAGCTTGGTCTACGTAGCAAGTTTCAGGCCAAACATGGTAAGAAACTGCCACAAAAAGAGATAGTGTCTCAGAGATATTTCCAGTTAGAGTTGGTGTCCAGCTGACAAGCAGATTAGAGATATCTTATATGATAAAATGAGCCTTAGTCATCTGAAGCATGTTGGTGACAAAGGGAAGAATGGTTTCGGCCAAAGGGTGGAGGGAGAGGCTATTTGGAAGAGCACGGTGAGTGGTAAGGGAAGGAGGGGTCTCCATGCAAGGTACTAAACTCATCCTTAGTGGCCCTGTTTTTACCCTATCACACACTCCCCTAAAACACACACATCCCAGATAGCCCCAACATCACTCAGACAATAAATGAGCAACTTCTTAACAGTCACAAAATCATCTGTCTTAGGGTTTTTTTGTTGCTATGAAGAGGCAATTCTTATACAGAAAAACATTTAATTGGGCTGGCTTACTGTTTCAGAGGTTTAGTCCATTATCATCTTGGCAGGAATCATGGCGGTGTGCAGGTCCAAACCTGGGCTGTAGTTACTTCTATCACAGTTGGTCTTCACCACTGGACTATTCCCCAATAGATAGTGTCTCTTAAACTGCGCATCACTTCTTCGCTGCAGTTCCACATCGCATTCCCCTCATCCATTATGCTGTGGTCCTCAATTCTTGTGTTTGAATGGATGAGAAGGCAAGCGAGGGACGGGACAGCTACATGATCTCAGAACAGACCAGCTTTGAGGCGCTGGATCTCTAAGTCCCCTTCAATGGGACTTGATGGTAACCTGCAATTCTCACTTGTGGACTGTCTGGACAAGTTCAAAGAAACTGCTATGTAAGACATTATGTAAAATTTCTCTCTTGCCAGCCGTAGTAGCACAGGCTTGTAACCCCAGAATTTGAGAAGCTGAGGCAGGAGGATTGGAAATTCCAGACTAGCCCAGGCTACAAACCTGGTCAGATCTTGTCTCACTGCACCAAAGAACTTTCTCCTTTTGCAAGAATCTCTATCTTTTGTTGTTGGTTAAAGTTGTCCATTGTTCTTACTAATTAAATGATCTAATGTTCAATTAGAGAAAAGAAATTAAAGGTGTTGCATTTTGTTGCTGTCAAAGTGCTTTATTTTGTTGGTCTGGTGCTGCCTCATGATAGACAAGTTCGGGAGAGTGAAGGTCTCTGACAGCGATGGATTCTATTATTGATCTAGCAGGTGTGTCCGGAAGGCTTACACTCAGCCTAACACCCAGTTCCCGGCAGACTTCTGCCCGCCACATCGAGCCATCATCTGGATGATAACAGGCTTGGCTCCGTGATTCCTGTGGCGACACATCTATTTCCACTCTTCTGGTGCAACAGGAGGCTTCCTTTCTAAGTCGCTGAGATCCTGTTTTCTAATGAGATGTCTGGACACAGCAGGCGTTCAGGTCCTGAACATTTCTCTTTTTTTAACGCGCCAGCTAGCTGCCTGCCTTTGAGCCGAGCAGGCATCTCATACAAAACAAGCCAACACCCGGAAGATACCTCGCCCAGTTAGTGCTCGACACCTTGGGTGGACTGGGCGGTGGGGGGCGGGGGGAGGCCTTGGGACGTGTTCACCATTCACCTGCCCTGTCTTGGCACAACCTTCCTTCTGCCATTTCAGCTAACCTTAGAAAGAAAGCATTGCCGTTATATGGCCCAATTTTTCTTTATCCCATTAGACACCATGGACGCTGTAAATGCAAACTACCCAGATGGAACGTTTCATTTCTGTCCAGCCACACAAGGTACCTCATAAGGCAGAGATTTTTCCGTGCGCCTTGCTTTGTAGGGGAAGAAGCCTTCCCTGAGAACTGCGGTAGCTGAGGTTACAACTAGGTAAGTGAAGCCAAGAAGTCGGAACAAGAGTCCTGTCTTTAACCTCTCTCCGTACATTTTCATCCTCAACAATTGCCTTTCGGGGACCGCAGGTGGCCGTCACTGAGTAGGGTACACCGTGGGGAGAACAGCCACAGCCCTCCCTGAGCCTGGAGAGATTTCAGCACAGAGCAGGGCCACCTGCCTCCCGTGGGCGGTCTAGTTAGAGCCCCAGCTGCAATGTGCAGAAGATCTCCACGCCCCAAAGGCACAACGCGACCCTCCCCGCCCCACTGCATGGTAAGGTGCAGCCCAGAGGGAGCGAACAGCAGGGGCCCTGCCACCCACACCTCCAGGGTCTAGCTGTGCTCCAGATGGTGGACCCGGGTGTGAGTAAGCACAGGGCAGCTCTTACCAAAGAGCTTCTGTCGATTGTCCTCAGCGGGCCTGCTGGCATCTTGCGCATCCTAGGCGAAGCCACCTGCTCTATGTGGCAACTGGAAAACCCAGGGACTGAGAGTTTGGCAGAGACCATCCCCAAGAAGGTCTACAGCGGAAACCCTGCATCTCGTGATTCGTGAAGAGTCCCTGGAGCAAGGAGCTCCATGCCCCAGACATCTACCAGGCAGAAGAAAAGAAACACGGATCTCCCCACTCGCCCAGTTGCGGGGAACACAGCTCCCCTCTGCGAGCCAGCGCCACACCTCGGGGTCGCTGAACCTGCCTGCTGCGGCGCTGTGCTCCAGCCGAAGGCACAGATGCTGGACTTGGCCAAGAAGCCCAGAGGGCAGAGGGCTTCGGCGGCAAGCATGCAGCCTACCATAGCGGGGGTATGCGCACAACACATGGATTCTAGAATCCAGACAGATTTATATTCAAGGCTCAGCTCTGCTCCTGTGTGTGGCTAATTTGTACCCGTCATTGTGCGAAGGTTTTCTTCCATTACTGTGTCATTTGATGCTCATAGCAACCCTTTAAGAAAAAAATAGTGTAAAAGGCTCATTTGGTATGAAATTGACGTTTAGTTCAAGTACTTGCTTCTGGACATACTCCTTAGCCCACAACTTAGTTTTAAGGAATGGCCATATTTTCTCCGTTAGATAAAAAGGAAAAAAAAATGCCTACTGGGGGGACAAAAGTGGTCCTTACAGTCAGTGAGTTCCTTAGCGCTCTAAAACTGGGCCAGTCACATGCAGTGGAAGGGCTTTTGAAAAGACTAGAGGTAATATACTCATGAGGGGCGTCCAGAAAAGCACGGGGAGGGAGTCCACCCTCACCTTTGGCACCCAGAGGGATTTGGGAGACTTGACTCGGGATGGGGGATAATGTTCGGAGCCCATGCTTCAGTTGCTGTTTATTTTGGATTAAATCTTTCCCAGAGACATACACTACATTAAAATAAAACAATTGTTGAACCTGAATGGGCATGGGATTTGCTTGTGTTTTATACTTTCCAAATGCAAAAGAACATACTGTAACTATTTTCTTATTATAACTGTAATATCCGTTGATGTGTTACCCATGAAAAATAAAGATACTGCCAAAAAGGAACTGGGGGAAATGTCCATTCACCAGTGTTCAAAGATGATTACTGCTAGTTAGTTTAGTTTAGTTTTTTTTTTTTTAACTTACTGTGATTCATTAGTGTATTTGCCATTTTGCAGACTTGGTCTCCTTCTGCTCATTCTGCAGGTTGCCCTCCTACGCTCGGCTCTTAACATTTGATACTCCACTCTTCATGGCTATTCAAGCTCTTCTGTAAAATGTTGTAGTTCTTGTGTGCAGCCTACACACATCCCTACTCGAACTTTTTTAAAATTTATTTATTTTTTTATTCACTTTACATCCTGGTTGTAATCCCGTCCCTCCTCCTCTCCCGGTTCTACTCTCCCTCTCCCCACCCCCACAACCTCTTCCTCAGAAAAGAGCTTCCTTTCCCATCCACCCCCGGCTCGTCAAGTTGTATCAGGACTGAGCATGTTCTCTTCCCCTGTGGGGCAGTCCCGCCAAGAAAAAATGATCAAAAAGCTGTGTCTGATGCAGTCCCCACTTCCCTTGCTTCAGTACCCACATGAGAGATTCAAGCAGTGACTCCCAGTAGCAGAGGCCATAGAGACTGAAGAGGACACCTTCTAACTAGACTAGCCTCCTAGTAGGGGGAGGGGAACTCCAACCAACCCACAAAAACTCCAACCCCAAATTTACTCTGCCTACAAGATATATAGGGATAAAGATAGAGCAGAGACTGAGAGAATGCTCAACCAATGCCTGGCCCAATCCTCACTTGTTCTTTAAAACATCTCTAGATTACATCTAACACCCAACACAATGTAAATGCAAATAAATAGCTGTTGTACTGCACTACACAGTGAATAATGCATGAAAAAAAAGTCTATATGTGCTCAAAACAGCCACTTAAAAAAAAGTATTTTCTTGGCTAACTAGATGACTCAGCATCAAAGCCTATTGACCAGAGTTAAATTCCCAGAACCCACATGGTGGAAGGAGACAACCAATCTCCTGCAATTTGTCCTCTGACTTCTATGCATGCTTAGCCCCCCCACCCCACACCATAAGTAAATGAACATAATAAACACACTTTTCAGTATTTTCTGGGCTAGGTAGATGTCTCATCGGGTAAAGCGCCTTTGCTTTTGAAAACATAAAGCCCCGTGTTTGGATCTTCGGCATCAACAGAAAGGTGCCAGGCATGTTGGTGTGCATTTGTAACCCTGGCAGAGGATGAGGCAGAGGAAGGTTGTTTTCTGGTCAGCCAGCCTAGCCAATCTGTGAGTGCTGGATCCATTGAGAGAGCCAGTCTCAAAGGACAGCTCGAGGTACCCAGGCAGCTGGAAAGATGGCTCAGTGGTTAAGAGTACTTATTCTTGAAGAGGACTGGGCGTCTAATTTCTTCCTCTGACCTTAGAGGGCACCAGGCAGATATGTGGTACACATATAAACATGCGTGCAGAACACTTATAAAATAAGAGAGAAAGGCATCTGATGTTGACCTCAGGCTCCCATGGACACAGTTTTGTGCATACATATATGCTACACTAAGTATTTTAAACCTATAGTTGGTTGTGTGGATGTGAAATCCAACAAGAACTGTATTCCATAACCTTTTCAACATACTTAAGACAGTTTTAAAACACACAAGAAAGAATGATTGCTTTCCAGTTTGTTTATGAAGTAGTCTATTGCCTATGTAATAGAAAAAAATCATGTCTATGAGAACGCCACTGTACCCTGGGCTGGGGAGATGGTTCAGTAATTAAGAGCACTGGCTGCTCTTCCAGATGATCCAGGTTTGATTCCTAGCATTCAATGGTGGTTGCTATAATTCCACTTTCAGGGGATCCGATACCCTCTTCTGGCCTCTGAAGGCATGAGGCATGCAAGAGGTGCGCAAACATCCATGCAGACAAAGCACCAATGCTCACAAACAACAACAGGAAAAGGGGTACACTACTCTGCCAAATGGGAAGAATACCTACTGTTTTCTGTGTAGCACAGGCCACGGAGAAGGCGACAGATGTCTAGGGGGTAGTCATGACTTATAAGGCAAAGAAGGAGTAGTTGGCTCTGTGAGGACTGAATGAGCTATGAGTTATTATAAGACAGTGGAGGCTGTGATGAGTAATGGTGGAGCTGTGGCAGTCGGTGTAAAGGTGACCTGGAAACTTGGAAGACACCCCTGTCTCCCGTGCTCTGGAGCCAGATGCTATAAGATCTCAGAGGCTAATTACTCCATAATCAGGAACGTTGCAAGCGTGCTGCTAAATGATGTCAACTTTTATTGGCAGCTTGAAATCTGTCAAGCCGGGAGCCTTTACACCCCAGAATTTTGACCTCATCAGGTGCTATTTGTTTTCCTATTTTACTTTGCTGACTTGAGGCACCCTGGAAGGGATGGTCCGAAGACAGATTTCCCTACTTAGGTAAGGTTTTGGAGCCTGCAGAAACCAGTAGCATTTGTAGCTTTTGTTGAGATGGTGTGTGGTTAGCATGAGCTAAGATCTTGGCCCGCTTGCTCTTCCTTTAACTGGAAGCGTGAGTAGAAGAGCATAGCCTCTGGGGAACCCACAAGGACAAGCCATGGGCACTTTGGTTATCCCTCTAACGCAAAGAGACAGATCGGAGGATGAGATCGGGAGAGAGAGACACTACTTAGTCTAACAAAGCTCTAGTCACATAAGTGGATGGGAAGTGTGGGGCTGGAGATTCATTCCTGGCTGACAGAAAGTTGAGAAATGGCGATTACCTGGATGTCTCTACACGGCTTCAAGGAGCCAGGCAGCAGGACCAGAATAGGACCTCAGGTCCCCCTTCTTCTTCTGACACCATCACTTATTTCTGAGAGCGTTCCCATGCTCTAGGTGCCTAGGGACAGCCTATATATCCTTCCTTTCCACTTCCTTACTGTGCCAATGTGCCCTCTGCCCCCTGCGGTTTGGATACTCCATGCAAGACTTACCGCAGAGACGAGCCTCTAGTGTTTATTAGAGATAAATGCTTGTGAAAGGTAGGGAAGAATGAGAGCCAGGGAAGAACTTCCATGAGGTCTTAATAAAGCCTGCACCTACCTAGTGACAGTCACAGTGTGCAGTACTGCCTCTCAGGTGTCATGTGCCACTTGGGCCAGGATTCCAGAAGCAGGGTTCCTTAGTCCCCACATGAAAGCTTGCCTAGGAAGGGAAAGTGTACCTCTGCAACTGAAGAAATGCCTGGAGGAACCACCTGCGTGTCTATAACCTTGTTGGGAAGGCGGCCACGAGGTCACAGTGTTCCCTTTTTTCCTTAAGGAAGGAGCAGCTCCCTTAATTCCCTTCAGCCTTGCTGCTCTTAGAAGGAATTTCCCAAAGGGCTGGAACATCGAAAGGGAACGGGGGTTCGGTGAATGTGTGTTACAGCTGATGTGAGGTGCCTTGGTCCTGGGGGCTCTCAGAGGCCTTGCTTTAGGCCTGGCTCCGTCAGGTGGGCCTGCTCATATCTGCTCACACCTTCACGCCAGATCCACTACACATGACGAGGAGAGAAGAAAAGGCTAGCAGCACAGCACAGGGCTGGCTTTCCCAGGCTTTGTTTCCTGTCCCAGGAGCACCCCATTCTTACAATACTGCAAAGTGGGATAATCGCCCTTTTCCTGGAGATGCCATGTTACACCACCAGGTGGCACTTAGGGGAAACACATCTATCTCCCTCTACTGTGTCAGCATTTTGGCCTGTTTACTCGGACAGAACGGTCTTGGCCCAGCTGCTGCAGGCCGGTCTTCTTTTGTTTTTTCACTACATCATACTTGTAATTTGTTCCTACAGAATCCCTCCCACCCAGCCCTGTAATTCTTGCAAATAATGCTTTACAAAGTCCTTTTCAGTCTATCGAATTCCAGATTCATTTAGAAAAAAAGGAAACATTTCTCTTTTTTTCTCTTTTCTTCCACACCATAAAAAAAAAAAAAAAAACACCACACACAAATATACCAGGCAGAAAGGAGCCCTAACCAAGCCTATAAGAATTGGTCTCTGGCGCAGGCAGACACATATGTTTGCCACAGTCTGTCCTACCTCATAGGCGAAAATATTCCTTTTTCTGGAAGAGGGATGATTTTGCGATTTTCTTTGAATGAAATTCTTGAGGACAAAGAGCTTATTCACAGTTCCCCAGAACAAAAGGGAAGTCTACCAGAAGTGCATCTGAATTACCATGTTTTCAAGAAAAAGTGCCTTTCAATGTTGAAATCACTGTTTACCCCAGCTGTTATTCAACCAATTAAAAAATTAGAGAGCAAATTATAGCCATAAGATGCCACTTTTAACATAAGAGAAAAAAATGAGCCAGTGAATAAATTAAGAATGGTTTATGTGAGAAAGCTTTACAAATTAAAAATAGGAGAAAACTATAATCTAATCATACTAATAAATATGGTTGCAAAAAGGCTGAATTTAAAATGAGCTAGTAGGATGTTGTATCATAAGAATAGTGTTTGACCAAGGAAGTTTTATTCTAGGAATGTGAAACTGGTTTTGAATCTATAAGTGTATGAATGTATTTCATCATGTTGGTATATTAGAGAACATTATTACTCTTTAAAACCCTCAAGTATAAATATAAGTAAAATACATGTATGTGATAGACATAAACAGATATCAATAGCAAACATTGCTGAGTGGCAACATGTAAAGTTATTGTCACTACAATCAGCAATGAAAGAGGCATCCACATGCTCACCCTTACAAAGCAATATTATTTACAAACCAATGTTATTAATAAATGCAAGAGCACAAGGAATTGAAATATTTTCTATAAGTACTAGAAAAGAAGAAGTAACGTGTAAGAAATTTGGTCAATACAGTTTTACACCTAGAGAATCCCAGAGATATCACAATACTGGAACTAATACAGCTTTTTAAGGAGGCCACATGGAGTAGATCAAAGGATTTATTAACTCAGAAAAAATTGTGAACACATACAGGATGGAAAAGAAGGCTTCATACTATAAAATATAATTTTTCTAAATAACAAGCATAACTAGTGGAAGTCTAATTGGAATCTAAGCAGAGTCTTTGAGTTAGAGACATGATTTTAGGATTTATGTGGAATGTTATATATACAAGTACAGTCATACACTGATGTAGAAGAGTGGGGAAGAGAGATCTCCTACCAGGAAATAAACCACTTAACTAGCATCATTGTACGGGATGGTATAAAGCTTTAATGTTTTTCATAAGATTCCCCAGAACAGCATAGATAGCTTAAAAATAAAGCTCAAGAGTAATATACTGAATGGAAAAGATGACATCTAATCTGATAAGAGAGAACCATTTCTATACTGTGATAAATGATGTTGGCTCCAGGTAAAATCCATCAGAAGAAATTAAAATTGGAGGTCCTACCACATACCATAGTCAAAAATATGACTGATTAAAACCTTACAGTGATAAAAAGAAATATAGATATAAGTATATATACACACATATATACTTAGGTACATGCATATATATGTATATATATGGACAATTTTCTTAGTACAGAGAACATTTTTACTAACATAGGGAGGCCAGAAGATATATCTATATCCCTCTCTCTCTACCTACCTACCTATCTGTCTATCATCTATCTATCTATCTATCTATCTATCTATCTATCTATCTATCTATCTATCTATCTACCTACCTACCTACCTACCTACCTACCATCTATCTATCTTCTGGACTCCTTGAGTATTGCATGCAGGGGAACACATACATTTATGCAGACAAAACCGCCACAAGAAACAGATGATAAGCTTGGAAAACTATTCCAACGGAACTCTAGGGGAAAGATTTTAATAGTTAATATCTACATACCAAAGAGGCCTTTGTATTGAGACTCAAAAGTCAGTCTAACACAAGTGTAAGTAAAATAAACAAATAAGGGCTTTATAGAAAACATCCCCCAAATGTCCACTAGCGGATGGGTATGCTGTGTACCCTGAAGCCTGGTGGGATGACTGAGGTAGAGAAGCACCTGCAAAGACAGAGACTGATGCTATGGCCTTGGCCAGTATAGGGTGCCGCCATGCTTTGGTTTCATGGTCTCACAGATGGAGAGGATCATACTACCGGAAATCCTGGACTGTTAGAAAGATGAAGGCCTAGCATATGTCAAGCATGCCATCTGGAGCCTGTACACATAACAAGCCTGGGGCAAAGCAAAGCATCAGGACAACTTCACCCATCGAGCTGGCAAACACTGAGAGAGATGACCCTGCTGGTGGGGACTCATAGGAGAGGTGTGGAAACAGAGCGCCACCATCGTTTTGAGGGTGTATTCCGGCAGTGCCGCTTAGCGCCTCGAATCTACCGTACCCTTTGACTCATCACTTCAATCTGAGGGTGCACTTTGCTGATATTCACTCAAACTACAGGAAGCAAAATGAACATGGAAGGAGAGGGCAATGAGCAAAATTAAGGCATAGTCCTAATCTCATAATATTGTGCCGCCTTTAGTGTTTTATCGGACTTTTTTGGACGATATGTTTCCAAGTGATAAAAACAAACTTCAGAGAATCTGGGTGTGGTCGTTTCAATTGAGAATGACTCCCATAGGCTCATGTATTTGTATACTTGGTCCCCAGTTGGTAGAACTGTTTGCGAAGGTGTGGCCTTGTTGGAGGAAGTGTTGCTGATGGCAGAATTTAAGATTTCAAAAGCCTATACCATTCTCAGAAGCATGCTCTCTCTATTTCTCTGTCTCTCTTCTTGTCTCTCTCTCCTCCTATTTTCTCCCTCTCTTTGCCTGTGTTTGTGGGTCAGGATTTAAGCTCTCAACTACTGCTCCAGGACCACGCCTGCCTGGCTGCCGTCATGCTCTCTGCCATGATGGTCATGAGTTCATCTGCTGACCTGTAAGCCCCAGCAAGCTCTTTCTTCTGTATGTTGTCTTAGCCATGGTATCTTCACGGCAATAGAAAAGGAACTAATCGTTAGTATTAGGACATATTTGCATAATACATATTGACAACACTTAAATGCATGTATATTTATTTGCATACTGTTAAATGGAAACTTGAATACAAGAACAAGTAAGTATGGGGCTGTTACTGATTTCCTGTCTGTCTTGTATTCAGGTCATATGTGTATGTGTGGAATAAATTCAAACACAAAGAAATATAGGAAGCTAAATGAAGTTCGCTGACATCCCACTGCTTGTAAATAATCACCATTAATGTCTTAGATTTATCTTTCCTACATTTCTTTATGCATATTCACAGTGTCTCGTAAATGGAATGAAGGCTGGCCTTTTAAATCATGTACTCCTTTATAGATAAAATACATCAAATCTAGTTTCATTTTGGGTCAAAAATCCCAACAAAACCTCACATTGAGGACTTAGTGCATAGGTTCTAGACTTAAGTCAGGAGGTGTTGAGAAGTGATGGTCATTAAATTAGTAACAAGATTCTCTGCATTGGCCAATCTTTGGGCAGAAAGCAGAGAATCTTGTGAAAGAAGTGGGAAATAGTAAGATCTAGAGAGGACAGAAGCTCCACAAGGAGAGCAACAGAACTAAAAAAATCTGACCACAGGGGTCTTTCCTGAGACTGATACTCCAACCAAGGACCATGCAAGGAGAAAACCTAGAACCCCTGCACAGAGGTAGCCCATGGCAGTTCAGCCTCCAAGTGTGTTCCATAGTAAAGGGAACAGGGACTGTCTCTGACATGAACTGATTGGCCTGCTCTTTGATCACCTCATCCTGAGGGAAGAGCAGCCTTACCAGGCCACAGAGGAAGACAATGCAGTCACTGCTGATGAGACCTAATAGACTAGGATCAGAAGGAAGGAAAGGAAGACCTCCCCTATCAGTGGACTTGGGGAGGGGCATGTGTGGAGAAGGGGAAGGAAGGGAGGTGTTGGAGGGGAGGAGGGAGTTACAGGGGGGATACAAAGTGAATAAAGTGCAATTAATAAAAAAATTTAAAAATTAGTATCAAGAATCTGAGCAAGGCATCTCAATGCTCTGGGCTCCACTTCCTCCTGTAATGGAAGGTTAAGTAGATGATATGTGGGCTCTCCTTCCGTTCTAGCATTCCATGCTAGAGAGAGTCAAAGTGCCTGGGAGAAGGTCAGAGTAATAGACAAGAAGGAAGACACACATGAAGAGTCAGTGCCTATCACCCACGTAGCAGCTTACAACTGTTTGTAATCCAGTTCCAGGGGATCTGATGCCCTCTTCTGGGCTCCAGACACACAAGAAGTGCACAGACATACACGCAGACAAGTAAAATAAAATGAATAAAACTAAAAGAGAGTTTGAAGAAAAAGAACAAGCCACAAGGCATACATATGCATATAAGTACAGATGAATACATGTACATATATGTATTACAGGCTTAATCATAACTAAATGCTTATTTATTTACATGCATGGTATATAAATTCTGCATTATTACATGACATTCAGTGCTCATACGCATAGCTTATATTTTATGTATACGTAAATATGTGTATCTGTATGTGCATATGAAAATATGCACAGCAGCACTCATTTTCTAATTAATGCTAAATAAGTAAAACTGTTTTGAATAAACAAATTAACATAGCGTACTTTATATAATCTTCAAAGGGTTACTTTGTTGTCATGAGGTGAAACCGAGTTTAAAAATAGGACATGAAATTCAATGAGGAGAAAACAAGCCAACGGTGAACCAGCAGAATAACGATGAAGCCTTTTTGGAGGCTCATTTCTGTGCTCTCTATCTCTTGAAAGCCTAAATGGAACTTTTTAATATTAGAGAGGCTTGCACAAGTCCATTTAAACAGGCGCTCCTGAATAAGGCCTCTGGGTTTAACAGAGAGAAGAGCCGGTATATTTCTCTCCCATGC
>CM053759.1:38514295-38536205 GCA_028658305.1 Pachyuromys duprasi | reverse complement strand
TTCAGTCTCCTGGTCGCTGCGTTGTTTCTGCTCTCCTACTCCTCAGACACAGTGTTCTCTCGTGGCAGCCATCTTGGATCCCTCCCCATTTTAGAACTTTTACACCAAAATAGAATGAAATGCAAGAAAGCATCTTTTGCTATGTGTGTTGCCATGGCTTTGCACCATCCTGCCCAGGAAGGATAACTTAATTTCTTAGGTGTTAGATTTGGAGGAATCCCCGTTACTGCTTAGAATACCTTTCAGGGTGAAGTCAGTGATCAGTCAGATTCTGAACTATTCTTACTAAAAAACAACAGCAAAATACCATTAGAAAGCTCCATCTTGCAGATTCAATACTGACCCTTCAACATAAAGCAACTGTGTCAAAATAGACAATTCGCTTGTCATTTTTCTCTGTATTGAGACAGGATCTCACGATGTAGTCCAGGCTGGTCTCAGACTCATGATCCTCTTGCCTCAGCCTTCTGGCAAGTTATAATTCTTTAAAACTGGAAATTTTATAGCTATTCATTCTGTTTGGTGACCTTTAAAAACCATAAAAATATTTAACGTAATATATAAGTGTGAGGTATTTTGAATGACAGAGAGGCTCTCACCTTGGGTAAAGAGCAAGAAGGTAAGCAAATGTGAAGGAGAATTTGGAGAGTGATATTTTCATGACATAAACTTATATCATTCACCATGTGTTTAAGACAGGAGTGTTGTTGGGGACAGGATGACTGTCTTGCTAGCGACCAGAATGGGGTCTTCCAAGGAAGACAGACCTCTGGGTGGCTTAGGAGAATTTCCTTTTTCCAAAGAATTGTGCTTGGGGGACTGTCTAAGTAGGAATCGCTGTTTAAAATTCATTGCTCTCCAGTGGCTTTCTTCCCTTTCCATAAACAGACGGTTCGTCCTTCTATGCAGCAGCCTCTTTGCTTGAACGAACTGGAGCGTTTCACCTAGCACTGGTAGTCAAATTAAAGAAAGAACACAGGACAAGTTGTTTTGTCCATTTTCCTTTGCAACCCAAATGCTCAGCTGAAACGACATCGAGAGTGTCATTCAAAAAGAAGAAGAAGAAGAAGAAGAAGAAGAAGAAGAAGAAGAAGAAGAAGACGAAGAAACATGTCAAAGGGCTTGTTCTATTTTTGGAAATATGTGTCATTACTCCAAGGACTTAAGACCAGATAGAGCCATGGTGACAAGTTCTAGGCAGGTGTTTCAAATGTCAGTCAGGTCAAACTCTGAGATTTGTTTTGGTTTGAATCGATAGCTGCAGTCACTAATGTGGGAGTGCTGAGCTATGATTTAGTTATGAATTATTTTAGCATGTACAGATTACCTAATCGGATAAGCACAGCTGCATAATAATACAGATATTGTTCTTAATTCACAGATGAAACAAGGCCCCGAGCCAGGAAGTGGTTTAACCCAGGTTTCCAGCTTCTCAGAGGCCGATCTTAGGTTCAAGTTTAGGTGTACTGAGGTCAAGCTCCCTTTTCTTACTGTTGGTTTCATTTATTTATTATTTATTATTTGTCTTCAGGCATGGTGTGCATGCTGGTGTGCCTGAGGGAGAGTGCAGCCTTTCTATCTCTCTCTCTCTCTTTCTTTCTGGTCATGCATGTGTGCATGCTTGTGTATATGAGAGAGGGTGCAGTCATGTATGTATGTATGTATGTATGTATGTATGTATGTATGTATTACCATGTATTTGTATGTGCCTGTGTGCATGAGGGAGATTACAGCCTTGATTGTTACTTTCAAGAACATAGTCCACTTCCTTTGAGACAGGGTCTCTCATTAACCTGAAGCTCACAAATAAGGTGGGACTGGCTAGCCAGGAGCCCTAAGGATCCTGTCTTTCCTCTCCATCACTGGGATCATGTGCCACTACATACTCACCATTTTTTTTTCATGGATTCTGTGGGTCTAGCTCAGGCCCTTCTGCTCCTGAGGCAAGCACTTTACCTACTGAGTCATCCTTCTAGCCCTACTATTTGGTTTAACTGAAGACCTAAAATCATAGGGCCCTTGAGCTGAAAGTGCTCTAAAGGACTGGTCTTCTAGGCTAGGAGTTGTTTAGTTCTTGAAGAATCTTAATATATTTCATTAAAACGTTTGGGAATGCCCCCTTAAAGGATGTTAAATGGATTTCTTGACCACAGAATGGCCTAGAGCAGTGCTTCCCAACCCTTCTAATATTGCCATTCCTTAATATAGCTCCTCATGTTATTTCATTGTTACAGAATTTGGCTACTGTTAGGAACTATAATGTAAATATTGGGTATGTAGGATATTTGATATGTGACCCTCAAAGAGATCATGACCCACAGATTAAGAACCACTGTCCTAGAGCCTTTATTATGCTAGTACATCTTGGGTTCTTTTCTGATCATCCTCGGTTATATATTTCTTTTAGGGGGTCATCAGTCTCAGAACCACATCCTTGTCGCAGGCCATTGAGGCTCTTTTGAAGTCCACTGTGAGTTCCAGGGCTACTAGAGAGCCAAGCCAACATTACAGTTTTAGACAGAATGGTTTAGGCAGGATGGTTTCCTCTAGCTCATGGGCCCTGTGTTAGTTAGGATCTTCTAGGCACAAGGAATCAATAGACTACCCATACATATTACGAAAGGGAATTTCCTGGATTGGCCTGCGTGCTAGACTAACTAGCCCAGCAGTGGCTGTCTGCATGCTGGAGAGGCCGAGAATGCGGTGGCTGACTGGTTCTCAAAGCTGGGGGCCTCTGAAATTCCAGTCCAGCATTGAAGGCCCGAGAGGTCTCTGCAGTCACTTCACTACCATTGAGTTCATGTTGAAAGGTTGAAGAATGTTGGAGTCTGATGGTGCAGACCTGTACTCCAAGCAATTCAGGAGGCTGAGACAGGAAGATCACAAGTTCTAATCCTGCCCGGGTGAATCACTGAAATTGTCTTGACATAAAAATAAATAAATAAATAAAATGGAGGCACTAGGGATATAGTTTAGGGGTAGAATGTTCGCCCAGCATATGTGAGACCCACGGTTCAATCCCCTGTTAGCTGAAGTCTAACAGTCTCACAGTGCTCAATGGCAGCCGCCATACACACACACATGCCACCTGCCTTCCTCCAACGTCCTTGCATCCAGCTGTGCATCCATCAGGTGACGGCCCGCCCGATTCAGCGTTTGTCTGGCCTCCAGTCCACATATCAGTCTTCTCTGGAAACACCCCTCACAAACACAGGGAGGCATGGCTCAAGAGTCCCAAACATCACAAAGATGAAGTATCACAGGGCCCGTCCCCTCTGACACTGCCTGCCATCCAAGTGTTCCTCACTTGATGCTGTAGGAGCCGACATCACAGGATATTTTCTTTCTTTACAGCCAAACTTGCCGGAGGGCCTCAGCCAGGCCTTCCAGGCTTCTTTACCCACATCCTCTTATACATTCCAGATTCCAGGCTCCAAGGTGAGGAGGAATTTTGAAAGCAAGCTCGAGACCTAGGGATCTCCGAATGTCCGTTTTCCCACCTCCACAGTGGCCCTTATGCTTAGAGCACACCCAGGAAGCACTCCGCATTTTGTCTGATCTCTAGAAAGGGTTCCTCACACTGTCCACATTATGTGAACACTAGGTAAGCATTGTCAAAAGACCTGTAGCCTGTCTCCTGTTCTTTTTTTCACATATACCAGGTAGTTTTGACTCATACGGAATTGTCACAGAGTGGGGTGAGGTTTCTATTGCTCTACTCAGATGGAATATTGCTAATAGTCCAGAAGAATCTGTTCACAGCTCTGAGCTCTTAAGGCTTAATGGCTTTTGAACCCAGGGACTCATCACCTGAAATTCAGATGCTTATTACTTCTGGTTTTCAGAGCCAAGGATGTATATAGCTCTAGGTACTCTGGTCAAACAAGCTTTCAAAGCTTGTGGCTTGTGGCTCCAGGTCCTGAGAGGCTTGTGGCTCCCGGTCCTGAGAACTACACTTTTACTGCTCCAAGCTTTCAGAATCACAGTCTTACAGCTCTGGGTGCTTGCTCTGGGATTTGAGTCTCTAAGACCAGCATCCGGCAGCTGCCCCTTGATCTTCAGCTTTTGAGACCCTTGTTCGGCTCCTGGTGGCTCTCTGAGGGGCTTGCAGCCTTGGCTGTCTTGGATCTTCATGTTCTATTTGTCTTTGACTCTCAGAGTCTCATCTTCTGCCATCTCAGCTCTCTGTAGCGTTCGGTTCCCGGGTAGTCTCTGGAGCTCTTTGGCTGCCTTTTCACTGTTGTTCAGCCGGAAGGAAGCCCCAGGGGGGTTTTGTTCTCTGTCTGTCTGTCTGTCTCTCTCTTGCCTGAAGCCGTTCTATCCACCATAAAGACCACAAACAAGCAAATGAAAGGTTGCTCAGGAGACAGCTTTTTTTTTTTTTTTATCAGTTACCTTTTTGTTGCTGTTACAAAACACCACGATAAAGGCAACTTAGAAAAGGAAGACTTTATTTTTAGCTTACAGTTTCCGAAGGGCCTGGAGTCCATCATGATGGGGAGGCCTGATAAAAGGCAGATCCCGCAGCTGGAGCAGGGAGCTCTCACAGTCGTGAGGCAGAGAGAGAGAGAGAGAGAGAGAGAGAGAGAGAGAACTGGAGGTAGGCAAAACCTTTTACTCTCCGAGCCCACCCCTAGTGACATACTTCCTCCAGCCAAGGCCGCACCTCTTAAACCTCACCGAACAGCGCCACTAGCTGGGGACCAAGTGTTCAAGTATCCCAGCTCACGGGGCACGAGCGCATACAAACCACTAGCGCTTTATTAGGTCCTAATGCAACACCGAAGGGCTGCGGAAGGGAAACCTCCCGGACCCGCACAAAGAGCCTGAGAAACACCTGCTTGTCTGGCCGGAAAAGTTGTGTGGCAAGCTTGTGCGTGGCTTCCGATGCTACAGCTAACTCCCAGCTTCCCCTGCGCACGCCTTGTCTTCTCATCACACACCTTGCTGGCGAACCACTTACAGGCTTGTTCTGTCACTGGAGTGGGAATGAAGGAGGTGCTCCCCTGAGGAGCTCTCCAGGAGGGTCAGAGTCACGAGGAGGATACCGAGCTCTGTCTGTCGTCGCGGAAGTGAAGCCTCTCAGAGCTGGTGCAAGCTGTCTGGACCAGTTACAGATCAATTTTAAGCTCAAATGGAGCCCATGAGTTGTCCAAGGCACTCAGGAAAGGGGTCGAGGTCAATCAAATATTCCAGTCACTTAAAAGCGGACAGCATCAAAGGGTACCTGCTAAAGACCTATTTCGAGATCACTATTGATAACATTGCTTGATCCCCGAATGTCTCAGGCTGCAGGTTTGAACTTTGGGGTGGCAATTTCACAGATTCATGAGGTGTAACAAGCTATAAAAACAGTGGCCATGCTTTCTCAGTGATGACTCTATGTTCCACCAGTAAAGCTCTGTGGTAACTTTCTTGTGAGATAGATATTTCTCTAGACTCAAGTTCAAGCAAGTGTTAGCATTTCACAAAGGCACTCAGCATGGTAATCTGAATCTCACTTGCTTACATCTCAATTTTGCCTCAATTTGATCTTTTCTTCTTTATTTTAGATCTCTTTTCTCACTGGACTGTGCTTTGCATATTCATGGGTTTGTGTTTATTTCTTCTTGTGTATTTTTAAATTTATATTTTTAGTGTCTTTACTTTGTGATTTGCATTATTGTAAGCCATTTAGAATGTCTTTGGGGAGGCTGGAGAGATGGCTCAGCACTTAAGAACATTGATTGCTCTTCCGAAGGAACTGGGTTTGAGTCCCAGAACCCACACTGTGGCTAACAACTCCAGTTCCAGGGGATCTAACACCTTTTTCTTCTGTGGGAACTGCATATATGTAGTAGACAGCTATACAAGCAGAAAAAGTATCCATATAGAAAAAAAAATAAGAACAAACTAAAAAAAATTTCAAATATCTTTGGAAACCTAAGTGTGGAGTGTCTCTCTCTCTCCCACACACATACACAAACACACACATCCCAGAAGGCGAAAGTATTGGTGAAGTGAATGTTGTTAAAGTGAATATCAAGTAAAAATCACTAGGTAACATTTATGGTCATTTATGTAGTATGAAAATAATCTTTAAGGTAGTTTATACCTTGCCCTGATAATTTGTAATTACCTGAAGATTAAAGACTAAGAGGTACCCTGGGTAACTTGCCAACACCTGTCCTTTTGAGTGCCCTCCGTGTGCCCGGAAGGAGGTCTGGGCATCAGTTTTACCACTTCTCACAGTGTTTGTTTTTATCTTAAAGGAAAACTGAAGCCCAGAGAAAGTAAGTTCTCCCTGAATTTGCCCAGCTGGCGAGTGCTGGGCCTTAGACGTGGGTCTGGGATGTCTGAGTCTTCTGTGTACCATGCAATGTCGTCTACAAAACTGTGTCCCGCAATGACTGCAGAGGTCACTTTCCCCATACCAGCTGCTTGGTGACTTTGAATAAGTCCACACACCCTTTGGCCTTTTTTCCCCCCTCTCTCTAAGAAAGAGAGCTGAATTCTGTAGTAGATTAGGATTTGAACTTAGCAACTGATGTCCAGCAAACAGAATATAGAGGGAAGGACAGAAGGACTTCCAAGGAGTGCCCGAAGTACGCTGGAACTTTCTTTTTGATGCTATGGGAGTTATTTGTGTGTGTGTGTTGGTATGTGTGTGTGTGTGGGGGGGGGTCAGGTGCCACATTCTGAGGACCCTCGGTGGCTCTAGAAGAGATGCTTGTGTTAGGTTGAGGCCTTCTGCCGACAGCCAGTGAGCAGGCCTACAGTCAGTAGTCGCAGGTGAGGAAGGGGGCACTCTACAGTCCTGGTGAAGCTCACAGATGACGTTAGCTTTGGCTTCCACCTTATGAGACATGTGAGCCGGAACCATCAGCCTGTATGGCCTTCTAATCCTGACCCACAGGTACTGCAGATGTCTGTTTATCATTTTATATTGCTAGCTTGGGGGTGACTTGTTACATAGCCATGGGCACTATAGATCGTGTGGTACTGGAGGCCTTTGCCCCGGGGTTCGTGGACTCTCTGGGCAGTGCTCTGATTCCTCTTCCACTGCTTGCTGGGGCTCTGCCTGTAGTTATATCCCAGTTTCCATGTTTCTGCTCAGCTTGGTTCATCTTGTCCATGGCTCTCAAATGCAACAAGGCAAACGAATGCACTTTCTCTCTTCATCTGGCACTTGCTTTAAGTAACCCGCAGAGTAAGAGCGTGGGAGGAAAGTCCAATTAAGAAGTCTGGCCCGGGACTGCAGGGATGGCTCAGTAGAGAAAGTGCTTGCTCAGCGAGCTCGGACTGGCTGGGCCTGGACTTCTTGAGAAGCAGAGACAGGGGCTCCGTGTACGGATCTGGCTAGCTAAAGTAGTCGAATCAACCAATGGGAGAGACTATATATAGCACAGAGAATGATCTGGAAACCACTTGATGTCAGCTTTGGGCTTCCACATGTTCAAACACATAGATGGCCTCGAATCTACATACACATACACCCACACACAGGAACATGTGTGCACACTAACAAGAGCATGTGGGAACCTTTCATACACCTAAATAAATAATAAAGAAATAAGAACCTGTCTATCCTGAGTGAGCAAAGGCTTGCCAAATCTTGCTGAGGCTCCTGATGTGCAAGACAGAAGAGAAGACAGGACCAGAACATGTTAATGTAATCTTCTATACACACACCCACCTTCTGTCCCTGTGTGAAACTGTGCTATAAAATACTAAGTGCTTGCTATCTCACACTCATCAAAGAGTTGATAATTAATGGAGTCTTTTTTTTTAATGGTATTTCTTCCAAAAATTATGGTTGTACCAGGCATGGTGGAGAAAGGTTTACTTGTGCCTACATAGGAGTTCAAGGTCATTTGAACAAAGGAAAATATGCTGTTGAAAACTTGGCCTCAATTCACAATGTAGCACATACAGAAAAGCATATGCTACATTGCATGTTAAGCACGAGGTGCTAATCTTGGGCCTAGATATCAGTCAGTGAACATAATAGACCACATCTCTGCCTTCAACAAGTTTTATTTTCATGAGGGAGACAGACAATAAGCAAACAAGAAAGGAATACTACAGGGGTCTGAGAAGAAGGGGCAAATGTGAGGCTGGAGAGATGGTTGGCTCAGTCATGAAGAGCATTTGCTGCTCTTGCAGAGGAGCTGGATTTGGTTCCCAGCACCCACATCGGGGGGCTCACAACTCTAGTTCCAGGGGATTCAAAGCTTTCTTTTGGCTTCCTCGGATACCTGCACAGATGAGATGCGCAAATATACATTCAGGCGCACACACACATACACACAAACAAAGGGAAAATGCAGTGGAGGGTTGTAAAGGAGCATAAAGGGAGCAAAGCAATGTGGTAGGGAGGTGGGCGGCATGGTTTTGGAGGGATCCTTTGAACAGAGAGGCAAACACTGAAACACTCCAGGATCTGGACAAGGGCTGTAGCAGGAGTTAACGGCTGCCTGGAGGAAGAGGAAAAGCACACAAGGGTTTCAGTGCAAGGGTTCATGTGACAAATCACTGAGCTACTGAGCTTTGGAAAAAACATCTCCACAGATCCGTTGTGCACTTTTAGTCAGCTACTAATAAAAAGTAGGTAGCTCACAGTGTCTGCTGTTTGGTCTGGCTATTTGCAGAAGGCCAAATTCAGCATCCCCTGCCCCTGAGGAGGTCACCAGTTTTATCTCAGGAGCTGGGGGCCATTGCTCACTTGGCTTCTTTCTAGAAAATGAATGAGTATGTACATTCCCATTTGCCCTAATTTTTTTTTCCACATATGCTGTACTTCCTTTTCCGTACCATCTTGAATCGACTTGCGATGCCTGTGAACAAGAAGTTTTTCTATCGTTAGATTTCATCTGCTGGTAAAAATGCCCAGCAGACTCCAGGCACAAGGTCAGGAGCTATGTAGGGATAGCCCACCCTAAGGTGTGCTCCCTCACACCTTTACAAAGCACTACACATTTAAAAACAAACAAACAAACAAACAAACCATAGATGTGTGATATAAATGGCCCAGAGTGTGGGGCTCCTCCAGGAAGATTTTGATGGAGGAGGTGGGGAATGGCTCCCAGGGTCCCTTGCCCTCCTCATTGGGGGGATGGGGAGTGGAACAGTCACATCAGGCCCTGCACAGGGCCTCACTGAGAAGGATGGTGACCCACCGCAGAGCCCGGTCCCTGCACCTCCCCAGAATCAGTGTCGGTCCCCAGGAAAGAAAGGGCTGTCCCGACAGGAAAAAAAAAAGCAGACAAAAGAGGCCTCAGCTCCAACATGTCCTATTTTTAATTGATTTGACAAAGACTCTTCAATCAAGGTATTAATATTTAATTGTCCTGTCAGGTCAGATCCTTCCCAGTCTGACAGTTAAAAATGGGTTAGGATAGGGGAGGAGATGAAGCGTTGGGGCCTCAAGAAATGAGAAAAGTGAGGGGCTGGCTCAGAGAGGGTTGCCATCTTGGAGACAATGGCGTTGGGTCCTGGAGGCAGCCATGTCACTCTTTTTTGTTTCTCTGTTCTTTATTTTTTTTTTCACATGGAAGCACACAGGGCTTTTTACGTATTTATATATTTATTCCCCACCCCCAATCCATTAGGCAGTTAGGTGTCTTCAATGAAATATATCCATAGGGTGGGATCGGGGGAAGAAGGCCCGGGGGCAGGGTTCATTCAACTTTTGATATTCACACAAAAGGGGCACACAGTTGAGTTACTTTAAAAAAAAAAGTCAACTCTGTCTTAGTTAAGTTTATAGATTTGTGCTAGGCTGTATTCAGAGCTTCTCTGTGTGCAACACAGGCTGCAGGCTGCATGTTCCTAGCAGCAGATAATGCGTTCCTGCCTCCTGGTTTCTAAGTGTGGGAAGAGGCCAGTGGTGCTTTGATTCTGGGTCCCAACCAGACCACCAGTCCCAGTGAGACCTGATTTTTCCAGGCATGTTTCTTTGGAAACAGTGCCCACCATCTTGGCTGTCCAGTGACAGAGAAACAAAGAAAAATGGCCGGGGAACTATTTAAGGCAAAAGCACTTGAAGAGACAGCTAATAAATGTTTCATTGTGACTCATTCTTATGCTATTAATAGGCAGGAAACGAAAGGGGCAGAACTAAATTCCATTCATTTTCTGTTTCTCCCTTTATTCCTTCTTATGTGTGTGTGTCAATGTGCACATGTTTATGAGTTACCATGTGCTTGTGTGCAGGTGCCTGTGCATGTCTGTGGAGACCAAAGGAAACGGTTGGGTGTCATTCATCATGTGTAACACATCTGAAAACAACAACAAACCAAACAGGGTCTCATGGCCTGGAGCTCAGGGCTGGCCAGAAGGCCCCAGGGATTCTTCTTTCCAGTCCCTGTCTCCTCAATGCTACCACACCGGGCTTTGTAACATGGGTTCTTAGCTGGACACGGTGGTGCACGCCATAATCCCAGCACTCAGGGAGGCATAGACAGGCAGATCTTGGTGAGTTTGAGGCCAGCCTGGTCTACAAATTGAGTCCAGGACAGCCAAGGCTACACAGAGAAACCCTGTCTCGAAAAACCAAAATAAGTAAGCAAGTAAGTAAATAAATAAATAACATGGGTTCTTGTAATCCAGCTCAGGTCTGGTCTTTGTGCTTGTCAACTGAGCTATCCCACAGCTCTTATTCCTTCTTTTAAAAAACCCCAGAAACCAAGAGGTAAAGTTAGGTTTACTAGGTTCCAGTGGGTAAAGGGCTTTGTCTTTTGAGCAGCCATGCTCAGACCCTTCCTCCAGGGCACAGTCACTTCTGGCCTTTTCTGGACAAAATCTCAACAAGACTGATAGTTGAAGGAAATCACATTGAAGTAATGTTTCATGTTTCACTGTGCCCCCAAGAAACAGAGCTGATTCCAATATGGCATTCATCTCCCCAAGTCTACAAGCTTTAGGGCACTGGTTCTCTCTGAAGTGGAGCTTAGAGATCGGGCATATCTGGTTGTCAAATCAGTTGGGTTGGGATGGTCCCAGCATTTAATTGGGGAAAGAGGAAAATGCTGGACCACCTCTACTGAGCCCTGGGCAGTGGCCTCTGGGGGAATTGCTTCTTCCCATATGACTGCTGGATGCTCCATTTGGATTCTTGATAAAATAAAACTAAACTCTACTTTGCTCATGGAGGATTTGCAGCATATTTTCAAATGCAGGAAGCTTCCCAGGAAACCATCTGAAATAGAATCAAGGAAGGACTGCATTTTGCATTGTCCAGATCTTAAGATTTGTTCCCCTTATAGAAAACAGAAAATTCATGTACATACATGCACACATGTAAAGTGGGGCCATCCCTGGGCAGGTAGGCCTGGGTTATATAGAAAAGCTAGAGGACCAAGCCAGGGGAGCAGGCCAGCAACCAGCTTAGCCCTGTTTCTGCTTCAAGTTCCGGCTGTGAATTCCTTGACCTTGGCTTTCCTCTTTGGTGGCCTATAACCTGTAAGTCAAATAAACTCGTTTGTTCCAATGCTACTCTGGTCATGGTGTTCTATCTCAGCAACAGAAGGCAAACCAGAACACAGAGGATAGCTATAAACATATCTATGCACAGAAACACTTATAGAACTTGCTGGTTCTTTTCAGCTAGTTTGATCAAAGTATCTCTCTTGCAAACAAAGGTGCACAGTACAATGAAAGTATAAGGACTTTGTTATTCTGAAGCAGATAAATTGATAGTAGAAAGGTGTGGTTTTGTGAATTTGATATAAGCTAGAACCACCTGGGTAGAGAGTCCCAATACATTGCCTAGACCCCTTCGGCTTGTGAATCTGTGGATATTTTCTTGTTAATCTATGTGGGAGGGTCCAGCCCATTGTGGGTAGCACCATCCCCTAACAAAGGTCCTCAAGTTACATAGGAGCAATCAAGTAAGCAAGTGAGTATGTACTGATCAAAATTCATGTCTCTCTGCTCTTGACTGTGGATGTGATGTAACTAGCTGTTTGAAGTTCCTGCTTGGACTTCTCCACAGTTTTGGACTGTAACCTTGTATTGGAAGCGAAAAGAAACGACTTCCTCTCCTAAGTTGCATTTGTCAGGCATTTGATCACAACAACAGAAATAAAACTAAAAGGGAAAGATGTGAGAAAACCAAACTGGTTCTTCTGACACATTCTTTTAGTTTTTAAGACAATATCAGGTAAAATGGTGACCATTTTCAACAAGCTGTGTTTCCTGAAAGCTCTATACTTTGGTAGATGTCATTCTCTCTGCCCTTGGGAGCTCTGGGTCTCTCACTTCCTGTATATTGTCTGGAGATCTCCTATTCAACCTCGCTTCATTCCTTTCTCCTTCCTTTACTTTTTAGTCACTGCCAATGGCTGAGTTAGGTGCTGGAGAATATGGTCAGAATATACCACCCACCCATTCATTCAGCAGATAATGTTAGACTTTTCTGGGTTTCAGTCACAGCATTAGGTGGAAGGAACCCACTGACAAATGAACAAGACAACATTCTTTTCCTCATAGATCTGTCTCTTACCTTAGTTTCCCACTAGCCTGTGGGGAGTGTGAGGAGAGAGGGTAAAGGTCTTATACAGAAAATTGGTTCGTGTGTGTGTGTTGAGACAGTCTCATTTTTTTAAAGTAATTTATTTATTTTTATATTAATCACAGGTTATATATTTTGTATCCCAGCCATAGCCCCCTCCTTCATTCCCTCCCACTCTCCCCACCCCTCCCTCATCTCCTCCCTTCCCCCCTCCAAGTCCACTGATAGGGGAGGACCTCACCCCCTTCCATCTGACCCTAGCTTATCGGAGACAGTCTCATCTTGTAGTCCATGTTGGTTTGGAGCTCTGTTATCTAGGCTGATCTTGAATTCGTGGCAATCTTCTGGCTTCAGTCCCTGAATAGTGTGCTGGGATTATAAGCATGAGCCACCACACCGAGCTTTCAATAGAGTAAATGTAAAATCTGTTCCTTGAAGGTAGAATTTGTCACTAATTATAAATAAAAACATCCAACTTTATGAGTTTCTATGAGCCAAGCTGGTTTCGAAGATTCATTTTTTCAGTTAGATTTATTAAGGTCTAATTAAGTAACACAATATACACCTTTTAAAAGTGTTTGATATAGCATTCCTCTAAGAAATGGCTTCGTATCCCTTTGCAATTTCCTTAGCTCAAATCCTCTGCAATGGCAATCTGCTTTCTGTCACTGTAATTTTCCATTATGTCATAGAAGGGGAATTGGTGGCTGGCACCCTCCACTTAGCCAACTGCGGTGGGTATTCCTCCTTGTTGCATCTATGAGTAGCTACCCACCACCTCTTTTTATCACTTTTGTTACATTGTAGGGATCTACCATGACTGTAAAGCCATTTTCCAGTTGGGCGTTTGGGTAGTGTACAGCTTTTGGAGATCATGATTAGAGTTGCCATGGATGTTAGTATTGAGTCTTGAGTGGGTGGGATTCCTTCTCTTGAATAAGTACTTGGGTACTTGGGTAGCATGTTAGGTGGATATCCCCCAATTCTGGGGTTATAGACACTTGTGAATGCACCCAGTTTTTATGTGGGTGCTGGGGTTCCAACTCAGGTCCTCATTGTTCAACAAATGCTCTTACCACCACTGAGTCATTTTTCCAGCCCATGATTTTATTTTTCGAGACAGGGTTTGATGTAAGCCTTGCTAAGTAGCTGAGGGTGACTTCCTGGCTCTACCTTCTCTGCTGGTTTTACAGGCCTGGAGCCTCCACACCCAGCAGCAGCAGCAGCAGCAGCAGCAGCAGCAGCAGCAGCAGCAGCAGCAGCAGCAGCAGCAGCAGCAGCAGCAGCAGCAGCAGCAGCAGCAGCAGCATGTATTTAGAAGATCTGTGCTGGCTGTGGTGGTGTTCACTTGTGACCTTAGCATTCCAAAGGCTGAGACAGGAGACTCCTGAGTTAAAGCACAGCCCACGCATGCTATTAGTGAGTTTCCTGATGGCTTCAGAAACAATGATTATTTTGTCTCAAAACAAACAAAAAACAAAAGGCACCACTTTCCTGGAATGAATTACTAGGACACCTTTGTTTGGAAGCAATTGATCATGAATGGGTGGGTCTCTTTCTGGACTCTGACTCCTAATTATGGTAATCTTAGCAACAAGCTTTTGTTATTTCAGTCAACTGGTCAGGTTTTAAATAGACTGAACATTCAGAACCCCGTGGCTGTCGGTCTCTTTGGATCTCAGGGTTCAATGTAAGCACCATTTTCTGGTGATGGAAATAGAGGGTGGGACCACAGGCTCCCATTTTGTTCTGAGGAGAAAACTAATGTTCTCCCACCCATCAGCACACATCTCGTGATAGGGAAGTCAAACCAAGCCACTCACACCCAAGCCAAACAGTCTGAGGCTTTCTCCAACAGGTCCCTTTCACTGTGCAAAAAGTTCACCTGGTTTAGAAGCATTCTAAACCCTGCCAGGCTCCAAGGTGAATTTTCTGGGAAGAGGCTGAAGAGTAGAGAAGAAGCCAGAACAAAGACATAATATTTTGGAAGCTTTGCCACCCTTAGGGCAGAGTCCTCCAGCGGGGCCAACTGAGAGCTGAGGCCATGATTGCCACATGGCCAGCTCCCCTGGGGCTTCTCTGGGAAAGCTAGCATTTCAGCTACAGAGCTGTAGCCTGTTCTTAGGCTGTGGATTGTTAGCAGGCTCTAAATAGACCATTCATTTTCTTTTTCCTTTTAGCACAGAAGGGTCTCACAACTCCAAATGCCATCAAGGACCTGAATGTTTCAAGTCAAAACATTGCCCAGACCACAGCCCTCTGGTAAGGAGAAGGGCTTTGGAGGGAAAACAGCCACCCACCAGCCTGGAAACCACAGAGTACATAGGAGTCAGGGGCCTCTTGCTTGTAAACCCTGGAGGCCTACCGCCATTGATCCAGAGGAGTTATCTTCCCAAAGGCTTCCACCTTCTTTCAGCCTCAAGAAATAGACCAGGTTGCTAGGTGTGGGGAGTACTGACTGGCCACTGGTTGTCATGTGCTCTCAGAAGCTGCCTGTCGCAGCCAATAGAGCAGTAGAATGGAGTTCTGGTGAGTTCTGGTGTGGCAGAGACGGCCCTTTGGGGAATGGGTGCCATTCTTCAGTGTCCCTTGGTACAATACGGTGTCCAGGAATACAAATTCACACGTCCCTTGGTTAGAAGGGACTGTTGGGAGCTACCAGAGACCTTGGGCAGATGGGGCCCAGTGGATGACAGTGGCTTTGTTACGGGTATAGAGTTCCCAGGAATGGTCTCGGGGAGAACCAATTAGAATGCCCGAGATAACCAGATGACACTTGCGGATCCACATTGCTTCCCACTCGGCTAGCACACGAGCCTGAAGGGCTGAGAAGAGAGCAACAGGTTAGGGAAAGCGGTGAGGGAGAAACCAAGGGAAGAAGAGAAAGCCAGGAATTAGTAGGCAGTCATGAGAAGGGCTGCTTGGGTCAAATTGGCCAGAGGGTAGAAATGGGGCGGTCCCAAACCTGTGCCTCAAGGCAGTGTGACTCTACCAGTACTGGGATGCTGGAAGGATTCAGGACAGGAGGGACACACTGACACATCAGTCTCTGATGAGGGGTGGGCAGAGGACACTGGAAGAAAGGCAAGATGAGGTGGCTCTGTGTGGCTCTGGCATACTAAAGCCAAAGCGATACCAATGGCATCTCCTTCTGAGGTGCAAACAGGAAGGACGCTGGAGCCAGTGATAAGCCAGGTCTCTGAGTAGAACCAAACCTGAGTTGGTACTGTATTTCTACTATGTACTGATGTGTGACCTCAGGCAAACTAAGCTCGTTGAGGCTTAGTTTAACTATAAAACAAAGGGTCAGTAGCCATTTCCAGGAATTATCAGGTGGTTTATGTGAACACCTATACAAGGATGGGGGTGGTGGTGGCTCTGGGCCTGTGTGAGCTGGACTCTGCCAGTGTTCAAGTTACTGTTTTGGAAAGCAGGAGAGACTGGAGGCCATGTGTCACTGAGTAAAGATGCTTCAGCCTTCTTTCCAGTCCTTACCTCATGTATTTACATTTGGGAGGTTCCTCAGGCTCTCTCCTGTGCTTGGGGGTGGGGAGAGAGATTTGAGGTGACCTCTGTGGCCTTCAGCAGTGCTCTCTAAGGGGTCTGAGACACCAGAGTGCCATAGTGTCAGCAGAGACACAAATGCCAAGACCCATCATTTCAAGAATAAAGAAGGCTTTGGGAAGGCTTGATTTCAAGTTTCTCCTAGTGTTTCTTGGGGCAAAGCCTGTGAGTAGAGGGTAGGAGCTAGTATCAGACTAGGCCTCCCTAGTGACTTTGGTTTCACTTCTAGCAGGATGGAGCTTGGGAAAAGGACTTCCTTTCATGTGCCCTGCTCACCACACACTACCCAACCATGTCATTAAATCTAAAGCCCCATTTGTATTCCAACCTGGTCCCAGGCGCTGGCATCCCTGTGGGGTACCAGCCTGGGTTTGTGATTGATAAGTATCCCTTGGAGTCTTCAACCGAAATGAGAAGACTTTGAGGAATCAGCTAGCACCCATCCTGCATCCCCAGTTTTCCTGCTGCCCCTCATGCCAGGAGGAGAAAGGTGAGTCTTTACAGTTGCTGTGGTTTATTGGATCTTTTCTGTGCTGTTGTATCAAGGCTCTCAGTCCTTAACAGGACAGCAAGCTGCCGAACCCAGTACCAGACTCATGGCCAAGTGCTGAGCATACCAATGACCAGAGCTCTGCAAACAATTGGAGCAAGCACTTGACATTCCAGCCACGAGCCCAGCTGTTCTGTTTTGGGTCATACATCAGTGGGTAATTCCCAAACTTACCAAGACAGTCTTCCTTTGCCAGGAACTCAACCATAGTGGCCACAGTATTAGTAATCACTGCCCCTTTCCCCGAAAGGCACTGGGTGTGTAAGCCCTGCTTTTCTGTTCTCTCAGTGAAGGAGACCTGGCAGGGAGTCTGAGTGCTCCCCCACCCCTCTCCCAGTCCCTTGAAACCTATGGTTCTTCTCCACAAGGAGGCTGTTCTGGAAGTGGGGATTTGCGTTCCCTGGTTTGCTGACAGCAGGATGTAAAGAGTCTCATTCTCTGGGTTGAGTTCCAGCCTCCCACAGTTAGGCTTGTTGTGGATAGCAGAGCAGCCTAGTCAGTGCAGGCTTGGAGCAGACTTAGGCTACACTGCATAAAGTCCAGCTAGTAGAGTACTGTCCTGTCCAGTGGCTGCTGGAAGATGCAGCAGGCTTTCTGCCGTTGGATAGTCCCCAAAGTCCTTTTCTTTGCAGTGGCACCAACCCAAGCATGCCTAGAAACCAGGTGAATCCCAGAGGCCCATCCTTACGCTGAGAGCTTGGCACGTAGGAACTGCCCCTTGTCCACAGGAGAAACTCCCATTTGCTTCTGTAGTAGACAGAGACTGGGTAGTCTCTATCCAAGACCTACTCATCTTTGCTCTGTCCCTAAGAGACTGCTTCTGGAAAGAGGGTCCTCCCACCTCCACGGGGCCTTCACAGCCCTTACAGCGTGCTTACTAGCTGTACCCTGGTCTTTCCAAGCTCCCCAGGGGTGGGCCTTTCTGTCGAGCTGTTTGCTCATGTCCAGTCCAGTGGCTGCAGAGGTGCGCAAATAGATCCCCTTCAACCTCTCAGTGTCCAGGAAGATATGAAAATCCCAGGTCCAGCTCCACCCCGCAGGGAGACCGATTGATGTGAGCTGAGGTCTAGATGCTGGTATTAAGGAGAGGTTCCCAGTTAGCCTGACGATACGGAGACCCATTCGGACACACTGTTCGTGGACTGGAGGGCAAGCTCTGCCAAAGTGACACATTATCTGCTTGTTTATTGTGTATGAGGTGGCAGATTCTCACCCCCTACCTACTGCTAGCCCTTGTTTGAACTATGAACCTGGGGTCAAACATGTTTGGAAGGAGGGTTCCTGGCAGGCATTTCTTCCCTGGTGTTTGGAGGCACACTGAGCAACTCCCAAAGTCATATAGCATTTGGGCCTCCATAGACTGGCCGATCTCCCTGTGCCCCAGCTATTAAAACTCCGCAGTGTCTTCTCACCTACACACTCTGGTTCCCATACTTGGGGCCATCAGTCACCATTCCTGAACCTGTAGAGCAGAGTGTTTGAGCAGTCAGATGGGATGGCCAATGTACATACCTGTCTATCTGTCTGTTTATCATCTATGGCTCTGCCTAACACCTGTGTGCATTTTTAACACCTCTGGGTGACTGGTCAAATTACATAGTTCATTTTACTTGACCATCCACATTGGCCAAAGTTCACAGCCTGTTCTGCCCTGAAGGCTTCTGCCACTGTGGAAAGCAGTCCTGGGCAAATCTGGGGGTGCTGTGTGAGGTTCCAGATGGCCTTTCAGCCCTGGGAGAAGATGCAGGTGGATGCTTTAGGCCAAACTGCCCACCATATCCCAAAGACTGGATTAAAGGCTCATCCAAGGCAAAAGTCCTGAGCAGAATTTGATCTCAAAGCATTGGTCAAGGTCCAGTTCCTTTCCCAGGTCACTGAAGTTATGGAACTTTGGGCGATCTGTCATCAGTATTGAGAAACTAGAGGAAAGGTTATAGGAACATGATGTGAAGCAGAGATTGGAAAGCTCCCCAGACGTGAGTGCTGTCTGTTTCCTGGTGAATAGGCAGTGTGTGTGTGTGTGTGTGTGTGTGTGTGTGTGTGACTGGAGGCTGTTCATCTTGGACTCATAAGAATTAGGGAAATTAGGAAGTAGAATTTCCCTGACCTCTTCTTGGAAAGGGAGGGAAAGGAGGGAGGGGGGGAAAGTAGTGGCCTTTGTGATAGTGGGTCTGTACTGGTTTGTTTCGGAAAGATCCAGCTGGGACTCAGGATCATTCTGGGCTCGAGCCTTGTTTGACAGCTCATAAAACTCAGCAGTGAATCTGAGCTTCCAACTTTATGGCTTGAAGAAAAATGTGTGGGGGTTGGAGTGGGGTGGTAGGCAGGTTATAGATTCCTTTCTTCCCAATGGCTTCCCCATCATACCATACCACCGGGAACTCATGAAGGTACCCTGTTTCTATGAGCTGGGCAGGTCAGCTGGTGCCATGGAGACTCCAAAGCCGGTCAGGTAGTCACAGGGTTGCGCTGGGCACGAGCCTCTTCATTCATTCTGCGCCTTTGGCATATCTGACTTTGGAGGGGCAAATTCTGGAAGTCCTCAAAAGCCTTGAGTCTCTACTTGGGTGACTCCAGAGCTTAGCATGCAAATAACATGTGCCAGCTGGCAGAATGACGGAACAAATAAATAAATCTTTGGGAAACAGATGTGTGTGTGTGTGTGTGTTTTGTTAGGTGGTTTCTAAGGGAACTCCTCCAGGCAAACTCATAAGGAAACTGTTGTTTTTTACTGAGCTCAAAAAGTTAAGTAATTTGTCCAAGGTCTCTCAGGTTGAATTATGTCTGCATTTGTGTATGTGCGCACACGAGAGCATGCATGATATGTGTGTATGTGTTAGGCAGTACACAAGAGATAAAGCTCAAGGCACCATTTTGGGTCATTACCCATGTGTGCATTATTATCAGGTCTGTGGATTTATGAACTTTCTGGAGAGGATGGACAAGACAGCAAGAAGGTTGGGCTTTCTAGCTGGATATTTCATTGAATATTTGTCCTGTAGAAACATTTCTACCCCCCCCCCCCCGATCCAGGTAGGAAGAAAGGCGTAAGAAATAAGAGCCAGGGCAACTGTTAAAAATTATTTAATAGAAAGTCCAATGTCAAAATGTAACAATAAACAAAAATACACATGTATAAATATGTATATATAATTAGACTCATATACTTTCTCAGACCCTTTTCAAAATGGAACAGAATCATCAGAACATCTTGATAGTCAAATCAAAAATAATATTCAAGCCACAGTCCACTGGTGCCATGGGATTGGTAGGGCTGAAGCACTTTGAGGGTTCAAGGAATTCCATTCAGGACACAGTTGGGGTACGGATAATGTCCTTTTTGGGAGACCCAGGGAGGGAAGGCGAAGCGCCTGACTCTGTACAGTGTACCTGATCTTAGCACCGGTAGCTCCTTCTGTCTATGGGCAGCTGTCATGTCAGGGTTCTCAAGTTTTTTATGTTTATGCTGTGTGAGCTTGCTTGCCTCAGATTTCTCACACTCAGAGCTCTTGGGGGTTGCCTTGTGGCCTTCTCCTTCTGCAGGCCGAGTGCCAAACAGTGGTTTGGGATGCCACCACGGTATACTGATTTGCACCAATGTAGTGGTGTTCAAGGGGGTATCCAACATCCCAGGAGATACCCATGGTCACACTTGGGAGTTCAGAGAAAAGAATACAGCCTTTGTACAGTTTTTAGGAATTGTTGTTTTAAAATTATGTACTTGTTTCTCTTTTCTTGTATGTCTATTACTATGAAAGCAAATGGATGCCTATTTTAATGGATTAATATACAGGAGGGTGCACCTCACGGAGGCTGCGTGGTAGCCACATAGGACACAGAAACAGGTCCTGACTGCCTCACAGGCCTATGTGCAGGCAGCAGAACCCCTCCATGTCCCCAGGCCAACCACAGTTGATTTTGTCAGGTGCTCGGAAGAGCAAGACCTGACTGAGGCTGAGTTCACTGGTAGCTCTCCCCTCAGTCACGGCAACGTTCCTAAATAAACTCCAGGACCTCAGGCCATCAAGCAGCCTTTGACCACTGCCATAGAGGCAGTTCGATCATTCGTGGCAATGTGATAAAAATGAGTGGGAAATGAGCCAGGAAGTGCGGGCAGAAGATGACAAGAGGGCATCCTAGTGTTTGGATGAGTGAGAGGCCACGTGACCCACTGGCTTCCAGCATCAGCTTCAAAACAGAGTCAAGTACGTTTGACACTACAGATGGAATCACAAGACACAGAACCAGAAATCCTCGGCTAAGGAGCCAGAGGACTATCTGGGAAGAAGTGTGGGCACTTTGGGCAACCAACCAACCAACCAACCAACAAAATATCCCTCCAGCCCAGAAGGTGGGTGTGGATGTTAGGCTGCATTCAGGAGGGCAGGTGGAGGCAAGCGTGAAGCTGCAAGCCCCAAGAGCAGCAAGAGAGGGAGGGCTTCCTGGAACCCCCAGGCAGAGGACCAGTGCCTGTGGCTAGAAAAGCTGCCCTCAGCTCCAAAGCCCTCCAGCCTCTCAGAGGAACTTTAACTCATGTGCGTCTTTCCTCCTTTTCTGGCCAAGCTGACTTATTGCTAGTATTCAGATGTATCGAATTCAGTTTCTTCTAAAACTTTTCTTTTTTGGGGGGTGGGGAGGGAGAGAAAGAAAGAAGGAAAGGAAGGAAAGAAGGAAAAACCCAATGTTGCAAACTCCAAATAGGTTCTTTGGAAGACCTAAAAGGCACTGCAAATCACAGCTGGATGGATTCTGCTTGTCCAGGCTTTCCCTGACTCACTCCTGGGGAGCCCCACTGGTCCTCAGCCACCATAGGGCCTTGTGGATATTCCACATTTGCACACAACTTATCTGTACTTTATAATTAAAAACAAAACAAGACAGCCCTCCACCAAAGATCTTTGCCTCCTCTTTCCTAGGCAAGCCTCAGGTATGTTCTTCTGACCTAGCAGAAGCCTGGCTGCCTTCCTGGGTCAGTGAGTGTGACCTTCCCCAGGGGAAGGCTAAGCAAAGGCTATGCTTTGGTTAGAACCACATACTAAATAGGGAAGCCCTCCTGCTTCCTGTATATTTATTTTAGGGTACACTCTCATCTCTGGGTCTAGGCCAACCTAGTCCCAAGAGGTATTTTTAGCTCTCATTTCTCTAAAGACAGGTCAGGATGACCTAGCCTTGTCTCCCACGAATCTCCAAACTAGACCCAGCCCAAGCTAACGCCCTTGAACTCAAACAGCTTTCGAAGCAGGAAGAGAAGTTGGAAAGGGGAGTAAGAATGGGTGGGCATAGATCTTTCAGCCAGCAGCTGT
>CM053759.1:38412509-38513795 GCA_028658305.1 Pachyuromys duprasi | reverse complement strand
GCTGAAAGGATGTGACTAAATCCCCCAAGCCTTTCCCTCTGGACCCCAAAGTCCTGTCACTAGTGGCTTCTTCAGGTTTGTGTGTGGCTTATAGGATTAGGGAGAGCCAGGTTAAGACTCCTCGTGAGGAGAATACTCTGGTAAGGAGCCAAAGAGAGAGTCTAGAAGGCAGATGCCTCCAAAGGCCTTTTTCACAGTGTTGCAGGGTATACACTATCAATAGTAAAATACCTGAATGGCATCTTTCTTTCTTTCAACACGAGCACTTTCACTGGACAGATGAATTCAACATGTAAGGCACACCCCTCAGATCGTGGGAGAAGGGTATAAAAGGACTACTTTGAAGAGTACATGAGATAAAGAGAATGCTGGGACAGCATCTGTCAGAGAGAGTATAAATAGTGCCTGTTGGTTCCTTTTCCCACTCAAGGTGGAATAAGATCTTAGGCATGGCAGAAGATCTCCTGAAAAGCACGGCATCACTAACGGGTCCCAAGGTTTGTCATAAGGGACATATGTTCTCCCCCAGATTTGTGATTTTTTTTTCTTTTTCCTAGAGACATAACAATAGAAAAGGTGACTGTGGAAATCAAGGCATCTTCCCCATTAGAAGAATGCATCCATATGTCTGCAGGAGGCGATTTCTAGACCTCATTTAAGGAATCCCAACGGTTTATCCCAGCATCTGTGGAGGGCTTGCAAAGCTTTGCAGAGGCACACAGGGGTCTGCCAACCCACCCACGACATCTCAAAGCCCCTGCTTCCAGCCAC
This sequence comes from Pachyuromys duprasi, assembly GCA_028658305.1. Taxonomy (NCBI): domain Eukaryota; kingdom Metazoa; phylum Chordata; class Mammalia; order Rodentia; family Muridae; genus Pachyuromys; species Pachyuromys duprasi. The sequence goes on along the minus strand of CM053759.1, from coordinate 38,513,024 downwards.
CTTCTCATTGTGCCTTTTCAATACACAGTTCCTACCCACCAACCGCACTTTATTTTTCTACTGGAGTTTTAAGCAACTCAACAAGATTAACTTCTAAAGAGGTATAAGGAAACCAGTGCAGTGTGATACCGCCCCTCCCCCGCTCCCTGTTTCTGAGTGAAGCTTAGGGGAGAGAACTTCTGTTTCAATTTGTTTTGTCTTTTATAATGAAAATATCTGGATTTTTAAAGTCCAGATTCTCAGTGTATTCCTGGAATACACTGAGAAAACAAACATGTTTAATGAAGTTTCTTCTATTGGTCACCCAGCATCTAGACAGGACTTATCTCTATGCCACACTGCGCTTGGAGGATAAAGATGGAGGTAAAGTTCAGGAGAGCTTTCTGTTTCAGCAGGGTTGTAGGACCCCCGCTGAAAGGAAAAAAAAGGGGTGGGAGTTGTGATGAGGGTAGGTGGAGGATGGAGTGCTAACTCAGTGTCAGAGGCCATCAACTGGGTCGGGCTGTGGGGCTTACCATCTTTGGGCTGTCATCTCTCTGGCAACGGCCACTTCAGTACACCCAAGACACAGAGAAGCTTTTTAGTTAAGGAACAGGCAGGCTCCAGGGGCCTGCGAGCCAAGGCTATTCCTGGGGCACTTATTTCTTACTTGAGTCATCAAAGTCCAGCCTCCGATCCTAGGCAGACAGGGAGAGGCCTGCCACTGTGGGGTTGTTTCTGCGGGGTTGACCTAGTTTTCTCATCTCTGGGCTTTGTACCTCCTTTGTCCCTAAATAGACCATAATGTCACTCTATGCTCCTACTTCAGCCTGGGGCTAGGAGGCCTCGTGGAGGTAAAAGCCTCTTTTGAGTTTGACTGCCAGTAAGAAACACGTATTCAATTATGAGAGCAGTACTCCGGGATCCTGAATGTCTGCCAAGCAAAAGAAAGCTGCGCACACACTGCAGAACCTTTACAACTCTAGAGCGTGGAGGACATGAGGCGTGTGTAACGTAGCTACAAATCTCACCAGCCGGCCTACTCCACCCACTGGCCACTAGACCAACGGCCGTAGCACACAGCCACTCTAAACGCTCTTCCAAATAGCCTCTGTCCATTTCTCAACATTTTTCTTCCTGCATCCACCAGGTCACTTCCCTCCCTCCAAATGCCTGAGTCCTACAGACATGACAGCTACTGGGATATACCAGCAGCCATACTGGATAAATCTTCTCCTTATACCTGAGACAATCTGCCTAACGTTCTGATACGGTGGAGGGGTACATATTTTTTAATTTAGATCCTTCCAGTTGGTATAGAAAAATAAAGTACAAACACAAATCACTTGACAATTTTATGATTCAAACCAACAAATGGAAAACAGACAGTTTTGAGTGCTGCTAACATAGCCAAGCATTTCATGCCAACCCACTCAACCATCCCATTTCTTGGACCTAATTCTAGAGGCAACTGAACATATCTGAAGATGAAATCACTTTTGTACAGCAAAGAGGTATCCAGCATGAAACACGGGAGACAGAACCGTGAAAAACTGCTGTTTCCTAAACAGCACTTAGGGCTTCATTAACACTCAAAAGGGAGGTCCCAAGAACATGAGTGACATCCAAATTGCTAAATGTGACTGAGGAAAAAGACACGGGTTTCTCATCTTCAGGCAGAGGGTGTTGATTTCCTGGGAAGACACTGTCTTAGACACCGAGTAGAGGGGTCAAATGGAAGACATTAACATTCGCTTCATTCTTTCTTGATAAGAGCATGAGATCCTGGAAATGGCCATCCAGAGAACAGTGAACAAAGTCTCCAGTGAACTGAGGTGGGGTTTAGCAGTTCATTTACAGTTGAGGAAAGCTATTTTCATCCTTTGGCCAAAAAAACCATACAAGGGGAGGGAATTTAAAACCCTTGACTACTCGACTCTCCCTGCATTTTTCTGCTTGAAGCAGGATAAAAAGCCTTAGCTTTTGGCTGCAACTCTATTTATGTAACAAGCACAGCTGCTCCCCAAAATAGCTGCTGCTGGCTGCAAGAATTATGGGATTTTGTTGCTAGCACCCGAGTCCATTTTCTCTAGCACTCCACTACATTTTCTTTCCCTGACTTTTGCTGCCTCGGGTCTGACAGGAGATGAAGAATCTTGCCATTTTTTTGTGGACAGATCTGAAAGTCAAGTCTCCTTTTGGCAAGAACAGATTCAGCTTCCCGTTCTGTTCTGTGGCAGACAATCTTCTGACAACTGGGGATGTCTTACCTAACCCTCTCGAAACTATTCCACCTTCCGAAGGTGGCAGTGTGGCGGACAGTGAGGCCCTTGAAATTCACAACCCTCAGAGGAAAAAAAACAACAACACAGCATTCCTTGGTGTGTGTGTCTCTCGGTGTGTGTGTGTGTGTGTGAGAGAGAGAGACAAGCCCAACCCTGGACTGCTGGCATGGCATTTAACAGGGTGCCTTCCCCTGAAAGTAACAAAGAGAACCCTCATCAAAGCTATCAAACACGATTAAAAAAATACAAAAGTTATTTTCTCCTTTTGATTGCTATTTACTTGTGACAATATTTGTTAAAAATATTACTTCTGTCTTTGAGAAGAGGTCTTTCTCTTCATATAGTATGGAAAAATAAACTCTACTGAACACACAGTCAATACTTCCCCACCACCAGGGGCTTTTGGCTTTCACATCTCCGAATAACATCACCAGTGTGAATATGCTATGTTTTCCAGGTAGACACCTTTTTACCCATACTACCAGAGCTGGAAACACAAGGGAAGGGGCAAGGCTCACGTAGCATATTGAAGGGGGAGAATCAGAAAACAGCGTGTTTAATAGCTAACAAAAAGAAAGCTAATGATGGTTTCCAGCCCTCCTAAGAAGTCACCGGGACGTCCCTCATCTCTTCCGACCACTTACAGCCCTTCCACACCGTGGCAGATGTCAACGGAGTGTGGGGAGCCATGTAGGCCATCGTCAGTGTCACTGTGAAGGAGGACTAAACTTCCACCCCTGGGATCATCTTAAAATGCTGAACTGGATGAATGGGAGAAGACAAGGATACATAAAAACAGTAAAATGTTTATTTCTTAGAAAAAAAAAAGAGGAAGAGGGATTCAAGATGATTGTGGTCACACTTCCATCTGCATGTGAGCAAAGTCAACGCTACAAGCTTAATCCTGCACTAAGAGTCCTAGGAAGTGGAACCACCTACTGCTCGCCCCTACGTCACTTCCAGGAGTCAGGTCACAACATGCTTTTAGTCAACTGTGGCTCTTCTACTTTTGAGCAGAGAAACAAGGCTCACCATGGCCACCATCCCATGTCCAAAGCCCCACATTACCAGGGAGAAGCAAGGCTCGGCCACCTCTGGACCACTTGGAAGAGATGGAGGAGGAAAGAAGGGGAGGGGCTGCCTGACATCAAAGCAGAACCAGGATAGAACTGGAGTCTGTATGAGAGTTCACCTCTACCTCGTCTTATAGAAAATAGGCCGGAGAGCATCGTAAAACCAATAGTATCTTTAAGGTGAATTGCAGATTTTTGCTGCATACTTGGACACAAGAGAAGTGAAAAGTTGCAACAAGTTTTAACTAGCAGCAACAAAGAAAGTTCCAGAACAGTTTTTGTGTTTGTGTTTAGCAATATTCCTTGGCAGGTTCATTAAGAAACACTGTAATTAAATGGGGCATACGAGATATGGACGGGTCTTCGTTTGCTATAGTGCTGTTCAGTGAAGAGAACCGACCTTTGCAAAGGTTTCAACTGGGGTGTAACCTATTTACACAGTAGTAGCTCCTCGTCTGAGTGGAAGAATCGATGCTATGTGATATCCTCTTCTTCAGAACAGTAATCCCGACCCTGGGAACGAAAAGAAAAGGTCATGTGAATAAAAAGTCAAACCAGGGCCTGGAATAGTTACTGCTGCCCCATTTTCTTCCAATTTAAGTCTGCGTTGTAATGGAATCCAGTCTTCCTTGGTGATGAGCACTGGCTGATTTTTAAGCTCTAATTATCTAAAGGCATGATAGACCAAGCCCATAAAAATCTGTTTCAAAAATGCTGGCAAGAATTTATGTCAACGTCCATTACAGGCATGTCTGAGATACAGCTTATATCAAGAAGTCAAAGAGATGATGCAGCTAGGCGTCTTAGCTCTCACCAGGAAGATTCGACAGCCACTTTTCGGGGCTCACATTCTGCAGCTCCCTCCACACACCTGGAACTTAAAATGTCACAGGAGGACAGTGTGGAATCGAGGGATGCCTGAGTTCTTAATTCACCCTAAAAATGGCTTATAGCAAATAAGGATTTTATGAACACGTGTGATAGATCTGGAGCTTGAATGACTTCAGGGACAAGAGGCTTTGATGAGCCTGCCAGCAAGCAGGTTCTTGGCAGGCTTAAGGACATTAGAAAGTGGCTGTGTTGGAGCATCTTCTGCCCCCTCTCCACTATGAAGACACACCCGGGACCAGAACTGAGCTTCCGTATCTGACCTGGCTGGGTTGTTCTGATCTGAGGGCAAATCTTCACGGACACCACAAGGCAAAAGTACCTTCATGTTTCATTACAATGTCACAGAACAGGCTTTTGTGAAAGGTCAAGTTGGATTATTTTGTTTGTAGCATTCTACTTGCTTTTCTTTTCAAATACAAACTAGATGCTCTAAAATTTGGGGACAAATGCTCCTTTAAAATCAAACACTTGTGAAGCTCCTGTCCTCTCCAGATCTTACTATTTCCCACTTCTTTCATAAGATTTCCTGCACTCTGCCCAACGGTTGGCCATAAGTCTCAGCATCTGCTTTGATATTCTGCAGGGCAGAGCCTTTCCGAGGCCCTCTGTGACAGGCTCCTACTTTGTTCCCTGTTTTCTCCTTCTGATGTCCATCCTCTTTGCCTTTCTAGATATGGATTGAGCATTTTACCCAGAGTTCTCCCTCTTGATTAGTTTCTTTAGGTGTACAGATTTTATTATGTTTATCCTATATTATATGTCTATATGAGTAAGTATATACCATGTGTGTCTTTCTGCTTCTGGGATAGCTCACTCAGGATGATCTTTTCCAGTTCCCACTATTTACCTTCAAATTTCATGATTTCCTTGTTTTTTTTTTTATTGCTGAGTAATATTCCATTGTGTAGAAGCAAAAAATCTGAGCATCGGGGTCTTTCCTGAGACTGATACTCCAACCAAATACCATGTATGGAGATAACCTAGAACCCCTGCACAGATGTAGTCCATGGCAGTTCAGTGTCCAAATGGGTTCCATAGTAATGGGAACAGGGACTGTCTCTGGCATGAACTGATTGGCCTACTCTTTGATCACCTCATCCTGAGGGGGGAGCCACAATGTAGCCACTTCTAATGAGACCCAATAGACTAGGATCAGAAGGAAGGAAAAGAAGACTCCCCTATCAGTGGACTTTGGGAGGGGCATGTGTTGGAGAAGAGGGAGGAAGGGAAGGTTTGGGAGGGGAGGATGGAGGGCGCTACAGGGGGGATACAAAGTGGATAAAGTGTAATTAATAAAAAATTAAAAAAATAAAAACACTGACTCATAACACACAAAAATAAGAACCTCAAACAATATAACTAAAAGTTGTCTACGACAGTGGATGCTTCAGCAGTTTATCCTACTTACATAAGCAAGCCATTGTCCCAGCTTGCTTGCTTGCCTGCTTGCCTGCTTTCCTTCTTTCTTTCTTCCCTCCCTCCCTCCCTCTTTTCTTCCTTCCTTTTTCAAGACACTGTTTCTTTGTGTAGCCTTGGCTGTCCTGGAACTCACTTTGTAGACCAGGCTGGCCTTGAACTCAGAAATCAGCCTGCCTCTGTCTCCCAAGTGCTGAGATTACTCACCATCACACCTGTCCCAAGCTATTTTCTTGTTAATTCTTTTATAGTACATTTATTTCAGGCAACTTCAATGCCAATAACGTTAATGTTTCTTTTATTTTTGTTTATTTCATTTTTGTAGTTGATGTGCATTAAGTATTGGTAGCAAACAATTCTTTGTTTTTGTGTATATACTCCTTTGATTTCAGGATGAATTCATAATATTATAAATCATACTTTATTACAATAAGGAACTAGAATTTTGGCTACTAGAGGCACTTTTATATCCCCTAACCCAGTCCACGGTTCCTTCCAGCATATTCAGTAAACTTTTGTTTTTTTTCAAAAAACAAACCCAGAACTTTCTAAATAACTGGAATCCATTCTTTCTTTAAGTATCTATCTATCTATCTATCTATCTATCTATCTATCTATCTATCTATCTATCTATCTATCTATCTATCTATCTATCTATCTATCTATCTATTTGAGGCAGGGTTTCTCTGTGTAGTCTTGGCTTGTCCTAGACTCTCTTTGTAGACCAGGCTGGCCTTGAACTCACAGCTATCAGCCTGCCTCTGCTTCCCTGAGTGCTGGGGGAGTCCATTTTTAAAAACACCAATGCTTAAATTAAAAAAAATATTTCTCAAACACATAACATGTTTAAATGTTTCTTTGTTATGTATCTGCACATTGGAAATATTCACATTTCCCTAATGCTCCTGTCACTATAATGAATTATTAATCACATGTCCAAATGCTAATCTTAGCTGTGTTTCTTACTAATTTTGGTACCTTGGTCAAATTACCTCTTTCAGTCACAGTTTTCTCATTGATGAAATAAAAATGATGATAGTTATTTGCCATGGTTGTTGAAAGTTAGCATTAATAGTGTCTAAATAGTGACTTGTAGTTAATTTGTTCATAGTGTGTATTTACATGTATACAAGCATTGTTTCATATGTAAAAACAAAACAAACATACAAATGTTGCCATCCAATGCAGCCTTGGGATCTGCAGAGGCAGGAACGGTCACCCATTCCTTGCCAAAGAGCCCCAGAATGCTTATTCTGTCAGAATAAGTCACTGCTTTGCCTGCTTTAGTTTCTTCCACCATTAGACTGCAGTCCTCTGTGCCTTGCAGAACGAGGTTTGATTCACTTGTGGCATAAAACCTCTAGCGGACAGATAAAATGGGTGACCAGTGCTCCCGGGAAGAGTATGTAGGAAGCAGCCATCCTCATGACAGCCTTCCCGGTGACACGGCTCAGGCTGAACACCATCCCTAGATGAGGCCGGAGCTATCATCTCCGCCACCTGTTGCATAGCTGTAAAGGAGACCCTCAAGGTCCGTGAGTGCTGGGAGTTCATTTTCCGACATGGAAACAGGACACAAGTCCAGCAGCATGAGGCTGCAACCATCAGGTGATGCTCTCCCTGTGGCGTCAACTCAGGAGGCTCAGAGTGGAGCTGCTGGTGGATGCCGGGCATGGAGCTAGACTGGCAGAGTTTCCATGGAGATCTTATTAGCATAGAAAAATGGGACATGAGTCAAATAATAAGCTTTGCTTTCCTGGGCTCAGCCATGATCTCTATCCAATAGGGCTGTGATCAGGGTTATGTGCAGGAAAATACATCATCCTGTCAGGTAGTCAATAAACGTCGGCTGTTGCCACTTTGGTCAGCATTGTTATTGTAAACACTGGGTTTGCTCAGGCTCCCAGCAGTGACGAAAAGCTTTATTTGTGAGCGAGGGCTGTGGTCATAGGTGTGATCTGACAGGGGCCAGGGACTTTCCTCCCTCCACAGCAGTGTGCCCTATGTAGATCTGAACCCTCATCCTTGTACATGAACACAAGCTCAATGGCAAAAACCTCAAGTCCCTTCCCACCTTGTATCAAAATAAGGGCTTATATCTAAGCAAAAGTTTGGGTAGCTCACATGAGGTTGAGAAGGACCCTCTGCCATGAAGAAGAAGTTGACAGCAATCACACACACACACTCACTCTTTCTCTCATACCCCTGTATATGAAACCTTTTGTATTTACTGTTAACACATTGTTTCTAACCAGGAAAAAGAGCTACAAGATTATAAAGTGAAGAACCTAGGGCTAGAGAGATGGCTCAACAGTTAAAAGAACTTGCTGCTTTCGCAGAGGCCCTGGGTTCAACTCTCATTGTCCACATGGCAGTTCACAATTGCCTGTAACTTCAGCTCTAAGGGATCTGACATTCTTCTGGCCTCCTAGAGCAATGCAGGATTATGGTGAGCACACACACACAGACATACACATGTACACACAGACACACATATAGACACACAAACACTCACACACCCATACACGCACACACACACACACACAAACGCACACACACACATACACACGAAAAGCAAAAGGAAATAACCTAAAGGACCATGTCAGACCCTCTCAGTTTACGGCTAACACAGAAAGGCCCTATATCATACATTTTGAGGGATGAAGCTGGATAAACCCTCTGTATAAGCAAGACCCTGAAACTTTCATTTCCTGAGAATGTGTTCCCTTAAATTTTTGTGATTACTGAGAAAAGGAGGGAAAAAAATCCCCCACATTAGCTGCTCTGCAGACATCATTTCATTTATTATTCATATCAGCCCTGCAGGGTAGGAACGGAGCCTTGTGGCTCGTGGGCAAATCTTGGAGAAGCTCGAGATCCCTGAGTTAATCTTTGCCTTTTCTGTGAGACTGTAATGACTTGATGAGAACATTTAAATTCCAGTCAGTTTCATTTTTCTTATCACCTGACCTCAGCTCAGAGGACCAAATACTTTGGTAACAAAGCCTTCTGAAATCAGAACATATCACAGCTAAGGCGTACCAACTGCACGGCATCCAGTCTTAAGCGGCCAGGAGAGCTGCTGGGAACCCCCGTTTATACACTGGTTCTCCTGGGTAGGCCAGGAGACCTGCTTCTGCTAAAAACCCAGACTCCTCAAGCTTTCAGCTGCCAGGAGGCAGGAAGCAGGAGTGAGCAGGCTGGGCAACACAGTGAGTCTCAGCTGAAGTATGTGCCTCTGCTCCCATAAAGGGTCCCACAACAAAAGCCTCTGTAAAGACCCTAAAATGCAACCCGGTGGGAACTGTCAGTCACAGTTCCAGCCTTGTGCAAAGGACCCATCAGAAGTTTCTCAGGAGGCTCCGAATGATGATGATGAGGAAGAAGGATTATTTGGAAAAGCCACTTGGGGCATTTTGGTACAGATTCAAATTACAGGAAACACTGTGACATTCCCAACCCAGCCTTGGGAGGCTGAGGCAGGAGGTCTCCAAGTTCAAGGCTAGCCTGGGCAACTTAGCAAAACCCTGTGCGCAAACAAACAAAGGGGGAGGATGTGGCTTAGTGATAAAATGTCTGCCTAGCATGTGCTGGCCCATGCACCGAAAAACAAAGGAAAACAAATGGCAAATATGTTGGAACAGTGTATACCCTTCTTCCTGTAGCCCCAGAGAAGGCAGCTCTTGGCCTCTGGACCCAGTGACCCAGTGACTGCCGCCACAGACTGATGGCAACCGTGGGTCCATTTCCTGAGACTTTTATCTACCTCCACTCTCCTTTGATTCTAAGTCAGTTTTTCTATCTTCTTCTTATTTTAAAGATACATCCAAACCAAGCATATGCCTATAACCCCACACTCCAAAATCAGAATCCTAGATAGTTTAAACTGCATGGAAATTAGGAGTCTGACAGTATATTAAAGATTTACCATAGCCACAACACTGAACTTTTGTTAACTAACTAAACATTTAAAATAGTCTCAAATGCCTCAAAAGAAGTAGATGGCATTCCTGAGGACGACACCCCCACCACACACACACACACACACACATAGACAGAACTAATTCAAAACAAAATGCGAGCAAAAAGCACACAAAGACAAATATAATCCGCTTTAGTGATGAAAAAAAAACTAATACAAATAATTAGAAATTAAGTATTTGTGGCAGCCAGTTTTTGAAGGTGGACAGAGGGAGGCAGCCTTCCCTCACTGCTGGCTGCGGCACACAGTGGTATGACTACTTCTAAAGTGGCCGGGCAATCCCCATGAAGCCATGTGAAGATTCATGCCTTTTTTTTTTTTAAAGCAACCAAGGAAATAAAGTCCAAAGATACATGATTATAGGTGGGAATGGAGACTGACTACAAGCAAGTAGGAAAGTCATTAATAATGCAACAGAAGTGTTTCAACATTAGCGTGTGCTGATAGCTCTGCAGTCGGGCCAACTTACTAAAAACCATCGACCCATGCACATAAAATCAGTTAGCTTTACGGCACGTAGATTACACCCTGATGAAGTTGTCAAGTTTATAATCACAGGTATTTATCTTATAGCACTTTTATTAGATATGGAAAAAGAGTATCTGAAAACAGACACTAATGTATGTTCACGTACCGCCTGCCACTAGACAGACAGACAGACACTCACAGTGGTATCAGGCATTCTCCGGGCCCCAGACGTTTATTCACACATGCTGACTACTCTCTTCCCTTGTGCTTTCTTCTCCAGCATTCCCTGCCTGGCTACTTAAGTCTGTATGATGTGGGGTGTCAGGCAGTGCTTCCCGCTCACCTGCCATTTGGTGTCCACCTGAATCCTGAGTGTCTCCCATCACAGCGCGTGGGAACACTCCGCCTTGAAAGGAGGCTGGTGAGTGTTATTGATCAGAAAGTACAGTGGCATTTTGATGAGAGAAGGAAGCCATCAACATGTGTTAGACCCCACTGGAGGAAGCCCTTACCCCCCCCCTTTTAACAATTCTACTGCATCCACGATGGGCAGAGGTCACACTGGCTTGTGTTGCCTGGATGGTATAGAAATGAGGAGAGGGCAAGGAGTGGGTCTAGCAGTTGGTACTAGCATCCCACTGTTCATTAGTCACCACTTTTATTTAATTAAGTAATTCCTATGTGGAACATATGCGGAATCATGTCCACTTTGTCTGTTTTCTTTGCCAGTCCCGGGGAATGAAACTACAGTTTTGTGCACGCTTCGGCAAGTGCTCTGCCCCAGCCACACACTTGGGTTTGAATGACTGTTATCCTTCTGTAACAGCCTCTTACCCGGCACTGTGGAGGACTTTCCTGCTTTCTGAGTAGCAAAGAGCATTTCGGTCAATACGATGATTGCCCCATCTGAATCCCTGTACACAAATTCAATAGGGAAATTCCCTTCTCTGCCAGCCTAGTTCACAAACTGCTCCTCTAAGGTATCACCATCCTGGGACAATGGCATCCAAACGTCCGTGGAAAGTGGACACTCTGCCTTGAACCAGGATGACCACACTCACAGCTTCAGCCCCCAGAGCCCCTAGCCTGGATGCAGAGGAAACACAATGGCAGGGGCTGGGGGCGAAGAGCAGCCTCTGGGACTTGGGTCTCACAGCTCCCTGCAGGGAGCAGATGCCTTTCCCCACGGCTGAAAATGTCACACATCACTTTCAGCTCCATTTTCATTTACAGTCCAACGACAGCTTACAACAACAGTTTTAAACGCTGAAGAGATGCTGAAGAAAACAAAAAATAATTAGCTGCCCTGTTAAAGTCTCCTCCCCCGGCTTATTTCATTAGAAAAATCAATGGAGGCATTAATGGCTGTCTCTGTCTCTAATGAGCTTTATTCTAATTAGACCCACACATTATTACTTCAGTTGGGAAAAGGCCTGGTTGGTGAGGTGCAGCGGAGCGTGACAGCCTCTGACTGCTGCTTTGACCACATTCGGGAAGGACCCCCGTGATAACAGGGGCGACGATGGTTCTGGTGTACAGGACTCTTCGTTTAAGACAGAACCAGTATTAACTACCCCTCCTGCTGCCGCCATGTTCACTGTGCCCACACCACCATCCGCCAACGGCAAGGACAGTTCGGAAGCTCTAAGGCTCCCGTTTCTGAGCAGTGATGGGAAGAAGGCAAGGATAAAGAACTTGGGGTGTCTATGTTCTGCGGCCCATACTGAACCCATGTCCCAGAGCAAAGACCGACAAAGTTCCTTTAGCAGGGCCACGTACTAAATATGTGAGGCTCTGTTCCATCAGGCCTCTGCTGCAGCTCAACAAGAACAGCCAGGCACCCACGAAACATCCGTGAGGCCAGCAATGCTGGTGCCAATTACCCCAGCACTCAGGAGGCAGAGGCAGGAGGACTGTATTGTAACTTTGAGGCTAGCTTGGGCTACTCAGTGAGATACTGTTTCAAAGCAACATCAACCACAAAACCCCCGAGAACTATATATGTGGCTATCAAAAATCGAATTTCATGTAATTTGTCAAATAGTGCAAAATCCTTTTTTTCTTTTTTCTTTTTTTGGTTCCTTCATCAGCCAGCACTTAAACATGTGAAGACCATTCTCATTCTGTTGGCCAGATGTGGCGTGGGTGCTGTTTGCCTGTTCTGGTCCCAGAAAGTCCACAGCTGATCTGCACCCACACTCAGAGTTGTCAAGGCTGCTCTTTCCCTAAGGCTCAGACACCAGGGTGGATTTCTACCCTGACAGCTTTACCACTTCTTCCGGGAAGAACCAAATTTGGCAAGGTAGCATCTTGTAAGATATTGTTCACAATCCACCAACGAGAAAACGGTGTCACTGAAAAATTAAATTTAATAATTTACCTGCTATCTCATCTCCCCTCTGAATCCAAATTTTCAAGTTTCATCTGCTTCTTCATCCATTTACACGTCATTCTCCTGTGGCTTTTATCTTATGCCAGGCATATATATATTTTTTTTTCATTCTTTCTCCACTGGACATTATCTTTCTTAAAATTTTCCTGTTGAGATTGTGTGTGTGTGTATGTGAGTGTGTGTGTTGATAAACAGATGTGCTATAAATTTTTGTGAAGGATTTCCAGGCTAACTGGACGAACTTGATTCTATGAAATTCTTAATTAGCGTCTTGTCACACAGTTTCTCAGACAAAGCCAGGAACTCTAGTATAACCTATTTAGCGGCTGGGGGCTTTGTAGGTCTTCTGTGGCTCATTTGCTTCTGTACAATGGGCAAATTGAGATTTGAATTCATTCGCCTCATGGCAGAAATGTGATTCCAAATTCTCTAGAGCTTTTCTAACCTGGAGTGACTGTGCTTACTCAAGAATTTATAGTAAGGATGAACGTTTGGGAAGACGACACATCCCTTTCTTCCTTGCAGTTAACCAGCGGTTGACAGTGAGAGTCTTGGGTCCATCAGCTTGTCTGCTGGATTACAGATGCCTCCCCAATCCCCCTAAAGCCACTCAGGCTCTCTTGAGGTTGAGTGGCCTAGGTCGTCCCAGCGGAGAAGTGAAGGATGTTGCTTACCACTCTTACTGCTCTACAGACTAGGCAAGCATGGTCAATTTTGAACACGGTTGCTTTCCTTCCTCCCCTCAAGGGGTGTGTCACTGCTTGCTGGATCCGGGGGTTCACCTTCCCTTCCTGACTCTTGGCTTTCAGAATAGGGAGCACAAGGGGCAGCTAGTATAAGAGCTGTGAACCTGAGCTAATCAAGGAGGAAGTTGGGAGGCCTCATGACTTCCGGGTTAGAGCACCATACTTGGCTTCCTTCTTCTTCCAGGGCATGGCAAAGGCAACCAACCTGCCCTCATCCCAGAGAGGAAGATGAGCAGGGTCAGCTGAATTCCACTGTGTATCTGGGCTTGTCTGCCGGCCAAGCCTAACCCAACCTATTTCCCCAGGATGCATGTTGGGAGGATGGCGACCAAGTGTGGATCAGACAAAATGCAAGAAGCCGAGCTACAAAATCAGCTGTATAGGGAGACTTTCTGGCTCAATGCATTATCAAATGCTGATTACATTATGACTTGCCACACATCTGACCAAATGACCAACAAGTACAGCATTTCATAGAGGCCAGGCAAATTCAGATGTATGTGTGGCGGTGGCTATGGGGGCCCTGCGAATAGAGGTTCAAGTGAAACCTAGAATAGAAATGTTTCAGGTGACGCAGTACATGGCCCACTGCCCAGAGGTTAATGCTTCCTGGAGATTTCCTTCCAACTGCACATGCTGGGGGCAGTGGAAGGTGTGAGCAAGGCCATCGACCATGTTGTGATCTGCTTTCTTTTTCACTTGACATTTTGTCATAAATATATTCCTGTTTTCATGAACTTCTCTTGACTTTGAGAAATTTAAGTTTTGGAGTGGCCTCTTTTAGGTCTTGGCTCCAAGATGACATTAAGAAGAAAAGAAGGAGGAGGAGGAGGAAGAAGGAAGAAGGAAAAAGGAAGAGAAGGAGAAGGAGAGGAGAAGGAGAAGGAGAAGGAGAAGGAGAAGGAGAAGGAGAAGGAGAAGGAGAAGAAGAAGAAGAAGAAGAAGAAGAAGAAGAAGAAGAAGAAGAATCAACAACAGTCATGCTAAAAAAGGCCGAGGCTATGTGATGTGTGCCTACGAACCGCGTGGGTGCGTGCCCAAGGACAAGGCCATTAAGAAGTTCGTCATTCGAAACACTGCAGAGGCCACTGCTGTCAGGGACATATCCGGAGCAGGTGTCGTCGATGCCTTGTGCTTCTCAAGCTTGGTGTCAAGCTGCATTACTGCGTGAGCCGTGCCATTGGCAGCAAGGTGGTCAGGAAATCGATCTCCTGAAGCCAGGAAGGATTGGACACCCCCACTATGACGTCCACCAAAGCCCATGTAAAGACAAAAGGCTTTGGTGACAGAAGGACACAGAAAAAAAAACACTCTGGACAAATAAAATGGAAGTTATACTTAAAAATATAAAAGGAATGGGGTGAACATTGTATAGCTACCAGTCAGATACAAGAACGACTCATATTTTGTAACAAGCATCTATCTTTCAACCTCCAACCTACGCACTGAAATCACAATGGCTACACGTTTGGTATTCATCCTTCTAGCTTTTTTTTTCTTTGCCCCCTGATGCTGGGACCTGAACTCAGGCATAGGTATTTACTCTACCACTGAGCTCCACTCCCACCTAAAGTTTTTTAGAGACTTTAATATTCCTAACATATTGATAATGTGTTAGATATACTATCAAATATATTACTCTTTTATTATGAAATATATTATTCTTTTATGTGTGTCTGAACATTTAAATGTATGGCATATAAATGCTTACCAGCTATAAATATTTCCCATTGACTATAGCACACTAATGGGAAAGTATACACAGCATGTACCATGCCTGTCAATTCCTGATAGACAAATGGCACCTGGTATCTATTTGCTGAATATAAGTATACAAATTATATAGTGTTCTCACAACATACATTTCTTTAATACAACGACTCTATTCATTCAATAATATTATTTGCAAAACATAACTGCACCATCTATATATCCTGTTCACTTCTTTTAACTGCTGCATAATACTGGGATATAGAAGATTTAATTTTTCTTCTGTTGTTGAACGTTCAGTTGCTACCAGCTTTTAAATTTTTCGTTTTTGCAATTTAGCACAGACCGCTATGGTGAACTTTATTGTATATGTGTAAGAGAATTTCAAGAGTATATACCTACTAATGTAAGACACAGTTTTTAATGGTTTGAATTACATATACTTCATATTATATGTATGTACATCATTTAACAAAAACACTTCTGATGTTTTAAATGTTACAAATGTATTCCAAACTAGTTCTGGATCTGTGTCTGGGAATTAGTCAGCATGTTAATAAGGTGGATGCTGAATCAGGATCTTCCTCTGGATCCTTGTGTTTGCCATTACTCACTGGGTACCCAGAGAGGAGGCAGCTATGATTGCCCAGCTCCAAACTTCCAAAAATCAAGATTGGACACATGAGTGCAAAACATTTTGGTATTGCTCTTATAGATAGTTGCAGTTTGAAAGTAGAATTGAAGGGAGAGCAGTCTAGAAAGGGCAGATTCCTCTAGGAATGAACAGACTATGACTATGCAGAAGATTTCCCCAGGAATAAGTGATCCCAGAATAAATACTTAAAGAACTCTGCAAGCACAGCACAATTCTCCATGGCGGACAGATTCTTTGCTGAGGAGGAAGGTGAAATGGGAGGAATGGGTAGGGCATTCTCCTCAGGTCCTTACAACTCGGCAGTTATGCCCGTGTGTTAGAAGCATCCGAAAGTAAGTCCTCTGTTCTAATGCTCTATCCTGTACCTTCCCTGCTGCTGGTCCCTTCTGGTCCAGAGAACTGAGTGACCATGCTTACCCTAGAACTGAATTACTAAAGGAACCAAAGCAGCCAGCCTCTCCGTCTCTGTGATGTTGATAGTGCTTCTTTTCCTAACTTTTTTGGTCACTGTTCCTGTCACAAGCTTTCTGGGGCTGATATTAATGTACGATTTTAAAAGTCTCATAAAAGCAAGTTGTAAAAAACGTACAGGAGTTAGGGGAAGCTTCAAACAGGAAAAATCCAGATGAGAATTCAGCTGTACCCACTAACTAACTGACTCAATCTGTAGTCATAGGGTGGTTACTCCAGGGGAAGGTTATGCCACAGAGCAGCAGGATGGCCAGCGCGTAGGAGATGGCCTATTCAAATATTCTATCTCCATCTGAGAAGAGGTGCCTGCCACCGGAAGGACTGGCTTCAGCAAGGCCTGAGCTAACTTCTTCACTTTTGGTTTCTATGACAGACCTCTCGATGTTCGGTGATGTGTGTTCTTCTTCTCAAAAGAAGAACCACCAGACACAGGGCATCTATGCCACAGCCATAGCTCTGTGCGTATATTTTCTTTAATTTTCCAAGTTACCATTATTATCCTAATCTTATCGGTGTGGAAACTAAGGCTCAAGAGTTTAAATGATTAGCCTGAGTTATGTAGCTGGAGCCAGTCCCTGGGTTTGGCCCAGGTTTAAAGCTTTCTCTTGGGTCGCTATCT
Source organism: Pachyuromys duprasi (assembly GCA_028658305.1). Classification (NCBI taxonomy): domain Eukaryota; kingdom Metazoa; phylum Chordata; class Mammalia; order Rodentia; family Muridae; genus Pachyuromys; species Pachyuromys duprasi. The sequence goes on along the minus strand of CM053759.1, from coordinate 38,496,337 downwards.
TCCTCGAGACCCAGCAGACTGAGTTCCCTGGCAATGTACCTGCTGTGTATGCCCATGCTGTTCCAAACTGTTAAAAACATCTCCTATCCAGGCCAGCCAAAGCATCTTCCCAACCATGCCTCCATCTCTTACAACCCTTTGGTCACTGAAGCCCATTGGTCTATCTGCATAGCTTACTTATCCAATAGGCGTCTTATGTCTTAAGCTATGTTCTAGAGAAACAAAGACAAGTGAGACACGGTTTTAAACTTAGAGATTTGCTTATTGCTTCCAATATGCTTCTGGCTTTTTAATTCCAGCACCGGAATTGAACCTAGAGCCTGCAAAATGGTAGCCAAGCGTGCTCTACCAGGAGGCTACATTTTCAGCCCCATTTTTACTCTTGATTTTGAGATGGGATCTCACTAAATTGCCCACAAAGGCTTCCATGTCATGCTGTAGCCCACTCTGGCCTTGAAATTACAATCATGTCCAGCCTTCTGAGCAGCTGAGATTTTAGGTGTGCTACCACATCTAGCGAGGTATTTTTCAAATAACAGAGCCAAAGAGTTACCAAGATAGACACTCTATCCCTGGGTGTTTGCTGTACCGACACAGTAATGCTCATGGATGCCAAATTCAAATGGTAGAAGGGCTGCCAGGCAGAAGAGAGATAGACAGCTGAAGAATAATGGAGAGCAGAAATGGAACGGGACCAGAACCATGGCCCAAACAATACAAGCATCCCGCTGCTCTGAGTGATACTTTGGGGCTCCCTGCCTTGTCCAGTGGCAAGATGAAGACATTTACTGACAACTTTATTGCGCTGAGCCCACAGGGTTGCCAGCAATGCCTTCCTCATAGCAATGCCATAGCTTTTCTTTCATTCATCACTTTATTGTCTCAGAGCCTGAATACTTCTCCTGCAGCTCCCCAACGAACCTGGCTGATAGAACTTGAAGCATTCTCGGAAATTCAAGTTCCGCACGGAAAAGTGAGCAGATGCTTCAAGCTTTTTAGGGCTCCATTTGTTCCCCTTGACTGTCTCCTTGGAAGTCCTGTTCATGCCCCTTGACTGTACTAACAATTCCTATGAACTAGAGGGGAATGCTGGGATTCTTAAAGGCCAGAGTGTGTTCACACTTCTAGTGGTTTCTACACCAGGGTCATCAGCATCAAGCTCTGAGGCAGGAATAAAAACAAAACAGGAGTGAGTCATATCCCTGCTCTTTGTAATCACAGCTTTAATTTGGCTAGACAAGTAGGAGAGAGGGATGGCAAGGCAAGAGGGTGAAGGGAGAGGCGCAAAGGGTGAGGCTGAAGTTTCATGACATGCTCTCTCTCTCTCTCTCTGAGTGTGTGTGTCCGTCCATCCATACTCCCCCATGCATGCGTGTGTAGAAGCCGGAGGTTGATGTTGCTGTTTTAGCTGGACTTGCTGGCAAAAGAGCCCCAAGATGCTCCTGTATCTCCTTCCTCAGTTCTGGGTAACAGATGTGCCCACTGTACCCAGCTTTTTACTGGCTATTGAGGACTGAACTGAGCTCTTAATGCTCAAGCAAGCACTTCACGGACTGTGCTGGCTCCCCCAGCCCTGCAGGAAATTGTTCTATTTACTGATAATGGCAGCCAAGCCCACTTCCGAGTAACACAAAGCACAACTTCCATTTGCATGTGGGGCAGGCTGGAAGAAAATCACTTTAACTCATGGGCCAGGAGAAGTACTGTCTGCCTGTGAGTGTGTGATGTCATAATGAAACCCATCATTCTGAAGACTAACTATAAAGACAATTTAAAAAGAACTAAAGAGAAGTTGGGATGTTATATAAAATATAAAAGAAACGAAGCGGAGGGAGAAGCTAATAGGGGTGGGGATTTTAAAACCGAAACTTGCAGGTGTAGAATCAGTGTTTTAACCATAAGGAGGAGAGGGGAGCACTAATAAGTTCTTAGAAGACCATGTTTCTAATGGTTTATGAAGGTCAGCTGCAGTCCTGCTCAGCCATTGCAGGCGAGAACAGTTCAGATGCACACAGTGAGCTTCCTTAGACAAACTGGCAAGCCTAGGTTTGGCACACTAGTGTTGCTTTCATACCTGTTTTAAGGGGCACAGAGAGGAAATTTTTATTTGGTATCCAGAGGGGAGGATAGTGAAAGTCTCAATACACACTCTACACAATCTAGGAAATACGAATGAGGAGTCAAGGAAAGACAGGCTTTCCCTCTACAGTGCTGGCTTTGTAAAATTTATGAATTGGAATTCCTGGCCATTTCCGGGAGAGATGAACTTTCCACAACTCAAAACTTCTCAGCATGACTCTTAGCACAAAGCTCCAGGTGAAAATGAATTGAATAAATTCTATAAAAAAGAATCTAAAGGTGATTTGAGCTGTGTTTATAGCTATCTTCATGCTGTGTTGACCAAAGAAATGCTTAGCAATGTTTTAAAAACCCAGGAAAATTACATGGAAGAACTCAACTTCAATTTGGCCTATATACATGAGAGTAAGGATTACACTGAGCCAAACATATGCACTAAGAAGGGGTATTTTGATTTTTGGGAGCTTAAAGCTTCTACAGTACCTAGAACAGCATATGCAAAAGGATGAGTTGTAGAGAAGAGAGTAGGAACAGAAAGACACAGTTTATAGGGCAGGGAATTATCTGCACAAATCAAGCTAGTGTACCACAGATGGAGTAACACCTTTCTTTTACACATACACATATCTGGGCTTGGGACAAACAGCACTTGCCCATCAGGCCCCATGTATGAGGCTCTGTGTGTGATTATCAGTATCAAAGCCAAAAGAAGAAAAACAAAGAGAAAGAAAAGGTACCTAGTAATGGGAACATTGTTCATGCTGAATTTGTAACACTCCATGTCTAGAAAAGGTTCTACCTAGCACACAGCTAAGTCAGAAACCGTGTTTTTGTTGTGCCAAAGACGTCATGTTCTATCCTAGATGCAGAAGGAAATCTTGCTGTAGATGGGAGGAATGAACTTGGTTCTAAGTGAAAGGAGACAGAGTTTCAGCCATGGCAACTTGCTGGGAAAGGACAAGATCATCTCAGATGTCAGAACTCATAAACGTTTGAAAAACATAACTTAAAATGCAGATTTCAGTTTTTGCCAGTTTTACCATGAACTACTAAGCAATATTTTTATAATTGTGAAAAAAACCAAACAAACCAAAAAGCTAGTAGTGGAAAAAGCTAAAAAAAGATATTTATCATTATAGCGGGAACAAAATCAATCTTTCTTTCCTTCCTTCCTTCCTTCCTTCCTTCCTTCCTTCCTTCCTTCCTTCCTTCCTTCCTTCCTTCCTTTTCTTTCTTTCTATTTTTTGGTTTCTCTTCACTAAACAAAACGTTATCAGCATGCCAAACATCTTTTGAGCCAATATGTGAAATTTGGTAATTGATCGGAAGTGAAGTTCTCAATATCTAGTCAGACATACGGCAATATTTTACTGAAAACAAAACAAAACAAAAACACACATTTAAAATGTTTCTGTACAGACAGGGAACTCCACAGAGCACCATCATCCACCTCTAGCTTACACTGGTGGCAGCTGCTGGTTTCTCAATGAGACAGAAGTCCATGAACTTACTCTTTCCTAGGTCCACTTTGAAACTGGGTCAAATTCTTACAGATCTAAGATCACCTCTCCCTTGCATTAAATAACATAGCCATAAGGCAGGGTTTCAGGAAGAGATGCCCAGAAGAGACGGCCACAAAAGTAAAAGCCACATACTCTCTTTCACACGAGTATCCTTACTTCAGATCCTTTGTTTGGCATGACGTCTAAGAGGGAAGCTAGGAGACCGGAAGCTGCCATTGGCAGGGGCAGGAATCTAGGGAAGGGGAATAGTAAAATACTGAGATCAAAACAGGGGCAGAATGGCGGGGAGAATGGTGCAAGCGGGTCGGGGAGGGGAATGATGTCTGCAGGAAGAAGCTATTGGGGAACTCATGATCCTGTAGTGCAAGTGAAAAATACAAGAGGAGACAGCAGAACATATGTGTTATGAAGGAGCAGGGGAGAATCCTGGAAGCTAAAGGTGTGAGTGGGCATGGGGATGTGGGTGGTGAAAAGAAGATGCAGGGGTAGATTAGCTATTATGGATTATAATTATGAAGAAGCCTTAGGAAACTCCATTAGTATGTAAGCTAATTAAAATCATTATTGTTATTATTTTTTTTTTGGTTGTGAGCCTAGCCTTTAATGGCTGAGCCATCTCTCCAGCCCTTAAAATTATTTTTCAGAAGGAGTTTGAACAGAAGTACTCCACACCAGTAAATAATGTCACTCTTCAGAGATACCAGTTTTTAAGAGAAAATTTCAATGCCAGGCATGGGTTACCTCCAATCATGTTATTCTTCAAAGAACACTCGGGGGCACCCAAAATAATACAGGCTACAGCCATTGCTCTTGCTTGTTCATCATAACTAAATGGTAACATCCTACTGCTGGAGACAGCACACACTTTGATTGCAGGACACAGAGGAATCAGTCTTGAGCTGATCAGAAAGTTCTCCCCACTGACTGGCCTCACAGAGCTGGAAGGTGCTCTGCAGGCTGCTGGGGGGTGAAAGACACTGACAGTTTTATCCAACGATAAAGTATCGTAGCTGCATGCTACAACACTGACTTTCCAGGTAAGACATACCCACCACAGTGGCAAGGCCGTTAGCGGAATAACCAACTACTTTTTAATTTGAAGTCTGCTCTCCGAGAGGAAGTTCACTCCCGATACTGCACACATGGCCAAAATCCACGGCTGTGGAAATCCTAGGGGAGAATCGATTGGCATTTTTCTAAATGGTCATGTTGGCAAACTGCCTTCTAAACACTTATATTTATTTTCAAAGCCTTTTGACTGCAGTGGGTGGCGGTGAATGCAGAGGTGGCCTTAGCGTTCAGTAAGAGGCTGAGAGCAAGGGACTTCGAGTGCTTAGCTGAAGATGAGACACTGATGTCATCCCCGCCTCTGTCCAGCACTCAGGGAACAGCAGGGAACGTGAGGGCAGAAGACCGCAGGAGCCAGGGCATGGGAGGAGTGCTCTGAAGTGGCATGGGGATAGCAGTACACAATAAACTCACACAGCCGTGCCCAAGCTCAAGCCAGTTAAAGAGTCCAGCACAGAAGGGAGTGAGCCTTACAAGGCCCCGCCCGAAGCTGAGGAGTTACTGGCAGTTGATGACTATTGGACGGGAGAGTCGCTTTTTTGAAGGCATGTGGCTCATGATAGGTTCCTCATGTTCCCCCTTGTCCACATACATACGAGGAACAACAATCAGGCTCAGTGGGTTAATTTTTTTTTTTTAAATATTACAAAAGAGAACATGAAGTTGGGAGAGAGATGTGATGGAGGGTCTTGAGAGGAGCTGGGAGTGGGGAGTGAAAGATGGATATGATCAAGGCACATTGGATACATGTATGAAGTTTTCAAAAAAAATAGATAAAAATCAAAACAACGCCTAACGGTACTCAATATAAGGGGAGGGGGTGTCTAAAGAGATAGCTCCGTCCATGAAGTATTTAACTTGCAAACACAAGGACCTGAGTTCTATCTCCATAACCCACATTAGAAAAAAAAAAAGCCAGGCATGATGGTACAGGATTGTAATCCCGGTATTGGGGAGGTGGAGATGGTGGATTCCTGGAGCTCGCTGGCCAGCAAGGCCAGCTCATCAGGTAAACCCCAGGTCCCACTGAGAGACTTTGTCTCAACACACAGAGCAGAGAGATTTCGTGGGATGACGCCCAAGGTTGACCTCTGGCATCCATAGGAATTAAACAGGCATCTGCACCTGAATAAACATGTGCACTTGTACATCAAAAAAGGGGGTAAGATAATAAAAAGTGGAACTCAGGAGGCTGTTCTGCCATGCTTTAATTACAGTACAATATGTTCTGAATCCAGTCCTCTTTAAAATAGTGTTTGTAAGTTATCATGTCAGACTTGTAAGTTACCATTACCGCCAGGTTCCATATGCCATTCAGGACATGTAGGAGGCACATGAGTCCAGTTACTGCTTACATTTCTACATAGGTCAACTCTGGACCTCTCTATCAGTGTAAATCCAGACACGGCTAGAGAAGCAACCTGGAGACTCTGCGGAGAGACAGAACTGTGGGATTCCAGTCCTGATTATTATAGTCTCCCCATTATCTATCGGGAACAGGTCTCCAAGAAGACTCCCAAAGACTCCTGAAGCTGAGGACAGCAGCAAACCTCATATATTCTGTTTTCTTAGATACAGCCAGAGGTCATGTAATGGTGACGACACATTCAGAGAAACACACCACTAGACAACTTTGTTCTGCAGACATCAGAGGAGGAGCTCCCATGGACCTGGATGGCATAGTTCAGCCACCCAATGTGGCCTACTAAGGTATGCGAGATGCATGAGATGGATGTCAATGTGACAAGGCCACTCTTTCTTAACACTCTTTCAACCTATATTTGGCTATGAGCAGAAGAGACACATTTTAAAACAGCTCTCAGCAGTATAACAGGTGTATATGTCTGTAGTAAAGCCCTTTGCTGCTGAGCGCCACGTACCATAACTGTATGTGCTGTCCTTCCATGCAGCTGGTGGTGGAGTATGCTTTTAACAGTGGCTTCCCCACAAACACGCAGGCAGTGTCGTGGTGCCAACGGCAGAGCCCTAACGGTACCGGGTGAGAGGCCAGCTCTGTCACAGTCATAGGTCCCCCCCTCATTTAGGCAGTTTGACCAGACTATGGTAAGGTGGTGTATGAACGTACATAGATACTCACACGTGTATACTAAAGCTTAACTACAAATCTGGCACGGTAAGAGTATGAATAGCAACTATGACAGTAGTTATCTGTTACCTAAGAGTTACGAATTATTGTTCGAATTCTCCATCAGAACTTTTGGACGGCACTTGACTGTGAGTAGTTGAAACTGTAGAAAGGGAAGCTGCAGCTTAAGACTATTGTATTAGCCGGGCAACTGTGGGAAAGTCACTCCAGCATTGTGAGTCTTGGCAACATGCAGACAATGGCGCTCTGTGTTATCTGTAACGGCACTCGGCTGGTGTGTCCTGGAGGCAGAAAGGTCATTGCCTAGGAAGGTAGTAATGGAGACAGATACAAGAGGTCCATGAAGAACTCAGAGCAGTGGCAGGCAAATGCAGGCACTCGGTGGACTTTTGGAGGCAGTGGCCCTCCTTGTAGTCTGAGGTTTGAGCTTTACAGTGGCCTCTCCTTGACCTGACCCACTAGAATGAGCTGGAACGGCCTATGACTATGTGATAGGGGCTTTCTCCCATCATTTCCATATACGCTCTTTTCTGTGTCGTTTTGTTTTAACTTTTCATCAGTCTTTTGCCGAAAGACTGAGAACACGGGCGTAAAAGAATCCTCACCCTCACTTGCAATTAGCACATTTATCTTGAAATAAGGTCGTTTGTTTGTCTTGCCTTACCTTTTCAATTTTTTCATCCAGCATTCTGAAGAATTCTTGTTGGCTTTCAGAGATGTGCATGCTGGAAAATAAAGAAGAGTAAGGGCATTGAAATAAGGGCACTGAAATGTGCTTTCTTAAACCACGCCTTCTCAAGGGAGTGATGGGGGACCCCCTAAACTCTGGGGTAGACACTTACCTATTGCAGACTTTCCCACTAATACCCCAGAGCTACTTCAGAGCAGTGCCACGGTCTACGAGGGCGAGTGCTCATAATGGAAGGGAGACATCTTCCACTCGGTGGGCAGGGGTCATTTCTACTGATATTACTGGGTAGGGCCTGCCAATTTTTTTTTTTTTTTTAGATCTTTAAAAACACATTTAGGGTTTTAAAAGAACAAAATAATGACATGCGGTGTGGCATTTTCAGCTCTGTGTGTGACGGAGAAAACTATCCTAGTTAGATGGAAACATGGGTCTTACAGAGGCGGTGGCAATGCCATATCCAGCTGTGAGAACCGGCTAGAACGAGAGCAGAGAGCCGAGGACAGGACAGTGGCCTGCCACGGCCCTCACCAGTTTCCGCAGCTTTACACACTGACATTCCACTGGAATACGGGGTAAGTCAAGCAGCACCTTTGAGCAGCCTTTACCCCCTTGTGCTTGCCTGTCCTGTGCTGCTTAACCTGCCCCATCAGATGGCTGGTGTTGTGGGCGGGGAAAACACATTAGAAAGGCAGAGAGCGGGAATCGTAGGGAAGGAGGTGGCAGGATGGGCCTTGGTGCTGACCTGGTCCTTCTAGCCTGTCCGTACTTGGAGATGTTCCACGGAGGCGAAGGGCACTGGGGACAAGGGTGGAGAGCAGGCCTAGAATGGTTTCTTCTCTCTAAGCTAAGTGTGGGCTTCTGTGTGTCATTGGCATAACATGTGTGCTATTAGCATGACTCATCACCCCTTAGAAGCCACAGGAGGGCACAAGTGTCCTGAAACCATCAGGCTTTCCATGAACTAGACTCCCATATGAAGCTTCCCTCTAGGTGTAAAGCCAAGACTGAAAAATCTGTGAGCACACTTGACATCATCTGTGCTACAAGAGGAAAACAACGTAAACCTGCAACACGGCTAATCAGTTCACAGCTTACAAGGCACTTTCGCACATAGCGTGTAACCCTGCCATCCTTTACAAAACCGCTCAGATAACGGAAATGCTCTATTTGGGAATTGGACCCTCTTTCGTATGCAGGTTTAAAGGGCAGGGCAAGAATCTGGTATGAAGAGAACAGCCCTCTCCTTGCAGGATCCTGAGCAGAGAAGACAGTGTGCGCACGTTTTTCCCAGTGTCCTCATTGCTTTAAACCTGTCTTTTAGTAGAGTGTTCACTATTAGCATCTGCCAGTGTTCCCTTGCTGACCACAGGCCATGATGGTAATGTTAAAGCACTACTTGCCTGCGCTACTCTGATACCCAGGGCCACCAGCACGGAGAGGGCTGGTTAGTTGTCAGCGAACCACCCGCAGCCCCGGGCGGTTTACTTCTGTGCCTGAGACTGTTTTCTAGCTGTGTTTTATGGGAGTGATGATGGTCCTCCCTCAGCTTCGTTCCCAGATACAGCTTTACTTCAGGCTTTGAAACAGCAACAGCCAAGCTTTTCAACTCTCTTTGCAGTGAGGATGAGGCTTCCCGAGGGTGCAGAACACGAACCTCCTGGCACCCATGCTGGCCGCATGGCCACACTTTGGTGCTTGTTCTTGGCCAGGCTCTTAACAGTTCTGTCCCATGATGCAAAGATGTGAAAAATAAGTGTAAAACAACAACAACAACAAAAAAGACGGCTGTCTTTGTAGCCTCGTAAAGAATATGCAAAAGACCCCACGGAAATGGTGTTTTGGTGCTCATGGTGCAAACTTTACTCTGCATGTAAGAGCAAGACAATACATATTTAATTGACTGACGGAGTACTATTTAAATTCATGTGACTCTTGGCCTGTCACAGAGGCATGGTGGTCTGTCACATGGGTCAGGTGCCTGCCCTCAGACTCCCCTTCAGACACCAGCAGGCTTCCTACCGCTAACCACCTACAGCTGTCGCCACCTTCCGTTTAGCCTTCATCTAACGACCACAGCCACGCCTGGTCAGAAGTTGCACCTATGCACGGAGGGTATTGTAACTCTGCAAGTGTGTCTTCCACCTCCGTGGGTCACAAGTTCTGTATCGGGAGCTTGAGACTGAAGGTGAAGGCCACTGACCCAAAGTAAGGATGTGTATGGAGAGGCAAGCATGGAAGGCTCGGTGCTCTTGCAAGCACGGAAGGCTCGGTGCTCTTAGTTTGCAGTGTCTGTGGATCGGGAAACACTGCCTGCCTGCCTTTACATACCAGGCAGATTCACTCTCGAAATGCATGCAGTGTGCTCCCTGTAGTAGGCGGAACTGGTGGAATGGAGAGGGGCCTTATAATCGTCAAAACCTCACGCACGACACAAGCTCTTTCAGATGAATGCTTCTGTCTGAGGGACAATGGCCCATTCCACCAGAGGATCAAATGCTGCCTCAAGGTCCTACTTACCTGTCTACAATTTTGTTCTTTCCTCTCTCCCTACTAGGAAGGGACTACTGCGCTCTGCACACAAGTTTATGCACCATGAGTATGTGGGGCTAATATTCGCTAGACCTAAATGTTTATAAAAGCTGTACAATGGTGTCTGCTTTAACTAACAAGGCCCAGCGAATACCCCACCAGGCACTGCAAAGCTCTGTAAGCTGGCATTGTACCGGTAGAAGCTTTTCTTTCTGTGGCCTCTTTAGCTCAGAGGGACTAAGGAACCTTGAGGCAAAGCAATCCAATGAAGGAATGTTGGGCAAAACGGGCTTCAGCACTAAGGGCATTTGGCTTTCTTTTCCATTGACGCATCAAGTTTCCACGAACTTCAGCCACAAACATATAAGGCTGTAATATGGTTTGGATCGGATAACAGCCTCCCAAAGATAACCCCATGAAAGCTTAGGATTCTCAGAGGAAGGGTCTCCGGGGGCGGGGCACTGGGTCATTAAGCTCCTCGCTGATGGATTCCTTGACAGAGTTATAGTTTATGAGCTGCTGAGAGGCAGTGGAAACTGTAGAGTGAGGGGCTTAGCTGGAAGCTGTAGGCCAGCGGGAGCAGGCACTTTTTAAAAAAAATTATTTTATTTGTATTAATTACAGTTTATTCATTTTGTATCCCAGCTGTAGCCCCCTCCCCTCTTCTTCTCCTATGACACTTCCCCTTCCATCTGACTTAGTCTATCAGGTCCCATCAGGACTGGCTGCATTGTCTTCTGTGGCTGGTAAGGCTGCTCCCCCCTCAGGGGGAGGTAGTCAAAGAGCCAGCCACTGAGTTCATGTCAGAGACAGCCCCTGTTTCCATTACTAGGGAACCCACTTGGACACGGAGCTGCCATGGGCTACATTTGTGCAGGGGTTCTAGGTTATCTCCATGCATGGTCCTTGGTTGGAGTATTAGTCTCAGAAAAGATGCTGGTGCCCAGATCTTTTGGCTCTGTTGCTCTCCTTGTGGAACTCCTGTTCCCTCCAGGTCTTTCTATCTCTCCCTTCTTTCATAAGATTCTCTATACTCTTGGGGCAGGCCCTTGAAGGGTGCATTTTGTCTCTGGCCCTTTCTGCACTCAGTGTTGTCTGTCTCTGTCTCCCTTGCCTCCACTTGCCTGGCTGCCATAGAGTAAGCTATAGCTCATGCTCCTGGCCACAATACTTTTGCTTCATCACAGGCCAAGAACCTTCCTTTCTTCAGGTGGATATTCTCAGGTATTAGTCATAGTAATGGAAATCTGATTTACACAGGAGGTGTCCCAGTTGTTGTTGGTTTTGTTTGTTGTCAACTCAAAATAAGCTAGAATTATTTGAGAAGAGGGAACAACAAGAGAGAAAACATCTCCATAGGACTGGCCTGAAGGCAAGCCTGTGCAACATTTTCTTAATCAATGACTGAGGTGGGAGGGCCTAGCCCATTGTTGGGGGTGTCATCTCTGGGCAGGTGGTCCTGGATAGCACAGGAAAGCAGGCTGAGCAAGCCTGAAAGGGACCTTAGCTCCCTTTCTGGGCCTCTGCATCAGTTCCTGACCTGCCTTCCCTCAGTGATGAACTACAAGCCGTAGGATGAAATAAGCCCTTTCTTCCCCAAGTTGACTTTGGTTGTGATGCTTTATCACAGCAATAGAAACTCAAGAAGATCGAAAGTACCATCCTTAAATATATTGCCTCTACTTGCTCAACTTGGCAACACTGAGGTTTTCACTAGCTTTGGGGTCTTTCTTTTCTACAGAGCCTCCCAGCACCTATATGTTTTCCCCGTTTATCTGTCTGTGACAGTTTAATTCTTAGGTCCAGAGAGAAATTCAAGAGACAGAGGCAAAGCTTGGTCTGCCTTGATACCCGCACACCCATAACTCAGCGGCCAGCTGAGCTCTTCACTCTCATCCTGCTTTTTCTTTATGAGTGTCAGCCATTTTCAGTTGAACTTTGGGGCAGAAGATTCATCCTAATCTTTCTGACCCACTCCCAGACATGGCTACTTTTATTTGTTTAACTGTTTTGTTTGCAAAACAAACAAAAAACAATGTAAGTATCCACGAAACTCAAGCCAAAACCAATTACCAGAACTTTGATCACCAGCTATAGCTGGCTCCAGTTAGTTTCCAGCTGTGTGTCCCTCTGCCCTAGAGAAACCCTCTCTTGCCTTTTACCTTGCGGTGTTTTGGAATGTGCTAAAGAGCCAATTATCTGCTTTGGTTGTATTTTTAAAATTTATAGAGTGCAACACGCTCTGTGTAACTAATGCAGAATTAATTTCAAATCACCAGGGTCCATGCAGCAGTGTGCACAGTTGCAAAGCACTTGGCTAAACTGTCGACCCATCTTTCATTGTGTAAACATCCTGTATTTCACTTAACACAGCCCCATTTAAGGGCATTTGTCTTTCTTCTCACTCTCAAGGCATTCCAAGTACACATGATTCTGCTTGCAATTTAAAACACACACATGTAAACATGCATGCCACCCGTACATACTGCCGTGTGAGAAATGTGATTTTATTTGTAGAATTATTTTCTATATTCTGGAAAATCGACAGTCATTTGTACATCATCCTATTTTGTGACTTCTATTGTTTTGAGTATATTCTAATGATGATATGTTCATAATTCCAATGCAGCCATTAATTAGTAAATTTTCCTAAGATTTATATATACTTTATATCTTAATTAAAATCCCCCTCTATCCAAGAGCCATAAAATTATCCTTCTTATTTATTTATTTTACTAACTGGCCTGAAACTGTCAACTTTGATATGCAGAGAGGATGCTCTGAGACTATGTTTTGTTTGCTGTCTCAATTACCAAAGCTTTATTATAGGCCCTGATTACCTGGTAGGCAAAAATGGAGTTTTAAAGACAATACAAGGAAAACAGAAAGCAGAACTTACTTTGCTCTGGGTTGATGGACTAATCCAGGGATTTCTTTATTAGTTTTAAGCCTTGCATTCGAGCTGGCACTTTTTTCCTGAAACACAAGAACATATGTAAAATACAGGATGAGAACCTGAGACGGCAAGCATCTTTGTCATGACTTCTTTGATGTACCCTCTACCGAAGCTGTGTACCCCACCAAGGTCCTTGCAGAGCTGTTACACAAAACAGGCAGAGCCCCCCAGACATTTGAACAGGAAGTACTGTAATGAAAAGAGGAGTTGGCTTTGTAACAGGCACCACTCTGTTTAGAAAGCAGCAAGCAGCCAGCATTTAATTACTGATGTTTAATAGTAAGACAGTTGACAAAAGCTTCCAGTGTTAGGAAGAGAGGGACGGGACAATCACAGGCACTGTCTACCTGTCCAGGCGAACTGGCTGTGGTGAAGACACTAAGGACACAAGGGGTGAGTAAGGCCATAGCTCGGACAAGGATAAGGACAAGGACAGGACTACCAATGACTAATAGTTTTACTTCCTGGTAAACTTTGGAACTAGCTTCTACTGGATTGATCAAAGTCTTTGGCTTTTAGGTTGACAAGATTTTGTATTTCCAGGATAGCAGCTGCATGGGAAAGAAACATTCAAGTATTAAAGTGCTGGTGTATCAGTAAGTACACTATCTCAACTGCCATCCTGTGCAATTAGAGACGTACAAAAAGTACTTTACATGTAGCTCCAAAAGCATACCCTTAAAGTGGAAGGAAATTTCCAAACCACATTAACAGGAGGCTATTCATACTTCAAGGACTTGAATTAAGGCCAAAACTGAAGTGACCACTATTTAATTTAAGAGTTAAATACCACAGTGGATTAGCTCATGAGCTTCACCAACTGTGGAGAAGCATAGATGACATGAAACAGACGGACCCCAAATGGATTCTTTTGTGTCTCTTTCTCTGCACAGAGCTGACACCATTTCAGTCAGTGACATTCCAGCCACTTTTATACGCTCTGGCTGGTTGTTATTTACCATCAAACAAGAGTGGGTCTGCATAATATTAGCACTCTAAAAATATGGTAATTTCATGTTCTAGGAAAAGAAAACAATTACCATTTTCCTATAGGCCATTTTACCACCTTCGTTAAGAGTAAAACTGTATTCACAACCCATCTAAGAAGTATAAAGTAAGGCTGGTTGAGATGGATCAGTGAGGAAAAGTTTATTGCACAAGCCTGATGACTTGAGAGCCATCCCCAGATGCCATGGTGCACGCAGAGAACTTCTAAAGCTCTCTCCACATGCATGCTGGAGACGCACATGTTGGCCAAGTTCCCCAGTAAATTTCAAAAGAAGTATGGGCTATATACACTGTTTCCCCTGCTGGGGTAGACAGGGAACAACACATAGTTATTGGGTCTCTTACAAAGCAGGCAGGAGAATTAGCAAACTAACACACCAGCTCCAGGCGCCCAGGGCCCATGTCCTCTGTTTATCATTGGGGTTGTACTGCCTGACAGGGACCTCAAACATCATGCAAGGTGCTCAGCACAGAGTATCAGGACAGATGAGCGGTGCCAGCAAACACACGGGCTTTCTGTGTAAGTCTCTGAGAGGAAAATAGCTCAAATGGAGCCTCCCTGCAGGGTGAGAGATACAGGTTTCCTCCACAGTGGGCATTTTCTTCTTGACGCTGTATGTTTTCTTAAACACTGAGAGTGGGCAGGTACAGTGTGCCACTTTCTCCTAGCCACATAATCCAATTCCTAGAGCTCAAATGATACGTCATCATTTACAATCCCACAGAGGCAGGAAACTGAAATGCCACACAACTGTAGCCTCCTCATAGTCTACTTATTAAACTACCTTACATGATTACATTATCTCTTCATGAAGGCCTATTTGTCTTATGAACAAAACCCAAAATGACAGAGGCTCAATGGCAAAACTTTCTACTGTGCATTCATGTCTTTATTTTGCAAATTATAATTCATCAAGACCAATAGTAACAACTTACTGAGGATTTACTTTAAGTAAGACAGTATTCTAAGGAATTTACATGTATTGACTTATTTTGTGGTTCATAAATATTTGCATACATTGACTCATTTTCACACCTACACCACCTCTCTGAGTTAGGTACCATTTATTACCTTTTTTTTTTCCCCTTTTTCATTCTTGAGACAATGTTGCTCTTGAAGTCTCAAGCCTCATGCCTCAGCTTTACCATGCTGAGATTACAGGGCACACCACTGTTCCTAGTCACCTGATCTCCAATTTATAAATTAGCAAGCCCAGGCATTGAGAGGTGAAGAACTTAACTGAGTTATTTAAGTAATGAATAGTGATACTGGCATCCTGACTCCAGGGTTCACACTGTTAGTTACTAGGACACAAATGCTCAAATGTTTAGTATCTACAGTCTTCAAATTTTGATACGTCATTCACATTATTTAAAAATGCATTTGGTGAAATCTCTACCTGTACCATCAAAAATTTCTTGACCGTTGTCACGTTCATACTGGTAGATGCAAAGCTTTCCAACATTATAGTTTTTGGTTAAAGTTTCAATTTTATCACTGGCAAAAAGAAAAGCTACCCCCTGTCAACCACTTTCCTTGAAGTGACAATCTCTTTTCATTCATTTTTGGGAAGTGACGTGCCAAATTCCCAGGTTTGAGCACTTTTTTTTGTTGTTGTTTGTTTGTTTTCCAAGACAGGGTTTTTCTGTGTAGCCTTGGCTATCCTAGACTCGCTTTGTAGACCAGGCTGACCTCCTGCCTCTGCCTCCCAAGTTATAGGATCACAGGCGTGTGCCACCACCACCCGGCTTGCCAGGCATCTTCATTTTAATGGAGTTATGCCATCCCATTAAAAGAAAGAACTGCTAATTCAGCTAACAATTCCATCAACTTTGAAAGTGCTTTTCTTCAACAAAATGCTGTCCTTGGGCAGGCAAAGGAAATGCTTTATGCGTATCTCTCGCTGCATTGCAAGGCTGACAAAAAGCTACATTCCAAGCGCAAGCTTTAGTAAAATTAAATTTATAGTGCTTCACTGAGGGCAGTCTTAAGTGAAAATAGAAATGAGTCATGATAGGGGCCCAGTACACACTGACTACCGTATTACTGCTTTCTGTTGCCATGATGAAACACTAGAAGTTTGGTAATTTATTTCAAGAAGAAAAGGGGCTTATTTAGCTCAGTTTTGGAAGGTGAAAATCCAAGATTCGTTAGTCTCATCTGTTTCCTCATGGGGAGGGTACCCTGGGCTGGCCAACCTGAGGGCTGTGCCAACCACCCTTGACTACAGTTCCTCTCATACACAAAAAGCGCGTAACTGACTATTTGATCATGGCACACAAAGTTAACACCCTTATGAGGTAAATTCACATTCCATAAAACTTCTCTAGTATAACTGTGATTCGGTGTGCACATTACCACAGTCCAGGTTTAACGGTTCCGTTATTCCATAAGGGTCTCCTTAAAACCATTAGTTATTAATCCTCATTTTCATCTGTAGATCCCAACACTTATCATTGACTCTACAAACCTGCATTTTCCACCTTCACATAAATGACATCAGTGTTGTAGCATTTTGTTTTGGCAGTTTTCACTTGGCGTACTTTTGAGATTCATTTGCATGCAGCAGGTCAGAACTTCATTTGTTTTGATTTAAAAATAACAGTCCAGTGTCCGAATATACCATATTTCGCTCACCTAAACCATGACTTACTGGACAATTTAGATTGTTTTCAGTTTGTGGATATTATGAAGAATGTCATCATCAACATTCACATTATGAGCTTTTGTGTACATACAAATATGTTTTAATTTCCCTTGGGGAGATGCCTGGAATTGTTGGGCTGTACGGTAAGCTTTGTTTCCCTATTGAAAATATCAACACACTGTTTTATAAGGTGGTGGCATGATTTTACATTCCTATCTGCAACGTGTGATGGGGCCAGGCCCTCCGCGTTCCACCATCAACACTCAGCAATTTCTCAATTGTTGCTATTCCAGTGGTCATGCAGTGCCATCTCTCTGGGAACTTTGTCATTAAATTTTGACTTTTAAGAATTTGTTTTTAATTTTTTTCCCTATATATCACCCCAGGATACTTTGTGCCTTGCATATATATATATATATATATGTATATGTATGTATATACTGGTTGCCTACATTTATCAGAGAAAGCCAGCTTTGTATTTGTTTAGAAATATAATCAACTTGTACTTCAGGAGTTGTTTGTCAGTGGATGAGAGATGTGAAGTGATTTGCCTTTTTGTAGAGAGGATGGGACAGGACACGGAAAGAGCCGGAAGAGATTGGTGGGAGTGGTAGAAACTGATGGTCACAGCTGGATGAGTTAGCTTTTCAGGGGGCTGAGAGCCAGGAGACTCCTGCTCCAGGAATGAAACTGGGGGAAAGAGGAAGAAAAAAACCAAGATGCCATTTCGCTTAGGAGACAAAACTGTTTCAATGCTATTTCACCCTTAAAATCTACACACCCTACACAAATCAGCTGGGGACAAGAAGAACCAAGCTATCTCCACACTGGCAATGTGAACCCTCTGGGACACTTGCTAAATTAACTCAGGCTCCAGGCCCATTCAGGACACCCTGAATAGAGTCTCTGGGGGCCAAGCAATCTGCAGCTGAAAAAGGAGTTTTGCGATTTTTAAAAAATCTGAGCACTTCACTTCGGGGTAAAGAAACCTTCATACTTTGGATTTCCCCATTTGCCCTGTGACTCTGAGCAGACACCTCCCACAGCAAAGACTCATCCCCCCCCCCCAATGCTTGCAAACTACTGTTATTTAATTGACGAAGTTTTCCTTTGCTTGGAATAATTTCTTTCCTTAGGAGCAGCACACTTGTCATGGCAGAGTAAAGGTCTCATTCTCTCCTCAGCTGCTGAGACAGTCAAAGCAACTGTATTAACTAATGCTGCTGCCAACTCCCAGAGGGGAGGAGGGAAAGAGTAACTATCCAGAAGAGCCAATGGCTTTCTTCAAACATTCTCTCTTACCTCACCTCCTGGATGCTAAAGGAGGCAGCACCAGCTCAGGATGTTGGCAGCAATCACCCTGCTATAGGCTGGCATGGAGAAGGCTGAGGCATCTTTTCTCTGTCACCTCTTTGTCTCATTTATCTTGCTTGGGATGACAGCTGTAGCTGTGAGGGTCTCTTTCCTAGTTTGGTTTAAACTACAGAGAGAAACCCTCATGTTTCGAAAGCCTAGCGGCAGGGAGTTAGTTCTCTGTTAGAAATCCCACAGCACTGTGAGGTCCGGAGCACATTCCTAGCCCCCGGGCCTGCTACAGTGTCCTGTACAGTGAAATGACACAAAGTCATTGAACAAGAGAGCTCAAAGAATTTGTCCTATAGGTGGTTTTTCTCTGCCACCCTGTTTGTCTGTTTGTCTCTGACTGTCTGTCTCTCTCCCTCCATATCTCAGTCACCTCATTTCAGAAAGCCCATGGAAACTCTAAAAACATCTTATTTGACACTGAATATTTGATTTCTCACACGCTATTAAGATGAAAAAGGACACCATCTCTCTTGGATAGCTTGTCTTCTGCATGGTTGTGATTAGCTGAACCATAGCTACTTCCCCAGAATTACTGCATGTTTACATATGCAAATGTCCTCTCTGTCAGCTGCAGCTTTTAAACTTGGCCAGCCAACTTCAGAACAATAACTCAAAGCCCAACCATTCAACCACTAGGTACAGAGATTTCCAGACTTATTAGTATTTTGTTAATGTCATTTACTGGGGATGAAGTTAAAATGTGAAAGTTTCAGCATTTTTTTTTTAGGCAACTCCTTCAAATGTCCCCGAGTTTCATCTTACACCAAACAAATATGAAAGGGGCAAATCAATTACTAAGCATCCTAATGCTTTTCATGCACTTGCTTTTAAAGGCAGACCGGAAACATTTAAAATAATCTTGTAAGTTAAACAGCCACAGGAAACAGCTCGGAACAGATTGAATTGTATATAAACAAATTTAGAACGAAGTCATTAAGTCACAATGTCGGTAATTAAAAGAAACAAGCCACAGTGTTACCAAATCCTAATGTCAATTATAATTTTTAAAAGATGATGTTTCCCTGGGCTTTTCAAGGCATACACCTGCAGGGAGCCACCTGCTTTGGAACTGTATTCAATTTTTGCCCGTGATGCTTTCATCAGCTAGAGAAAGACAGTCTATGCTGTGTAACAAACAGCCTCCAATATCAGGAGGTTAACAGGATGAAAGACGCTATTCATCCAGTGGAAGTGGGTGTGGAAGTCAGATACTCAGGTTGAGGCTCCTCTTCAGTGTAACTTTCCAACTCATCATGGCTGGAGATCATCAACATTAAATCCTCATATTTACTTGGCCAAAATACATTACAGAACATACCACGTCAAAAACAGAAAACATGAGAACAGACAGGTCTACAATGTGAGTTCCAGGCCAGCCAGGGTTATATTGTGAGACTTTGTCTTTAAAAAAATGAGAGAGGGAGGGAAGAACAAAATGAGAGAGAGAGAGAGAGAGAGAGAGAGAGAGAGAGAGAGAGAGAGAGAGAGAGAGAGAGAGAGAACAACAGTTTTACTACAAATCTGGCAGGAGAATTTCATTTTTTCTAGTAACTACTACATTTCTAGTTTTTCTAAATGCGTGTATTCTTGATCATAGTACAACCTAATATTAATGAAGAATTCTCCCTTTCTGAACAGTTCGACGCATAAATGTCTAACAAATACCATTATTTGTATTAAAATGTGATTTTTTAAAAAAGAAATACCGAAAAACATCATTGAAAATTTAAACTAGATAAAACGCCAGTCGGAATTCAGAACAGGCTAAAACACTTAGGTAAGCGACCACATTGGCTAGCACTTGTAAATTACAGTACACACAATCTGGAGACAATATCCAGAGTGCATGCACTCTAGAAAAATGCATGGAAAGCACACGTGATCACACACTGTAGCCTCTCCATTGCTCCTTTTTCTTTAAATAAAACAAAACACATGGGAATGGGAATCATGCTTCTGTTGATCGTCAGCAATAAGAGCAATGGTCTATCAACCGTCTGCTTTGCCTGTCATCCTTGTCCATAGCATTCAGGGTGGGACAGAAGGAAATGAACTGAGCTCCTGCCATATCCCTCCAGACTTGGAAGAGCAATAAAAGATTCTGGATTTCACTCTAGATCCTGAAGAATCTTACGCAGGGAGGTCCCACGACTAGATATAAGTTCTAGAAACACCGAAGTAGAGCATGAGAAGCAGAGGCAGGTTGTCTCCAGGGGAGCTTGCTGCAATAATCCTGGTGGTCTCTGATGGGCTGCACAGGGTCAGCCTGAGCCCAGCGAGGACACAAGATTGCGGAGTGAGAAGAAGTTCCAGGTCTCCGGTGCAATCCAGTGAGAGGTGTGGAAGCAAGGGGTGGAGGGGAAGGACTCAGGCCGGGAGATGCTGAGAGGACAGTGTACTTTGAGAAGGTCCCTGTCAGTCAGGACTTCTTCAGATACAAGTGCCAGAAAGCCCATTTGATTTTCTTCAAGCCAGTAAGGAACACACTGGATTACCTGAGAGGAATGGATGTGCTCTCCTCCAGTTTTATGCAGGAAGTAAAGGATGTCTGTCTGTCGGTTTTTGCTTATCATCGTGGTTTAATTTATTTCATGACCCTGCCAGCTCCAGTGGTCCAGTTATGAGTCCAGAAGGAAAACAATGAGATTAGCCAGAGAAGGAGCCAGCTGGCCACTTCTGTGAAGGTGGCATTATAGCAGGACAGAGGAATCTGTCGGGGGAGGGGGAAAGGATGCAATAGCTACCAACAGCATTTGTTATTTATCTGCCTATGGGCTCTTTGTATTTCAGATGTTTTCTATTAGAACATATGTGTGTTTGCTTATGTAAAAATCTACTACTACTACTATTATTATTATTAGAATGATAATCTAAGCAACACAGCCCATATCATGAGGGTACGCTTTCACGTATAAGAGGTTGAGCTTTGAACTGGTGAACAAAGATTTCTCTTTTTCATTTCCTTTTCTCCCAGAAACTCTAAAACTTATTTTAGCAGAGATGTAAAAAAATTTATAAAAATGTGCACATTTATGAGGCGCCATTTTCTAGCGCATCTATATTGAGACTTGACTACTTTTCGATTTAGTTCCCTCTTCACGGGTTTTTCCCATCAGAAGTCTGAGAAATCTCTGTTTTCACAGCACTCTCTCTTTCTGGCTCTCCAGCCTACATAAATGTCAGATCTGCTGTGCTGTAATGGCTTTATAGACTGAATGAAGTTTGTCACCAGATTCCTATAGATTCCTGCGCTCAATAATCAAATCTGGCATTGTTCCATTCTGTGAGCACTCACAGCCCATGGCTTTAGGTAGAGACTTGGTTGTAGCTACAGTCTAGGCTGAGAAGGCCCATGATTAACATTCCAGTGCTTAGGCCATAAAGAGCAAGCACCACTCTTTCCCCCTTTCTTCTTTTAGAGGAGCATGCAGCCAGAAATAGTGCCATCTTGACATGCTTAAAAGGTATGCTTAGCCTTGAGTTTCTTCATCAGTTCAGCTTTCTAGAAGCCTTAGAAGCCTTCTAGCAAAGCTCCCATATTGTCCCTTTCTACAATCTTCCTATATTCAGCGTATGTCGCCTTGAGACATCTGAGCGGGGCGTTTACAGAGGTGGATGGACAGTGATGGGTCTGTGCACCGTGGCATGGTGGCCGGTCAGAGAGGAGGAGACACCTACTGTTTCTGTTGTCCCATCTAACTGAGGAGCAGTGTTAGGAGACTTTCCAATCACGGCTTACTAAATTGATCCCTGTGAAGAAGCTTCTGAACAACTGATCACACTCTTGTTTTCACTTGTTCTATATGCCCAGCTGCGGTAGGCTGGATAACCCGGGAAACCAATAGCCCAGCTGAAATGAATAGTGTTAGAAGGCTAATGAGATCCGGGGCTGTATTATAGCTGTAACCAATATGACTGACTTCGATGGTGGCTTGCTGTCCTTTGCTATAATGGCATCTTCATATCATTAGCCTTGCTAAGTTGTCTGTTCCCATAATGCATCTCACTCATGACATACTTAGAAACCTAATATAAGAATTTCTCTATTCTTAGAAATCTTGACCATTCCTTGATTGTTCCCTAAAGCTCATGAGTATTCTCCTCCATTAGAGTTGAACAGAAATAGGCACGAGTGTTTGTGTGCATTTGTGCTAGAAACCCACGGTTGACCTGGGAATGTTCTTTAATCTTTTCCCACCTCATTTATTAAGGCAGGGTCTCTCATATGAACCCAGAACTCATCAATACTGGTAGTATGGCTAGCCAGTTTGCTTCTAGGAGCCCTCATCTCTACCTTGCAAGGGCTGGAGTTACAGGTGAGCCACCAGGTATGTTTACTGGGTCCTAGATACCCAGACTTCAGTTCTCATACACCAATGGCAAGAACTTAACCTACTAAGCTATATCCTCAGTGCTCTTATCTTTAAAAAAGGAATAGTAACTTACTTTCTTCTGTTTAATAAATCCCTTTTGCTTCATACTGCCTCCTTAAAATTCTCCTATGCAGCATAAGCCAGGACCACAGCTGCTTCTGGGAGAGGTCCCCGAGGGACAGACTCATCAGGCTGTACCTCCTACTGCCCATGACACTTGAGAAAAATTAGTTTTCTGAGTCAGTTTGCTGAGTCCCTCATTCCTTATCTCGAGAGCTCAGCAAGATTCTTCCTCTACTTGAATAAAAGGCAAAAATAAAACAAAATTAAAGCACAGGCTTACGAGCATCAATCAAGTACAGCGAGCTGAAGATAAGGTCATTTGTTTTTCCAAAGCATGTCCTTGGCAAGCCTAACTACATCGTTCTTTTATGAATTCAGATGTATCTGCATGTGTTTATAGTCACATGATATGGAAAACCAGCTTTAATTAGAAATATTATTTTCCATATTCAAATGTTATGAGATAATTTAAACTTTTCTGTTGCCTCTGACATTGATGTTTTCAATGACTTAGTATCACGAACATTTTCAGTTCATCTCCTGTTTTCAGGTATGTTATCCTCCTCCTAAAATAGCTGAAATAAGATGTACTTTGGCCTTTTAATGCTAAGCTCCCAGGACAGCACAGTTTGTTACTTACTGTACTCTCCTTTCAAAGTGGTTGTTAAAAAGCTGCTTATGCCAGGTGGCTCATGCCTATTATCTTAGCACACGGGACAGGAAGGCAAGAGAACAGAAGTTCAAGACCACCCTTAATTCTATCTCAGCATTAAGGCCAGGCTGTCACGAGACCTTCTATCAGTGCCAAACCCCCCAGGGAGGGCTGTTTATGAAGACCCGCCAAAAGCCCATGACTAAACTAGATTATTTTTTTCCTTTAGGAAAAACCAACCAACCAACTAATGACCTGCTGGAAAAGCTTTACAAACATCCAAAGGGATCACAGACAAACACGGCAGTGTTTCAAGCCGTATCTTCCCAAACTGTGTTCAAAATGAGTGCTCCTTCCTCTGAGACTCAAAGGCAGGGTGGCATCCATTTTCCCAAACAAACATAAACCATCACGTAAAAGACACTTACCACGCAAGTGATGGCTGAAATGGTAGCTTTGGATAAAAGTTCCATGATGAGATTTAAATGACATCTCGGAAACCTTATGTCACTTTGCAAAATCTCATGCCAGTAACATACTGACTTGAAAGTTCACGAATAGCACCATGTCTGTTCTCTAATGCTTACTTTTCATATTAGGGGCACCAAAAGAAAACATGTATGCTGGGTCTTTGTGCCTAGTGCACTTTCCCCTCTCCTGCTGTCTCTTTCATTTCACGCTACGAAGGATAAACTCTTAGGTAATACTTTATTTGCTACTGACATGAGAGCATATGTGGTAAACTGATGTTCCCATGAAAATTCAACAATGGAAAAACAGAGGCCTGGACACTGAGAGGGTCTCTACAGTTATAAAGGCGGCAACTAGAGTAAAAATAATAGCTAGCATTGATGGCATCTTTTCCTTGTTAGGCATCGAATTAGCCCTGAGGCTCTGATTGATTTAGATACAGATAAAAACCAACCACAGGCTCCGGTGCTGTAGCTCAGTAAATGTCAGCCGCAATTCTTACTGCTACTACTGTTTATTTAATTTGTCTCCGTTAATTCTCGACAACGACGACGCAAGGTGAGAATAAGAAGGAGGTCATTGAAGAAAGAGAGACTCTAAGAGAACATGACTTGTGATACAAGGTGGAAGAACAGCCCTAAATGGACATCTCTTGCAATACATACTTTGCATTACTCAAAAAGCTAACTACACTAATTAAAGAGAAGGAGGGAAGGAGGAGCCCTCTCATTTTCAAAGCTCCCTTTTACGTCTTAATGTCTAACGATGAGACCAAGGCCTGGATGGAAGACATATTTTTAAGGCCAGAGTCTCAAACACTGGCGATGTCTTTATGCCACTGCTCAGAAACTGTAGCTGTTCTTCCAGGCCAAAACAAGTCTAAGTAACTAACAAGTAGAGACCAGGGATAATTGTAGGAGCATGCTCCTTCCAAAGACATTCAATTAAAACATTTCAAAAGTACAAGTCATGACAACCAAATAACACACAAAACGTACATCTATCCTGGTGTATATTAGAACTAGTCCCTAAATATTTAGGAATGTCGTGAGTCAACTACAGCACAGATATTGACTGACATTACAATCAATGCCTGCCTCCTCCCTCTAAGCTGTTTCATCAGCTCTTGTTATATACAAGCATTGTTTAATATATAAGATTTGTTTGCTCAAGCCACCTAGATTGGTGTTTCATAGTCACCTGGATAGAGTGCCTTTAATTATGTGGCAATGTTTCTCTAAAGTATCCTTTATATGGGGTCAAGAGGAAATGAAGGAAGTGGCGACAGTTACTGCCTATTCTTATCCAAATAAGGACCCACCTGCTGTGTTGCTTCAGAATTACCTGATAGTACCACAGCCTGCAGAGACTGGGAGCAGTTATAGCAGAGGTGGACAAAGGAGTCCTGCCCAACGCCCCAGCCTATCAAGAAAGGGAAGGAAAACACCAAGACGACGCGGTCAGCCTCCTGGATGAAACCCCTCTCTCCACTGTTGTCCTGGGTGACAGTCCTCACTCTAAGTTCATAAGTCTTGTCTCTTCTCATGGCCTGGGTTAAATGCCTCCACCTAATAAAACCTGAGTCCTTTAGAACTAGCCAGAGATAGTATCCTGTCTGTGTGCATACAGATGTGACAGATTCCTGTTGCCGTGACAAATATTTGAAAGAACTGAAAGAGGAGAGACTTGTTTTGGTCCACAGTCCCAGAACCTTTAAGATAAGGTCCAGCTGGGCTTGGAGTGAGACAGAACATCATGGCAGCTGGAATTTCTGACAGAGGACAACAGTAGCCAGAAGGCAGACAGAGGCAGGAAGGGGCCAGGAACAAGGTAGCTTTCAAAGACATACTCCCAGTGACTACTACCTCCTACCATTGCCCATCTTCCACTAATACCATAAAATGAGAATCCATCCATTGATGAATCTACTGATTAGCTCAGGGTCCTGGTAATCCAGTCACCTTTCAATGACTAGACCCATCAGTTGGGAGCCAGGCTTCCAAAACATGAGCCTTTGGGAGACAGCAGTAGACCAGGGCGGTAGTCACGCAGTTTGCTGCATGGATAAATGAACGTTTGTCTTTCTTGTTTACTGCACTGTTCAGTAACTATAACTCCATTCAAAATAAATCTGGACACAGAAAGGGCTGGAGAATCTTAAGAGTAAACCTCAGAACGGAGACACAAGGGCTGGTATCTCTCTTTAGTGTAGCCTTGACTGAAGTTGTGCCTACAGGAAAGCAGGGGGGAAAGGAAAAACAAGGCAGCGGGAAATAGCATTTCCCCAAATTCAAGGCACTATCACTGTAAAGCTGGGTTAGAAGAAGTTCACGGTGGTTTTACTCCTCAAAAACACATTTTAAGTTATTTCAGGGATGGAAAAAGAACTTAATTTCCCTCTAAATACCTCTGAAGTATTTTCACCATAATACTCTGGCTCACAATGGTAACAAATGTCAGTTGTTACTCATTCGTTTATAATAATAATAATAATAATAATAATAATGATGATGATGATGATGATGATGATTTGTGTAAGCGCTAAAAAACTCACAGCATTCAGGAGACACAGAATGGCAGTTGCCAGGGCCTGGGAAGAAAGGGCAATGAGTGATTAATGGCGGCATTAATTAATGGGAGAGTTGAAGTTTTGCAAGCTGAAAAGAGTCCTGTGCTGGTTGTGCTGTAAGTTGGATAGGTCATATTAGTGTATTACATAAGTAAATCATTGTCGAATGATGAGGCCCCGCCCATTTCTGAGGGACTACTGGTTGCCGGGGAGGGAGTGTCATTTCTCTCAGTTGGGTGGCCACTGATAGGTAGCCCATGCCCTTTGGCCCCTGCTCCTGGAAGCAAAGCCTAACTCATTCAGTAGGTTAGACAACCTCCCCCTCCCCTCAACACATAACCCCCTCAACACCCACAGACACACACCACACATGAGGACACACAGACACACACACACATACACACACTCAGGACATGAGACTAGGAGGGGCATGACAGAGGGTAATAGGGTGAAAAACTAAAATTCATTATATACATGTATGCAACTGTCAAAGAATAAAAGAATTTAAGAAGCTGAAATGGCAAGTCTTATGTAAATACACATTTAAAAATTCCTGACCAAATTTATTAAAGTTACTATTTTTGTACATTTCAAAACCAACATTACACAAAACACACACACACACAGATTTGTTAAAACATTTATTTGTGTGCTTGCACAGTGTAATCTGAAAGGGTAAGTTTGGTGCTACAAAAATCCATCAAACAACAGTGATCTCTAAGCTTGGCAGTCTTGGAAAAACTACCCACGCCTTAAAGGTTGATGCACAGGGTGTTGGCAGAGTGCAATCACACACCACCAGAGCCTTTCATATACCTGTGGACTTTGAGAACTCAGCGCATCTAATTCGTTAGAGAAAGATGGGCACCCAATGCCTGAGCTCGTTACCAGGAGAGACCCCATGCAACTGTCTAGAGAAAGGCAGTGCAGCCAAGGTAGAAAGTGAAAGCAGTTGAAAGAGGCAGCTCAGTTTACAGCTTGCCTGGAGATGAAGCAATGTTGGAAGGAGGTCTATAGCGGAGCCTGAAAACCAGGGTCCTGAAGATCTCCGCTGTGAGACAGAGCTGTTCTCCTAGCCCTTGGGTGAACATTGTGGCAACAGATGCCTGGACAGACTAAAGGACCTGAATTTCGGCTGTGTGTCTGCCTGGTCAGTAGAAGAGAAAGGTGAAAAGGCTCATCTCATCTCATTTACTGTGAGAGTCTATACCTTCTTGCCAGCATTCTGGGTATCAAATGGTTGGTTGGTGACAAGCAAGGGGCTTGACACTAAGACTAGACAGACTTCCACCCAAGAGCTGAGATTTTAGTTTGGTATCCTTCCCTTAGAGTGCCTGCAAAAAAAATGAGTATGGTGACCTGGGAGTTGGCATGTTTGTGTGTGTTGGTGGGTGTGGATGGGTGGTTGGGATGTGGGTAAGCATGGTGGCCAGAGGCTGTATTCCTCATTTGCTCTCAAGCTTAGTGTTTGAGACAGGGTTTCTCAATGAAGCCTGATCTCCAGGACCTGGCAGGATCTTCCTTTCTTCTCCCATCCCTCTCCCAGAGCTGGGATTACGGGGGAAGGGGAGGGAAGCCCACCTTTCACATGGTTGCTAGAGATCCGAACTCCGGTCTTCATGCTTGCAAGCACTTTCCTCATGGAGCCATCTCCCCATTTGGCATTAAAAAAATGGAACCCCAGGCTCACACCTGTAATCCCAGTACTCGGGGAGGCAGGGGCAGGCAGATCTCTGAGTTTGAGCCCAGCCTGGTCTACAAAGCAAGTCCAAGACTACACAGAGAAACCCTGTCTCAAAAAACAAACAAAACAAAAGAATCCCAATCAACCTCTTGGTTTAGTCTACCTTTTGGTATCTAGAGATACCTGGTGTGGGCAGTTCCTGGGCCTTCTGTCACCTGTAGGGTTTAACAGGCTTTCCTGGGTTTGTTGAGTCAGGTTCTAGCCTCGGCTTCCAGATCACAGAACCCTGACGCTGCTGTCTCCTGGTCACTGGTCTCAGAGGGTTACTACTGTTTTATTCTGAAAGCCCCAGCGCTTGTTTGCCCTACTCCTACTGTTGTCGGCCACTGTACATGGATTTTCTATTTGTACAACTGTAGTCATTGTTATCACCTACTTAGAGATGAAGAAACCGTGTTCCATGAACTTGCCCATAGAATTTTAGGTTGGAAATCAAAGACCAGTCCGCTGTTCACATCTTTTTGTGGACTGATGGTAACACTGGTTACCGACCAACGCTGGTTACGGATGACCAGCACCGGTTTCCTGTGAGCAGTAACTTCCAACAGCTCCAGAGCATAGACACAGGAGCGCTTACCCCTTTCACAGAGGAACACAGCCTGTCACACGGTAGTAAAGGGCTTCTCCAAGATCACAGCACATGGAGATGGTGGCTTCAGAGATCATATCTTGGTCAGTCCCCAAAGACTGACGATTCCCTATCCTACTTTAGGACCCTTCAGCCCTGTTACTTCTTTTTCCTAAATGAATGACTGGGTGGGGAGAGTGGGATGGGGGCAAGGGGAAAGAAGGGAGGAGGGAGGGGCAGGGCAGGAATCTCTCTAAGCCAGTTACCAAAGCAGAAGCAAGGGATCCTGGATACCCAGAGTTGCAGTAATATCATTCTGAAAATATTTTAACAGGAAGTAATTTTGCTAGATTACGCAATCCCCTGCTGATAGCTATCTTCAACACTCGGACTGGGGAATAATGTCCAGAATTGCCCATTTAATTAGACGTGTAAAAATAACACATGCTTTAAAGAGAAAACGACAGCTAGGATTTCCTTCCTAGTTTGCCTGCCTAAAATTACATATGCTAGGGGGCACTGCTGAACAATTTTAGAGCTTTAGTTCGATTCGTTCTTTGAGTCGCACGCTGTGTTAGAATATTGCGAACCTGTAGTATTTTTTTTTGTTTGTTTGTTTTTAATTAAAAAATGCTTAGCTCCAATCTGATAAGTGTTAATTAACAAAATGTTTTGCTACAGAAGACATTTAAAAATAGTTTCATTCATTCTATTTACAGTGACTTCTTATTTGTGCAGAAGCAGCCACCACGGTCCTGTCTCTTCTCCTCGCATGCCCTAGAATCAAGGAAAAGAAAACGGCACGGAGGTGGTAAACTGATCGTGTAGACGGGTCGTACAGCAGGTAAGAGGGCGTGTGAGATAACAGATGAACAAAGTCTTAACTAGTGGCTAATACTGAAAGAAGAGTTAGCAGTCAGGAAATCTTGTCCTGATCTACATACTTGTTACTACGGCATGACCCAGGAAACACACAGGACAATGAAGAGGAAGATGGAAGCGGTGCGTATCCTGAGCTTCTAGCATGCTCTTCACAACCGCTTTGCCAAGGAGGTAAATCAGACAGGAAAGAATCTGGCCTTGCTGCCTTGATTTTTCATGTCCCCTGTGCTTTGGGGCACCTGGAAGTACATTTGATAATCACTTAAGAAGGATCTGGCTAAAAGTATCTGGTAATGCCCACCCTTCTGCACCCTTTGTTAGGGCTGAGGACCCAAGGATCACAGTAACCCGGGGGTTCTACCATCAGCTTTCACAGTGTTCTGTTGTAGGTTCTGAAATGATGCCAGTGATGTCAAGTTATATGAAATCTGCAGTTGCCCTGGACTCCAGGGACCATCACAGCCTGGAAAGGGAGCCCTCTCCTGCAGATGAGGACAATTGCCTGCCAGAGGATGTCTCTGGTAAGGAATGTGACTGGTTATCTCCTGAGAATCATCTTTTCCCCTCAGCGATGAGGCCTTCTTTGGACCACATCACAGGACTACAATGGAAACGATGGACCAGAGCACATCGTGACTTACTGCTTAATTACGGAGACCTCTTGCCCCCTGTCTGCATTCTTCCTGACGAAGCCTAAAGCTCATGTCGGTGGCCTGAAGACGGGCGCAGACACATCTGTGCCCTTCATCTGTTCCTTTTCCCTGAGTGCACAGATTAAATCCCCACTCCGTGTTTCATATTATCTAAGTGGCTACGAAGATTGCTGAGTCTGGTCCTACAAGACCCCTAAAGCTGGTTTTGCCCTAAATTATGTAATTACCCAGGCTCACTTTTAACTGGAAAACATTCTACACACATCAGAGGCTGAATGACGAGAGAGACTACTCTGAAGACCAAACAACTAGGAATTAAGCACACATTCAAACCCGTATCTGTCACTGAACTTTCACTGGCGGTGTTAGAAATTATTTGTTGTAGAACTCTAAGTTCCATATAAAATAACTTTAGTAGCGCATGGCTAGTGTTTCTTTCTTAACTAGTAAAGACAATTGCTTCCACAGTTACCAGTTTTTATTACCTCCTCAAATTTAAGTGAGGAAGGGCATTTGTGTGTACCAGAAGGTTCTGTGGAGACAAACCACAGCATACTAAGGGATTATCAGGTCCAAAAGAAACTCCAGTCCCCCAAATTCTAAAAGTCAGAGGGACAAATGGCTATCTGTGGTACTTGGGAACATACCAAAGCCCATGCTAGCTTCCAGGCTCCCTCAGTATCACAGGTACCTGTCACACATTTCAGAGTCCATGCTAGCCTCCTGGCTGTACTTGCCTCCTCTTCCTTAAACTTCTCCAGCTCACAGGCTCCCCACTCTGCCTACCAGCTACTCGCTCTCTCTCTCTGTCTGCCTCCCCTCTCTCCCCTACCACTCTCTTGTGCTCTACTTGCTGTCTCTCTATGTGCCGCCCCTCCTTCTCTCCTGGCCAGGTCCGGTCTGCTGATCATATTCCATCTACTACTTTCTTTCTCTCCTCTGGACTCTTCCAGATGCCTCTGGGTGTTATTTTTCTCTCACATCTGTAATAAAAACCTTCCCCTTAACTATGCCACCGAGCAGTCACGTCATCGGTTTATAAATGCTTCAGTGGAATGTCTTTCCCTGTGTTGCTGATATTTTACGGAGCTTTGAAAGCAACTACAAAAGCAGCCCAGTGACTGGAACCCTGTCCAGACAGAATCAGATCCATCCACGTTCACAGAGACGTGGGCAGGAGAGCTTCCTTACGTCCCTCTGATTAAGTGGAACTTCACCCCCTTCACCTTCTATTCATGAAGTCCAAGATAATCTCTGCCGCCGTCTGACAGCTTTGGAACATAGAAGCACAGTGGGCTTTCTCGCCATGCTCCAGGACACTGTGGGAGTCACTTCCTGTACTGCTTGGTCTCGAAAGAACTCTTTAATTTGTTCTCGGAAATAGTTTTCCCCAGCACACACAACATATAGCTCTTTTTTCAGCTGGCAATAATACCACTTCTATTTTGATGGGTAGACAAGAAAAGAGAGACTTTAAAAGGGCTTTGGTGAATGAAAGCTGCTCCTAGATGAATAGAAAGAAAGAAAGAAAGAAAGAAAGAAAGAAAGAAAGAAAGAAAGAAAGAAAGAAAGAAAGAAAGAAAGAAAAAGAAAACCACAGGGGGAAGCTCCCACCCCCTCCACTCCCGAGAAGGGTCACAGCTCAAGAAATTCTGAAAAATACAGCTATTCGCCAGACAAAGTTAGACTTTCTAGAGCCTAAAGTGACATTTTTCGGGAATTACTTAGAAAACTTAGGAGAGAAATAACTGTTGGGAGGGGAATAGGGAGAAGTTGTATGATGATGGGATTGTGTCTGTGACCAAATCTTCCTAGTTGATCCTAAAATGCCAAATGTTGCCTTCATGCCACTGGGAGGATTTGCCAGCTGGGTTACAGCTGGCCAGAGACCAGGTGTCCTCCTCTCCCTACTCCGAGGTCACAGAACTGGGGCGGGGCCTTGCTCATGGGGGCGGGGCCTTACTCATGGCTCTGTTTCTGAGCTGTGCACAGAGGTGGTTATCAGAAGTCCTTGGGCTAAGCAAACCAAGTGCTGCAGTTTATTCTATAATTATCAGTAATTGTTGTTTTCTGTGTGTTGAATGTATTTATGCACATTTGCAGGTATAAATGCTATTGCATGTGTGTCATGGCTCATGCGTGTGGGCCACAGGACAACTTTGGGAGGCCGGTCTACGTCTTCTACCTAGTTTGAGACAGGTTCTCTCTTTTTTCTGCAGTGAGCTGGCTTCTCACTGAGTGAGGGGATTCTCCTGTGACCACCTCCCTATTGTAGTGACGGGAGTACAGTCTCCTCTGTGCATGTCCAGCCTTTGCATGGGCTCTAGGGATTTGAACTCAGGATCTCATGCTTGCATGGCAAGCACCTCTACCTACTGAGCCATCTCCTCAGCCCCATGATTTAGCCTTCTCTCTCCTTCCTTCCTCTCTTCCCACCCCCTGGCCCAACAGACACAGAGATGTTTGCTATCACTAAAGTTTATACAAACCATCTTCTTTATTCTGGAAGGTTATTGTAAAATGTTGGCTCTTCAGGCTTATAAAAAGCTCACAGTGTCCTTTCTTTGGTTCCTAGAAATCCCAGATCTGAAATAACTTCCAAAATACTGCACTAAGGATGTCATGTGTTGAGAGCAGTCCTACAAGGAATGCCAAAGCAAAGCACATAGATTCCCTCCACTTTGTCTTTTCTACTGAACCAAGAGCAAAATGTGACTAATCACAATTGCCCCATGCCTACCTGTTTGATATCAGGTATCTTCTATGAACTTTTGCTAGCCCAAATGACCTGGCATTTTACAGACTGGCTTCCCCAGCGACTTCCTACAGAGGGCAGAGCTTTACCCACATTTAACAGAAAGGGGAAGTGTCCTACCTCACTTTCAGGCTCACAGTGGTAGTGGCTCACTGTAGATTCTCACTGAGTAGACCTGACTCAGTGCTAGCCTCTTGCAATCCCACCCACAGAGCCTGCAGAACTTAAGAGCAGTCACTGAGCGCTTGTCTCTGGTCCCATCGAGTCCAGAGGATTTGGTATGCCATGCATTAACTAATTTAACACTTGCAACGATTCTTTGAGGAAGCAATGATATATTATTGTCAACTCTCTAGGAGGAAGAAACGGAGCCTAACTTCACACTGAGGGTTTGACTCCAGCTGTGCAGGCAGCTGTGTGGAGAGCCTGGCGACCCAGGAAATGCCTCTTCTCACGTGGGATGTATTCCATCTACTACAGGCTCATCAACAGGCCCTGTGCTGAGAAGAGACAGTTGTACTCCACTCTCTTCTTTTATCCTTAAAGATTTTTAAAATATTTTTGTTCATAACTGTATGTTTTATGTTTATTTTGGCTTTGGAATTTCTATTATAAAAGTTGGATATTATAAAAAAATTCCAGGAACTAAAGAAATGCACAATTTGCCAAGGCCAAGTTCTGAACGCCTTATGAGGGAAATCAGCTGTCATGACTCTCACAGATTGGGGAGGGGGGGTGCACAGAAACCATTCAGGTTATTTACTGATGCGCACTGACGACTTTTACATGCCACCTTAGCACACTTAGTAAAGCCTCTCACAGGCGAGTGTTGTTAGGACGGCAGGGAGAGGGAGCTGGCGGGAGCGGGGAACCTAGCTAAGGCCACTTTTACTTTAAAGGTTGCTAATGAATTAGTGAGGCGCAGGGAGAAAAGGGACCCGGCAGTGGGCTGCAGTAACCCTGCCTCCGGAAGCTGGATGTGGACACCCTAACAGCTACCCGTTTCCTCTTATCATTTGGAATGCCAAACAGATAAAGCAGGGTACACATGAGGCTTTGTATGCCGATGCCTGCCCGAATTCACTGCTGAACAAAGGGCTCATCTCAAGGAAGTCTAAGGACAACGTGAGGCTCCCTGGAGGCCCCACATCAGAGCAGGTGTGCCCGATCAGTCATCTCATTCGGAAGGCAAGGCTAGCCTGTGGTAGCACCGCCAAACTATGTCAGGCTAAAGCACAATTAGTTAAAAATTAAGACATACTCAAAAAGCACCAAAATACCCTAAATACTCTTAAAGCAGAAATTAAATCACGAAGGGAATGGTTCAAATCGGGTGTCTCAGACCAACCCAACACTTTAAGAGCAATAATGATTAATTCATGACTCCCTCATTGCTATTCATGAGTCAGGAGGCTATCAATCTGAGGGAGAGCAGGGGAGGGGAAGGCAGCTGAGACAAATGAGAGATAATTCCTAAGTCCTTGTAA
Organism: Pachyuromys duprasi; assembly: GCA_028658305.1. Classification (NCBI taxonomy): domain Eukaryota; kingdom Metazoa; phylum Chordata; class Mammalia; order Rodentia; family Muridae; genus Pachyuromys; species Pachyuromys duprasi. The sequence continues at coordinate 38,462,146 of CM053759.1, read as the reverse complement.
TGCTTGCCAGTGTGGAGAAGCTACATATTGTTTAGAGCAAGATAAAAACCGAAAAGGGTGTGTGTGTGGGGGGAAGCCATTTCAGGAAGGGAGTGGGAGGGGAAATGACATAAAGGTTAGTAAGTCTTGTGATGCCCAGGGCCGGTTTTATCACAGAGTGATTCAGTTGGACAAAAAATAGAAATAGATTCTTTAAGCCAAGACAGTCTTCCATTCATCTTTTCCCTTCTAAAATTATAACAACCTTCTGTAACAATAAGGCTCAGGCATTTAAGAAACGAGTGTGGTGTATGTTTTTCCCGTGGCCTGGTGGCATGGGGCCCAGACACTCTGCAGGTATCACCTTTCCACTATCTGTAAGTCCAAGTCCGTTTTCATCTTGTGTATTTTTCTTCAACACCTTGAACCATTCCAAAATAAAACACAGTGGTTTTAAGAATCTCTGGCTGGCATCATTACGTGACCACACAAACCTGAAGAAACAATGAGCAGCCATTACAGAAGCCCTACCCTGAACCAGAAACCTTCCTTCCTGTTGTGTTTACAAACAAAGAAAGGGCTGTCCCTGGAACTTCTCCTGCCCAGACCCAGAACACTAGCCTTCTGGAGTTAAAGGCTCTTTGCCACAGAGGCTCTGGGCTCTCTGAGCTCTGAAGCAGGAGAGAGTCACTGGATATACTGTTAACATAATAGGAGCATGCAGTAAGTCAGCAGGCCTGGCAGGGGCTTTTCTGAAGTGGGAGCCTCTAGTTGGGCCACTATTGAGTACAGCTTCAGCTAGCATTTAGTGTGTGTGTGTGTGTGTGTGTGTGTGTGTGTGTGTGTGTTCTTGGGGTGGGGAGGGCAGGAACACTAAGAAGGAGAAGAGGTCATTCCTGATTAGGATAATATTTCTTACTGAGGTAGAGTACAGGTGGGAACAAAGCCAAAGGGAAACAGCAAAGATTTATCTGTTCTTAGCAGGAGTCCTCCCTGGGTCCACTGTGAGTTCATCCCAGGGGTCCACTGTGTCCAGCCAGCAATGGAGGCCCAGTGGGCTGCTCCACACAGCGCCAACCTGCATGAGGTTCCTCTGCTCAGCTGCAAGACGAAAATTATTTTCCCTGCTAGAGGTGCATTTAACTGAGTCAGGAGGATGCTTCTATGTGGGAGGCAGGCCTCTGTACTTTGACTTCTGACTTGGTCAAGCCTCCACCAACAAACCACATCACCTCTTTTCTTAACGTCACCCTCTGAATTGAGGGTAAAACTGGAAAGTGAGGTTTTACTAAAAAGAACAACTTAGGAGCATGGGAGGGGCTGACTAGGGAGCTAACAGGTGTTAGCTAACAGCTAACGTGTGTGTGCACACGTGTGTGTGCACACTGGCCTGCCAATGCCAAAATTCAGCTCTCAATTCAAAGAGGAAAATACAGTTTATTCTGGAGGCAAATCTGAGTGACCATGGCCTGGAAACAAGGACTTAGGTTACTCTGGGTTCCACTGCTCTAACATGGAAGTTGTTATGGTAACAGAACAAAGAACGCCATGAATTTCCAAATCATTTCTAAAATATGGTGAGTGTGGTGACACATGCCTTTAATCCCAATCCTTGGGAGGCAGAGGCGGGAGAATCTCTTAGTTCAAGGCCAACCTGGTCTACATAGCAAGTTCCAGGACATCCAGGGCTACACAGAGGGTCTCAAAGAGTAAACAAAATAAAATATAACTCTGGTGGGAGCAGGAGGGACGGCTTGGTCAGCGGACACAATCTCAGTTATAGGCCTCACATGCTATCCAGTAGCATTCTGAGCCCTGTTAAGTTAATACATTCCAAGAGTTTTTATCTCTTTATCTGGATGCCAAGTCTGACACAGATGGAGGCAAAGAATGGCTGTTGAGGGGACCAGAGATGGTCCAAGGTGAACTATAATTAGCCGCCAGAATTCTTAACATTCCAGTCTCCCCACCTTCACTGAAGTTTTAATCAGCCTCTGCAGACACAGCTTTCATTTCAGGAATTGTCCTTCAGGCCCTAAGTGTGATGAGTCATTCCCACATCACACCAAAGTTCTACAGAAGAACAGGCATTGGTGAGCATGCTTCTCACCAAAATCACAAGCAGCGGCATGTGGGCGCTCACCTCCCTGGCCACAGTCCATGAGGGGCTGGCTGCCTTGGTGTGGACATGAGCAGCCTCTCCTTTATCCAATGGCTACTTGGATAAAGGAAGCCTCATGACACATCCACAGAAGGAGAGAGCACAGTGGGGGAGGGGCTGAGGGAGCAGAGGGACCCCTGAGAGCAGGAGGGTCTTTTATCTTTGGTACACACAGCAGCTATGTTGCTACCGATGCTCTTTTGATAACCAAAGTAATGTTTTCACCGTAGTAAAGAAGGCATCTATTATTACATTCACTAAGTGCTGTTAAAATTTAGACTATTGCCTACGAAAGTTTTGCCTCTCTGCCTCCTACACACCTACAAGGTTGGAATGATGAGATTAGACAGCTCTGAATGAATGACTCTTAGTGGCATATGCCATTTCAATACCTGGAGAGCCCACTCATTGGACACTGAAATAAAGCTGACCGCTCCCAGTCTTCGCCACTATCAACCCCCATCCCACAAATGGTGCAATCAATGTCCATGGCTATGTCTCTTTGGCTTCCATCTTAGAATTGCTGGCCAACTGAACAGGATCATCTCTTTGGCTTGAAATATCTTTATCCAGTAAGCTTGTACTTTTTTAGTATTTTGAACAGCAGACTATGAGGATCTGACTCAATCTTTGCCAAAATTAACAGTATGATTTTAAAAACAAACAAACAAAAATCCTCACAAAAGTGCTGCCAACATCCTAAGCAAAGACATGACTTTGTTTTATTAAATCTGTGCCTCTTCTATCTCTGCTGGTTAACTTTCTCCTCTCCTTCCCCACATCCTCCCCCCACCCCCCGCTTTTTTTTTCTGGAAATGGTCTATCATCTCCTTTGTCCCCTTCAAGGCCACATGGAGCTAGATACTTTATGACTGTCAAGACCATTTTCTTTGATAGAGGTATCATTTTTGCATAACACTTGTCACAAATATTTTCTCAACCTTTTAAGTCTTATCCAATCCATGACATTTCAAATTCACACATACCAGGCATGAATCACTCTTGCCTTGCCCAGAGCCCCTTTTTGTCCAATGCACTCCTGCTCAGAAGAGGCAGTGGGTTCACCCTCCCACCAAGCAGCAGATTGCAACAGGGAGAACAGATAGCCAGAAGCAGAACAGAGTTATGCAACTGATCTTCAATGATGGTGAGCCCAGCAGGGAGGCAGCCGCAGATTCAGGGCTCAGCTCCTTCCAGTATCTAGAACTATTTCCCTATGGACCCTGGGAAGGTCTGTCCCAGCCCTGGCTCTGACTTGAGGTATCCTGAAGTCTGGCTAGGTGACATCTTGGTTTATCTCTGGTAATTTGAGTTGGTTTTGTTCCTCATACTCAGGACTCTCTTTACTAAGACAGGATGAAGGATAGTGATTATTTCTCTTGTGGCTTCTTCTGCTCTTTATTCAAACTACCACCTCATTCTACTATGGACTAAATACTCATTAATTGTTTCCTTGTAGATTTTTAACCATGACAGAATTTTTTAACCATGTAGATTTTTAAAATGACAGTTTTGTAATTTCATCTGTACTCACTGGTATGTGGTTTGTGACTAATCAATCCATATTTCCCCTAGCCGGTTTGCAACATTCCAGTGCTGAAACATTTGTGTGTGCGTCTCAGGGCTCTTCACTCAGTTTCGCTTGATCCATGTCTGTTCTAATCATTGTCACTTTGTTGTATATTTTAGGGCTTTCGATAGCATCTTCCCCCCTTACTGCTCCTCTGTAAAACATGTTATTAAATGATGCCATTCTTCTACCAACCACTAGCTATGCTTTGGACCCACCCAGCGACTCCATCCTACCAAAGCTGCAGGAAGTAAACTCCCTGAAGGCCAGGCTGACTGCTTGAACACCTGCCTATCAGCCCTGGCTAAGTAAGGCAGTAAGAGAAATTTGATAAGTGAGTTCTATGCGGCATTACAATTTGCCTTTTTTTAAAAAAATGGGTAAATTAAAGTGGGTGGCCCACGAACTTAAAGTGAAATCATTTGCTCTCCTTTCAAAATATTTTCAAAGTAGAAGCCTTTTGGGCCTGTCTAGCACTGTGTTTTGTCATTGTTCTTAGAACAGACTATTTGGTACTTCTAGTGCCCCGGGGGTGGGGGGGTGGGGAGGAAGCCAGCTTAACGCCCTTAACCAGCTATTACTTTTTGTCCTTTATTCATAATTCTGAGGCTAACTTCTGCAGATGATTAGGTACTCAGGTGAAACAGAAAGGGTTTTTATGTTTATCAAAATTAGCACCATTTACAGACTTAAAAGTAAATGCAGAAATCAATCATTTTGGTACCTCAGTGATGTTTTCCATTAAAATGACAAGTAATAGCTCAGGGGGAAAATACCAGGTAGGCATATTCCAGAACCATGTGGCTGGTGGTCCCTTTCTTACCTACACGCAAATTTTCATATACCACAAAAGCTATTGAGCAAGGAAACAATGATGACAAATCCCACAGTGAGCTACTGTGAAAATCTTCAGGAAGTCCCTTAGAAAACAAAAACCGGAATTACTACACGGGATAGTGAAATGGTTCAGGGAGTGAAGGTCCTTGCTCTCAAGACTTGTGACTTGAGTTATAACCCTGGGACCCACATAGTAGAAGGAGAGAATGACTTCTTGAAAGTTGTCCTTTGACCTCAAGAACTTACAATAAGTAAGTAAGTATAAACTTACGTAAATAGAATTACGGTACAATCCAGAGACCCTTGATTTGATATCAGTTTGTCAAAGGGACATCTGCATACCCTTGTCATTGCGCACATTCACAACAGCCACGTAATAGTGTCATAGTTTCCATCAATGGATGAACAGATATAATGCAGCACCTATATATCATGGAGTACTAGGCAGCCTATGAAAAAGTACTATAAGAGAGGTGTTCTGAAAATTGGTCAAAATCGAAGTCTAAATTGTGCTAGAAGTTAGTAGAAATCAAGGTGTAATGTTTTGAGTGCAATGCATTTCAGTATTGAAGTTCACAGACTTCCTGAGCAGTGTCCTGAACCCATCTACGGACTTAGCATACCCAGTTTAATGAGTCTGTGAGCAGTGCGGATCAAATGAATAATTAAAGAAAACTTTCCACTAAACACTTATCTGAATCACTTATAAGTTAATTGTTTACTTCCTTTTCTTTTGAGACAGGGTCTCATATTGTAGACTAGGCTGGCTGGCCTTGAACTAACAGAGATCTGCTTGCCTCTGCCTTCCAAGAGCTGGGATTAAAGATGTGTGTCCTTAGGTCTGGCAAAGCTCATGTCCTCTATTAGGACCAATTTAATCTGCCTACTCTTGGGGTCTGGGGGAGAGGGATGGAGGCAGGGAAAGAGAGATGAGAGAGAGGGTAGAGAGAGAGAGAGACTGTGTGACAAGGAGATTTGGGTGTGAATTACCACAGGTCCTAAAGATACCTTACTTACTGGCCTGATTCCTACCTGGGAATGCAGGTAGAGATTCCAGCCTGCTCTCCCTCAGACCATGCCTCAGGAGATACCACCAGGAGCCATCAGCTTTGAGAAACAGAGCCAGATGCAAGGCGCAGCAGAAGACAGGCCTTCCCCAGGTTGCAGCAACCTTCGCTATGAGAAAGAGCACGTGACATCAGAGTGACTGCTGATGAGATGGTGGAGGCAGGTGTCTCTTTCCAATCATGCCACTGTGCACTTAGGAGTGTCACATTTCTGATATCCTAGGTCAACATTTCAGACTGCTATGAATGTCAAACAAGCATTACTTGGATTCTTATCTGGTATTTTCCCACACTGCCATCCTAGAGGGTAGTATACTCATTTTGATTGTTCACATTTAATCTATTCAATGTTAAAAATTAACTTAAGATATTAGCTAAAATTTAAATACCTGGGAAGCTGACAAAAAAATAGAAAACCACATTTGGTTTCATTCTCTCAATTGTGTATTGGGAAGTAACACTTCAGACAGGCTTGTTCTCTTTCTCTCTCTCTCCCTCCTCTCTCATGTGTGCACTAACCCCACGGTAGGGAATTAAAGAGCTTTAGGATTTCCTAGATTTCATCTTTGTGCCTCTCAGGAACCGCATTCCCATCAGCTATCCGAAGAACCTAACATATGTCCTTTGTGCAGACAGAGATTCTGTATGGTTAACTCTCAGTGAGGCAGTCTCATGGATATAAGTTCAAATAAGTAAAGAATGGTTACAGTTAAAGACAAAAAGAAAGCCACATGGGTCCGGCCTCCCTATAGACAAGAGAAGGACACCATTTCAAAGATACACCTTAGCTTGGACACGAAGACCACGCCCAGTGCCCTCTGCAGTAGCCTTGTCCCAGAGGATCTGGACCAGATCTTGTCCATGTTTACCTCTCTCTATTCTTAGTTCCTGGGAGAGCCCAAGGGCTCTCTCTCTCCTCCTTTGGACATGTGTGTGTGTGTGTGTGTGTGTGTGTGTGTACAGGCTTGTGTAAACATGCAGTGTGTATAGGTCAGAGGTCAATACTGAGTCTCCAAGTCACTCCCCACATTATCTCTTGATAACATGGCTTTTCACTGAAAAGTGGAAGCTACAGAGAGAGGCTGTTTGCACCTCCCCAGGACTGAGATTGTAGACATAGGCTGCTGCACTTGGCTTTTCATGTAGGTGCTGGGGTCCCAACCCAGGTCCTCATGTCTACTCTGCAAGTACTCTTCTACAGGTTCTGTCTCTCCTGCCAGATTCTGCTGCCTCTTAATGTGGGTTCCTCTGCCCAAAAGGCTGTCGATGGCCCCTCTCACCACCCCCTCTAGTTATTAACAATTCACCCCTAGGCCTTCTTTCAGCCTTACACTGATCCTCCAGGTCAGCCAGTGGCCAGACCCTGGGCTGTCAACTGGGCAAACTGTCATCAAAGTACGGGGCGTAGGGAGGCGGTGTCCAACTGGAAGAAAGAAAGCCTTTGTGAAACTAGAAATGGGGCCCACCAACCTGCCAGACCCAGCCAGCAAGTCTGCATACACCTGGAGGCTACTTTTTTTAATCTGTCCACACAGAGGAGATTCCGCCCCCCCTAATTTGTACAAAGGCAATACATAATTTTTCATTGACCCTGCAGGTCTACCATGCATATATTAACAGGCCTTTTCATTTCCAGCACTTAAGGCAGTGTGCAATCATTTATGCTTAACGGAGTAGCATCAGGATTTCCTATTGGGTGGTAAGAGCCACCATGGCAGGAACTAGGCTTTCTGTTCATTACCTCTGCCACTGCTAAAGAAAATGCTAAAAGGTGAATTTAAGGGAGGCGTTAGTGAAAAGGATAGCCACAGAGATTTTATAGTGAAAGAAATATTCAACGTCAGGCATGAAGGAGGTATCTGGAAGATTTACATACTCGTCACTGAGTAAGTAAGGATCCCACAGACAGTGAGAAGAACTTGGCAGGCTGATAGATGGATTCATCCATTCATAATCGGAAGGAGGATTTTCACTGAAACATTTTCCTCCAGGGCTGGAAGGAAAACATGCCGCTTCTAGAAAACAGCAGAGTCAGGCTGGCTGTGTGTGCCTCCAGGTCAGCTTGGAGCTGAAGGGGCTTTCAGACAGCATCCCCAAGCTGGGAGGGAGCCCAGCAAGACAGAGTTCCAAGGACCCAGGAGACGGCAGATAAACTAGGCATCTCAGGACTTGAAGTACTTGTCCAGACAAAAATTTCTGCCTGGTTATCTGAGGACATAAAGGCAAAGCTTCTACCTGTCACACAGGCTGGAAATGGAGGAACGCTGCAAATGAGAAGCTGGGGCTGGTAGAAAAACGGTTACAGCCTGTGCATAGCTTCCTGCAGGCCTTGGACTAGACCAGGGGAGATCTGAGTGGGGAAGGACCAAAGTGGGCAAGGGGGAGGGTCACCAATACAGAGGGAGATGCCTCAGTCCTGAAGTTCTGAAAACTCCTCACCAGAGAAAGGAAGGGAAAGGAGGAGTCGGAAGATTCAATTGCTGGTCACAGCTTTCCATGCTTAAAAAAAAAAAAAAGAAAAGAAAAAGAGTAGTATATATGCCAGATTGCGTGCGCATCTATTTTTAAATTTACGTAACATACAGGCAGCGATACATCACTTCCTCTCATAATTCTTTACTTACTGGTATAACTTAGATGTACTCATATCTGTATATACAGATCATCTCAACAGCTTGAGACACTGTCTGTAATATAATGAGTCATCATTTCATGGGCTTGTGGCCATGTTACTTGGTGGCGCTTCCCCAGTGTTTGTGCTGAGAGCAACCTCACCAGGAAGGTAACCGCCAAGGTTTACCACACCTTTGGGTAGTCTCTTCCTATAGGACTGGCCCATGTAAACCAGAAATGTGGGCATGTCACTTCCAAGATTAGATTATAAAAGGTGGAGTCTCTCTTCTCTTGCTCTCTTGGGCTCTCTCTCAAGGGGCTCTCTTGCTCGCAGGCCTCTGGCATGATGATCTAGCAGAAGCCAGCAGCTTGGCTGTGAGAACATACAGGTTGCCTGTTGAAGACCTGTATGGAGGCCTACATACAGCCATGAAGGAACTTGGAAATGAAACCTTTTAGCCCTACTTGTATCTTCAGACAATGGAAACGTTGGCCAAAAGCAATCTCATGAAATACCCTGAACCGAAGCCTCCAGCTAAACTGCCCTGATCCTGAACTCAGAAACTCTGACAGGGAATAAGAGCTTGTTTTATGTTAACTTCCATGGCAAGTCCTAATACAGTAAGAGTGTACCACACATGATAAAGGCCTGACGGTAAGTTATCAACATCAAAAGAATCCACATAAGCCAGACATGGGGACACATGCCTGTGAGCTCAGTACTTGGGAGGTAGATACAGGAAGACCAGGAGCTCAAGGCCAGCTTTGGTTACAGAGAGAGTTTTAGACTACCCTGGAGTAGATTAAACCTTGTCTCAACTTCCCCACCCCAAAGTTCTTTTCGGTAAAATTTGAAAAGATTTGGCTAAAACTTTTGTCAAAGAATGTGACACCAACAAAGAAGGAGATTTCCCTGAGTCCTAGACAACTGTGTTCAGTGAGTAGGGTTGAACACAGCTGCCATCTGGTTGCATTAACTTCGGTTTCTTTCATTGTAAGAGAGCTCTGGACATATCCAATACATTATGAGGGATGCAGAAGAAAAGGCCCTTCATAAGGAACCAAATGATTTATTACTACAGACTGGGAGGTAGCATGTCTCAACCTCCATGTGACTACCACGACACTTAAAATGACCACTGCAGTTCAGTCTGAAAGTGGACACAGCTTCTTCTGAATGCTCTCTCTAAACTACACAGATCTAAATTCACAGTGATCATGTGAGGCTTATGGGAGATGTCATAAACATCAGAAGTGATCTAAATCCAAACACTGATTTCCTTCGAGCCTGCACGGCAAGAAGTTTCATGAGGAAAACAAAGAGAAGGACCAGGGTCCAGTGAGAACTCAATGTCTCATTTTCATAATGCCGTGTTTTATAGCGGTGTAGAACTTACGTGAACTGGTCTCAGGCCAAATACGAACTCAACATTCTTGGTGAGAATAAAGGGTTGTTGTTGGGAAGAAAACACTATCTTTTATGAAAAGCCACGAAAATATTGGAAGCCAGTGAATTTCAGAGAAGCAAAAGTATGCGCACTAGATTTCAGAAGTCCATCTGAAGTCACAGGAAGCCCCCCAGCCCCACCTAGCCCCAGAACTACACCAATGACAACAAACAGATGCTTAGTGCTTTAAATTTCTCTCAAAGATATTTCACTAAATTATCACATGCATTACTACTGCCAGAAGTAGTCAAAAACTTTTTTTTTTTTTTTGGTGTGAAAACAAACATAGCTCTTACAACAATGCACTAGACACACCACATCAGGGAAGCTTTAGTTGTAAAAAGCATTTTCTAAACATCCAGAGTTCAAAACCAATTGGTATGGTATGATATGGTCACTTTAGTTTCTCAAATAAGCAAGCAAGAAGGCCTCGCATGGCTATTGAACTGACTTGCTGGTTCTTCACTTAGAACACGGCAAAGAAGTAACTCTCTAATTCAAGTATGCCTGCCATGTTCCCAGACTGCACTGGTCTGTGAGGCTTGGCACCTATGGCAAGGTGATGATGCTCTCCCAAGCTTGGATAGGAGGGCATTTCACTGGTATTCATCCTCTATGTGAGTTCTCCCCGCACCCCGAAGGCCAAAGATGGCTCTAGATGAAGCCATGGGATCTTTGCCCCAAAGGATGCTATATTCTTAGGAAGCAGAACGTCTTTGTGAGCTTTGTGTTCGTGAATGTGAACTTCACTCTTTCACACAATGTGCTCTTGAGTCCTGAGGCAGACACAAAGGCCATGACCTCCATCTTGTCGTTGACGCTTGTTCCATACGTACTGCACCACACACAGGCTTTTCCTACTACCCTCTCTGTGAGTACGCACTGCCTGTTACACTTGGGAACTGTGTTATTCTCTAGGCGAAGCGGGGGAGGAGGAAGGGGAGTGTTAACAGCCTCTCCTGTGAGGAAGCTTCTCCTCTGGCTCAGAAGTCTGACTTGCTTGTTACGGGTGTCACCTGTAACTTCAGACAATAAAAAGCAATGATATAGTTTGCTACAACATGCAATCCTTCCTTCCAATCAGTATTTATCCTATAATTTACTATCTTGAGTGAATACTACTGTGGACTATGAGGTGATCACAGCCCCTCCTTCTAGGCTGTCTGTCTACGTGATGCTGGGCAAGTTACCTAAGTACTTAAGATTTCCTTCCCTGAGAAGCAGGGAGACTGAAAAAGCCTTCTTCATACATGTTTATTTGTAGTAAATGAGTAGAGACATGGAAGACGCTCAGCCTGTGGCAGGTACACGGTGTTTGTTCTTGGTTTGATTCTGTGAATTTTCTGGTCCTGTTTCCACGGTATCCCCACACCCACCAGAGATGCACCAGGATGGCTGGGGTTTCTGCTCAATTAGGCAGCTGCAAGTGGCAAAGGCAGCGAGCCTCCCGACAAGTTGTGGCAATATTGTGCTGACAGGCTAAACATGACTGCACCCTGCATAGGGGAAGTATCTGTCTGAGAAAAAAAACACGAACATAGTTTGGGCAATTAATCACTTTCTTCCTTCCCCACAGCATTCAACTTCAGAAAAGTCAGAAATCCCCGTCCTTATGAAAGGGTAAATGGCTAGCTGGCCAGGGTGATTTAGCACCTCCACTAGAAGCCATGTAAATGCTATCAACATCCTGCTGAAGTTCAGAGGGTTCGTCTCTGCACAACAGTCCTTGGCACCCCTGGTTTCCACTCCTAGGTACATCTTTCCCGAAGAGCAAGCCAAGACGAGTTTCCCACATGCGCTTCCAGGTCTACTCTGTTCGCCAGAAAGAAGCAGCCAGGGCATGGCTGTTAGAGTATTCACGCAGGGTCACTGTAAACACTGCAGGCTCCTGACATTGTCAGAGGACCACAATGAGCTCTGCAGGTAAATATGTCATGGACAGACATTCTGCAGGGACTGAGCAAAGATTTACACCCTTTTCTGTTACCTTAAAACATCCAGACAGGCACTTGTCAACAGTCCTAGCCTGGGTCCTATGGAGGAGATGAGGTCATGATTTTTTGTGTTAGGAGGGAAAAAAAAGAGCAGGCTGCACAGGCAAGCCTAGACTGAGTGGTGCACTGTGGGTCTTCTGACCGTTACAGAAAGCTCTGTTACTTAGCATGATGCTTGAAGCAGAAACGACCAATGATACTTAAACAAACACATGTATTTCCTGAGTTAAAAAATATGCTAATTGTGGCAGGAAAGACATACAATTTATATTCTATCTGCATTGCCACTGTCCACTCAGGCATAAGCATCAGGGACACAGTATTTTTGGGTTCCAACTCAAGTGGGAGTTGCACACAGACAGAGGCGTAGGGGCAGACAGCATGATTTCAAGTTCCACGCCTTCCATTCTCCATTAATGCTTGCCTTAGCAGAGTTCTTGGTGTTTCTATTCCTCAGTTTGCTTATGCGTAAGATGATTGCCATGGAGATTTTATTAAGATGATTGTCATGGAGATTTTACGAGTCAGTTAATGTGCATCACTTACCAAATGTAAGTCACACAAAGCACACATGTAATGTTATCATTTATTCTTACAACTGGCTTTTGGAGAGATGGATTTATCTTCAAACAAGTTATTTTAAACTGTAGCAGTATGCATCAATAATAGTTTTAAATCGTCAGACATGATGAACACTTGGAGTGGAAGTGTTATGATGGCGTTTCCAACATGACCATTTACAGTTTAAAGAACAGAAACTCTCTCCTCATACGACTGCATATGGAATGTTCTAGCACACTGAATTTTTCTCAAAATTGATTTAGAAACTGCACGATCCCCACATAGTAACAACTGGCACATTCAAGAATATGCTATGTCTGTCAATTCCTTTTAGAATCTTGATACATCTGTAAGTTGCTCAGAACACAAGATGTTCAGGGATACACATTCACTTAAAAGCGAGCAACAGTATTTATGAGTAACTACTAGGAAAAGACAGCAAATAAACTGAGAAAGTAATCAGAGCACCATTGCCTAGCATTTGGATAAAAGTGGTTAGAAGGAACAGAAGGACTCACAAACTGGCACTTATTAACCGTGATGGACATTTTACTTAATTAGTTAATTTTATAAAGACTGCAGGGTGATTACCTCAGTCCCTATTGCTTATCATTCATGAGGTGGGGTATTTGCTTCTCTCAGAGGGGGCTTATGCTGTGGTGACACATTCCTAAGCTCAATAGTTTCAAATATATATATATATATGGTCACAGGGGCAAAGAAGTCCCATGACCCCAGAAGAAGACGGAGAATGTGAGTGGGGGCATCCCCAGGGACTTCAACACTATACATGGAGATTTCCAGGATCTGTTCACTGTAATCAAATTGGTAAAACATGTATTGTGAAATGCCATGGGACCGAGGCTTCACAGAGGTGAATTCAAGCAAACACTTAAAAGAATAACGAAAGTGGTCTCTATCAAACTTTTCCAAAAATTAAAAAAAGAAACATGTCCTAACCTACTCTATAAGACTATGATAATCCTAATCCCAAAGCCAAAGATACTACACAAAAGTCAACTACAGACAAATATCTTTTGCTTTTGATAGGAAATTATTAACAAAATATTAGCAACTTAATTTAGTATCATTGGGGTAAAAAAGGTATTATAAACTATAACTGAGTTATACAAGGAATACAAGGAGGGTTCATTCAGCCATGTATAGATGATGAGTGAGATCAACCATGACACCACATATTAACAGAAGGAAGGACCAAGCCTCATATTACCATCTTAGTTGATGCAAAGAGGACTTGGCAAAATATAACACTTACTCATGATTTAAGGGTCAACCAACTTATGAAAAGAATATAAAACATGACAAAAGCTAAATATAAGCCACACAGCAAATATCAGACTCAATGGCCAAAAGCTAATAACTCTTTTCTAATATCCAATTTGGCATAGAACATGTTAATTGTTCTAGCCAGAGCAATAATGTAAGGAAGAGAAAGAAAAAGTACCATATTTGTAAAATGATCTGTTTGCAGATGACATAATCTAATATGTAGAAAAATCTAAAAAACTTCACAAAATAAATTGTTAAGACTAATAAATTATTTAAAACAAATTGATTAGCACAGTATGGTATTGATATAGAGAAAGACAACAGAGAACAAGGGACTGGAACGGACGGCCCAGAAATAAGCTCTTGCATATTTAGTTGAATAACTTTTGGCAAAGGTGCCAAGACAATGCAATAAGGATGCATATTTTCTTTGAACACTGGTCCTAAAAAAACTGGACATCTGATGCAAAAAACAAAGCGGGGCTTTAATCCCCCACACAAACTTAAGTCAAATGAAAAAGATATATAAGGCCTAGAATGACAGAACTCTTAGGAGACAGCAGAAGCCAAGCCTACATGCAGCACTCAGACCAGAGCCGCAGAGAATGCAGATGCTGCAAGCACCATGAGCTCACCACATCACCAAAGGGGGCACGGTAGGGCCAGAGGAGTCTGCTTTGACCTTCAACTCAGCACGGCTGTGCCATGTTGGTCAGAGAAGACCCTTTTTGCAGAAGGCAGCAATCAATGCAGACCAAGCGCTGAGACTAAGTGAGTGTGAGTGGATCACCCCCGAAGAGTTCTACAGGAACTCCCACAAGGCTCAGGGAACGTCTCAGGTGAGGGTAGAGGGAATACAAGACTGCGTGATGGGTGAAGGGTGCTGTGAAAGGCGCTCTTCTGGACATGATGCGGTCTCTGTACTTAGGGATGTACAGCAGTTACAGTAACCTGATCAAGGTCAAGCCAGCCAATAATTCCAGCACAGATGGAGGAAGGGCTCCTGGTGCACACAGGCCAGGGAATGGTCAGGTCTTTGAAGGAGTGCCCTCATCCCCCCTGGCATTTCTCTATTCTGTTTGGCTGATAATGTGGACCTGATGGCGGGCACAGAAGCAGCATTTTAAAACCGTGTTTGAAAGTTGTGTGGATGGATATGGCAGAGCAACAAGACAGAAGGGGCCTGGGTCTCTGAATCTACAAGGTTTCCATAATTGTCCGGCAGACTGTCTGTCTGCTGGGGCTGTGTGTAAAGAAATGAATGCTTGTAACAGGGTGATGAGTGTGCTCATGTGCGCTGACTCACTCTTGTGCTTTGAGATGAAGAAATTGAGTAGAGAGGTTAGAAGAAGACCCCAGGGTCACACAGCATCCTCTTCTGTACTCTGCATGTTAAAATATGGTTATGAGGTGAAGTACCCTATAGTCCTTTAATGATTTAAGACTATCTTCATATAGCATCATGATTCACTGTAGAATGGCAAGAACAGCAACAGTATTTCATTCTAAGAATAATACCATTTTAAGTGTCTTATGACAGTCAACGAGAACTCTCAGAAATGATTTAATCCAGTATAGATCACAGGCTCCAAAGCTAGCAGGAAAGTCGGAAGCTTATGATCAAGGAAGCAGTCATACCAGGCAATTCTCAACCCACATCCTTGGGACAGTGGCCACTGACCTGGTCTGCACTCAACTTAAGATACAACTGGAATTTGGCTTTGATGGTGAGAACAAGCAGCTTTTGGTGCACACACAAGAAAACACAGCCTCTCTTACGGTGGAGTCCACCCAAGGAGGGCTGGCAGAAAGAAGTTTGTCACTGTTCCTTTGGTTTGCTCATTTGCTGTTTTCAAGTGACATTCAACAGAGAATGGTGCTTGCTTGCTGCCCCTCTGGCATCTGAGGCCGTGTGTGAGGAGTTGTGGAACTGCTTCCGGAGGCAACCCGCCTATCCGCCTACCTGCCTGCCAGCTGGATCCGGCCTACGGAAGCAGAGAGAAGCAGGGTTCCTTTCTCCCTGCTGGAACATTTCTGTTAAGGCTTTTCTTGGGAGCTTTTCTTGTTGAGAGGGCTGATCCGAAATCACCTGACAACTGAAATCACCAGGTTGGATTTTTACACACTCCTCTCGTGAAGTCGCCTAACAGCTGTCCCGAGTCGTCTTCACACTGGCAGGAATGTCGCAGTGGGAGCGGGGCTCACTTTCCTATGACAAATTGCTGTTCTGCCTCACTGAACTCTGGAGTGCTCAGAGTCTTCGATGCCCGTTGCTGTTTCAAAGCTGACGTCACATACTAGATTTCAATATCCCCCCCCAGGGGTTCGTATTGCTTGAGAAAGCCTGAGCTTTAACCTCAGAAGACTCCGAGTCAACCTCTCTAGATTCTTCACCCCCACGGCTCCGTTTGCTGGCCGAGCATGGCCTACACTCCCTCTCAGGGATGTCCCACCTCATCCCTCCATGCAGGCTTTCCCACTCTCTCTCAAGCGTCTCCTTTCTGAGCGTCCTCACCTGCTCTCTTCTGACTGAGGGAAGATGACCTGAGATCAGGGATCTTCACGGCACTGTCTGTTTAAACATATTTTAGTTTTTTATGTTTCCAAACCATCCCGACTAGTTGTGAGAACTTCAGGGGGTGGGATTACCCCCTAACTTTATTCCTCACATGTGAGGCAGTTCTTGGGTTTTGGAAGCTGTTCAATCACTATATGCTGACTGAGCAACTGAGAACGAAGAAAGATGAACCCTGAGATACAGTGTGTAAATTTAAAAAAAATGAATTAAGCAGATGAGAGAAGTTATGGTTTGTAATACTCCATTTTTTGCGCCGAGACGGAAACAAAGCATTAATAATGCAGAAAGGCTGAACTAGAGGCTACACCTGGGCTCAGGAGGCCTGGTGGTGCCACCTTCGATCTCCTGAAAGCCACGCAACCGACCTTCAGGAAATTAAAATAGAAATTCCACTTCACTCCAAAGTAAAGCACTAGTTGGCAAGGAACACTCCTCTAGGCCTCTCCTTGTCTAAAGCCATTCAAATCGAAATGAGAAAACCCACGCCAAAGGCTTCATAATGCATGAGGCTCCAAGGAGCTGGTGGCTATGAAAATACTGCATAGACAAGAGTGACAGGCAACGAAAGGGCTGTGCTATGAGAGAAGGCGAAGAGGGATATTCTTCAGAGTGGTTATTGTGGGGCCAGGCAAGCAGCACATGATAGGGGTTTTAAAAACAAAAACAAAAAAGCATCAAAGGCTGAGGGAGGGTGGACTGAAGCCCAAAGGCACCATTGGTGGTGCTCACCTCCTCAGGCAATAGCATAAGAAGCCACTGTCTTTGCTCAAGACATGTTCAGCTCTGCATTTAGATGTGGCTTTAACGCCCAGGAGAGCAGCAAGGAGCAATGGTGCCAGCAGGGTGGGATAGAGGAGTGCTCATCACAGAGGAACAAGAAAGAGCCACATAGTCCTGATCTATCATTTTACTTTTTAATAATAAAAACTGTACCTGGGAGCTCTCTCCTGTATTTGACTTAGTTCTACACTATAGAACTGGCTTTGCTTCCCAACCACTTGGAGTCTGAGTACACTAAGAATAGCAGCAATTACTTGATGGGAACCCGGGAAGGGCAACATGGTGGCTACTTTCTGCTAGCAAACCTCCACAGCCTTCCTGAAGATCGGCACGACTGCCCCTGTAGAAACACTGAGGCTCACATACATGTTTTGATTTGTCCGAGGTCAGACACGCAATGTCATGTGATCAGAGTCCACTGCCTCTTCCCCACTACACCAGAACTGACTCTAGACTTTTACCAACATTAGACACAAAATTCAGTTTACTGAGGAAAATGAGGAGAAGAGAGAATTTTCTCCAAACAACAACAAACCAAACCAAACCAAACCTCACAGAACCCACATAAAACTGAGAGCTGAGTGAGTCAATTAGTTACAAATAGCTGTCACAGAGAATAAAAATCAAGACAATAAGAAAACTAGTACATTGATGACATGAAATTTGAACCATGTTTCTAGTTTGTTGTGGGGATAAGCAGCGGCAACGAGCAGCTGGCTGGGGAAAGGTTAACATGTTCTATGAAACTGGCCTATGCTACAACCTCAGCTGCGCCTTGATGATTGTAGAGGGGCTGAGAAAAGACCTGCTCTTAGCCCCCATGCTGGTGGAAGTGGACCTTGAACTCCATTATCATATGACTGACACTCAAACACTAGGAGAGAAAGCAGAAGAAAATAGGGAAGAATCTGGCTCTAATCAGACAGCTAGGCAGCACTAATGAAAAAGAAAAGCTTGGAAGATCTTAGAAGCAATTATAAATCCCTTGAAATAAATCTAGCCCATCATGCGAAAAATATTCAGGAAGCAGATGTTATTCATTCTTAGGGGACAGAAAGAAACATTCTCATTAAGAAATGGAACAGAGCAGGACACACTTACTCTGTGACAGAAGTAATGTCCCCATGGCCTAGTCAACAGTAAAGTCAGTGCTGCAGGATGGCCGGAGAGTGAGTAAGACACAGGCATGAGGAACAGATGTAGAACCGTGAGAATAAGCTGATATGGGAAAGGAGAGAAAATGGCAGACGGCCAATACAGCACTGAGATACCTCCAGAAAAGTGGGTGAGGAACAAAGGAGAAACAGTCAGGTTTCTAAAACTTAATGACAAAGGCAAATAAAAACAAGTAAAACAATGACAAAAACCTCTGGTGTGTTATGTGTGGTGTTGAGAAAGAAAAAAAAAACATTCTTGAATCTAAAGCCAGGTGGAAAACTGTACGGTCCTAGATAGTCCCACTTGAGAAACTGTGGAGAACAAATGCGAAGGGATGAAGTAGGGGCTAAGGTTTGGGGAAGGAATAAAGACTACTGAATATCTAAATGCTGGAATGCATTCCACCAGACTTTTGGGCGTACCATTACTACCCCCACACCGAATTTACAAAAATCAGACAGTCTGCCCCAAACTGGGGACAGGGACAGAAGGAAAAGAGGAATCTCTCAGTGGTAGAAACTGATGGTGACAGGGCTGGGTGACCACAAGGTCACTCTTGCATGGGGTAATAGGTAAGAATTGTGATTGATATGATCTTTGATTTAAGAAAAGGCAGTAGCTATTAGAAAGGACACATGGCAAGGTATGCTGGCTTTTAACTATAATCCCGGCAGCAGGAGGCCAAAGCAGGAGAATCAAAAATTCAAGGCCAACTAGGCTGCAGTGTGAGCCTGAGATCAACCCAAGTTGTAAGGTGAGACCCTGTTTTCAAATGAAAAATGTAGTTATTTAGCACTGATCATGATGGATTAAATGACCCGAAGAAATTACTGAGACGAAAGAAACAGAAAATTAAATACAAGTAAATCTCAAAAGAAAGAAAGAAAGAAAAAAAATCTCTCCCTCCCTTGCTACTTGCCATCTCTAGCAGTTGGGAAAGCTGGCCCTGGGATCATGAGAGCAGGAGAACTGTCCCAACATTAATAAACTATATACAGTAAGAATTATGAGAATTGTCTGGTAAGAATTACGATTACAACATCCAGTCCATTCGTATTTGGCACCTTTGGAAAAAGCATTCCATTATCTATCCTATCTTGGCGAGTCTGAAGTTCTGTACCTAAATCACTTTCTTATTATATCTTATATCTATCAATCTAAAAACATCTATCTAGACCATAAACATCTTTTTAGACCTAAAACATTGTCTTAGTACCCAGACAACTAAGGTAAGTTGTAGTAAGACTATGACTATCTAGTCTTTAATCCCATCAGAAACTTTATTTGAGTAGTCTCTATTTGACTCAGATACATAAATTGTTTCTCTTCTATGCTACTCTTCTGGGGGCGTTAGAGATAAAAGGACATGGAGGCTGACTTTAGTTTTGATAAGACCCAGTGAAGTAGAAGTTTCTGGTTTCTTTGAAGACTCAGTTTTGTCATGTGATGTTTTGCTGCAAGCTGGGCATGGATGTTTTGATGGAGGTTGGCTTGTGAGGGGGCACATGATGTTTTGCTGTAAACTCTCTTGGGCATGGGGCATGACTTTGGCCAGCTGAGAACATCCGTGGATGGACTCTGAGGAGAGGAGATATACAGAGGCCTATGCACAGTGAGAGAGCTTTTTGGATCGACATCCCTATGCTGATCTTTGTGCTTCCCAGAGAGAAACGTTTCAGAGAACTTCTTGGGACAATCCAACTAAGTCTTGCAGCTTTCTCTGACTTGTCATGCTGATTCGTGTTGCTGCTCAGCGTTGGCCTTTGGACTGGACTGCTGATATCCTGATGACTGAGTTTTGCAATGCCCTAAAGACCCTTTGACCCTAATCAGCAGGAAGTAGATAAAAGAGGTCTACAACCCTTTTCCCTACTAATCTCCTACCTAAGGTCAGGGAGCTGGAAGGGAGGTAAAGGTGTTTAAGAACACTAAGTAAAGTAGGTTTGGTTAAAAATCTAAGCCTAAAACCCAGTGACTCCTTCTGCCAAGTTCACCGAGGACCTTCAGGGCCAGCCAAATTTAGCTGATGTCTCCCAAGGCACTTAACTCTTTCTGTAACCTCATTCTTCCTGCCATCTTCCAGTGTTCTCCCAGGGACAGCCTCGAACTGTTCATTCTATTTTTCTGGACTGCTATATCCTTCCATCTCCTTACCTGCAGGTGTACTTATCTTTGTGCAGCATTCCTTTTATCATACGGTCATACCATGATTATGTGTAATTACTACACATTCTTAACACACAGCTACTAAGAACACTCATACATATGTCTCTACATGTGCCGCATGAATAACATCTTTGAAAATAGCTCAGCAGCCATTTTATTCAGCAAGCATTTGTCACCCCTGCCTCTGGTGTCTTATTCAGATCACATGTCGACACTTCTGAGGAAGGCGGATCTGTGTATTCGTTCACACACCTCCACTAGCAAATTATAAAAGCCTGTCTTCCATTTCCTTTCTGTCTCTAAAGCCTAAGTCTGCTAGAGAGTACGTACTTAGACACGTTTAGTGACTGAGTAAGAAAAAAGATCAGGAAGCAAAGACAGGGAGTTATTAGGTGAAAATGTAGTTCAAAGAGTTGGTAATCAAAGCATGCAAAGCAAAAATGACCTTGAGGTATCATTTGTATTTATCATTAAATCTGCAAAAGTTTTTAAAACATAAAATGCTCATTTTATATCAGTGTTAACACTGGCAGTCTCCACAGTACTGGGGAGGCTGTAGGCAGAGAACGTCAAAAACAATAAAGCTATTCTTGACCATCAAGTCAGCGATCCACTTCTGAAAACGTATCTAGGGACGTAAATCCAGAGAAGAGACTGCTGTATCTGGGGCCAAGCCTATAGAAACACTATGCCCTGTGTAATGATGAATAACAGGAAATAGACGAATACTCAGCTGCAGGATAAAAGTAAAGAAAAATCAATTTGAAGTACTTTTACACACCCATTAAAATTTAACATGATGGCGATAAAGGAAAATGGAAAACAACATAATGCTTAAAAAATGCAAAATTTATGCTGGCCATGACTGTGCATCTATAAAAGCTATTACATGCATCTAGCAAAGATAGACAGCATTCCTCAAACCACCCCCAACCTGAATGAAAAATGTATTATGAAGACAGGACTACATATATCCTTTAAATCAAATTTTAAGATGTATTTGCTCTGAAAATGAAGTTGGACATATATTAAATACTGACTTACATTTTATTAAATGAACGACCTCAGGCAAGGAGCTCAGTTTCTCTGAATTTACCTGATTCATTGTCAAATAAAAATAAAACATCTTCAACTGCTTCATATATTACATTAAATTAAAGTATTTTAAACAGGTACACCTGTTTGTGACGCTTAATGTTCCTCATCAACCCCACTGGATTTAGAATCACCAAGAAAACACACTTGGTTGAGTGTAACTATGATGCTTTCAGAAAGGTTTAACTGAGGAAGGAAGGCCCTCCCCAGTACATGCCGCACCGTCTCATAGGCTGAGGTTCCCGAGTAAAGGAGAAAGGAGAGAACTGAGCATCAGCGTTTATCTCTTCCCCGCTTCCTGACTTCAGATGCTACAGAAACAAGTGCCTTGGGTTTCTCTAGCTGTTTCCCGCTGTACCCTCCCTGTTATGACAGAGAGCACCCTCAACTGTGAGCCCAGGTAAAACCTTCCTCCCTTAAGCTGCTTTTGCCAGGTAAGTCTTACCAATTCAAAAAGGGACTAATATACTAGCACTTAGAAGGTCTTCACAAAGCTTAATTTGTTGAACCTTCAAAAGCTTTTAAGGTAATGCAAACTGAGTGGCTCTGTAGTTTGGAGTAAGTATAGCAAGAGAATGACTTTCAAAGACTTCCAAATGTCCATGGGATACAAAGTGTAAGCCTTGGGTATCCAATTCACAGCCAGGTATTTCACCAGCATGTGACAGTGTGTCCAGTTTTGTTAGGGTGTGCTCAAAGAAAGTCCTTCAGACTTGAGTCTTACACGCTGTCATGACAGGTCCAAGAGAGTTCACCATGATTTTCTAAGTGCCTGGTCTCTCTTCCTGCTATCCCTCCCCCTCCTTTCTCCAGCCTTCAAGATTCTGCCTTCTCCTAGCTCCCCACATGTAACTGATTGTCCCCATGACCTGCTGCTAATTTGCTCTGTAGCTGGAAAATACCATCTTTTACACTTCTTTACCAGTCTGATTTTTGCAGAATGTAAGCATCACAAAGAGGCCATGTTTCTTGCAATTTTGTAAACCCTTTCATTGCTACTCCAGGCAAAGTTCCCATACATGGCTGCTTGTAGAATGAACAAAATATCCCAGCATGGGGGTTATTTCTAAGAATGTGGCCATTAGTGGGGCACTGCTTGTCATACATAGATGGTAATGGGGGCCTGTGGTTCTCTACGGTGGTTTCCACAGAACTTTTAAGGATCTAGCTCAATGAAAGCAAGGGGTAGGGTGGGGCGGAGCGGGGCGCCTCTCCCTTGGAGGCTCTCCTGATGTACCTTTAGAGTCAGGTAATGCAGTGTCACACATTCACATTTCAGACCCATTTGAAGGGTCCATGGAAACAGGCTGCTCGTTTGCTTCCCAGCCGCAGACAGAGGACTCTGGGTATTCCAGATCACACCCAAGGCCAAGCCGGGAACTGAGATGTAGTTGGTGATGAATGGATACGTACTATGTGAGTGGGTGAACGGATAGATGGATTGAGCCGAGACTTTCTTCTTTCTGGGTCCTGGGTTCCATTTGTTTATGTGTTTTAGATTTACTTATTTTATTTTTGTGTATATGAGTGTTTTGCCTGCATGTGTGTATGGACCATGAGCACTCCCTGCCAGCAAAGGTCAGGAGAGGGCATTGGGTCCCCTGGAAAAGAAGTTATGGGTGGTTGTGACAAACTTTGTGGGTGCTGGAAACTAAACCTAGGTCCTATGCAACAAGTGCTCTGAAGCACTGAGGCGTCTCGCCAGCCCCTCATATCTCCATTGGCAGCATGTTATACTACTGTGGGACTTCTCAATTTCATAGCGCTCCTTGAATTCTACATAAAAATAAACCAACAAACTAAAATACTGGTCCCTTTGTGCTGAATCTTGAATCTTTCTGTTTCTTGTCAAGGACTGGGATATTACCAATCACTTTAATCCTGTAAAAATCTCCCCTCCCCTTTTATACATAGAAATTTTACTTTGGAAAAGTAAAAGGCTATTTTTAACTTGAGCGTCCTTTGAAAGCATGGAAAGTGAGAAGATTCACTTAGTGATGAACACCCCCTCCCCCCCAACCCCCGTCTGCTCTGCGCAGGTCAGGAGCGAGGCACTATTGTTAGAAAGCTCAGTGGATGAAGAGGCCTTCAAAGCAGAGATAAGACGTGGAAGACCAGCGAGTCCAAAGCTGACTTTAATTATCAAGGCCACTGGGGTACCCGAGCTATGCCAAACATTTAGCTAATTAGCAGGCCCTTGAGACAAGAGTGCCGCCTAAAGATAGACACAGCTTTTCCACATTAATGTGTGATGGCAAATTCTATTGACACAGACAGTGTTATTCACTATAAACTCTCTGAATTTGTTCATTCTCAAATTTCATATGCAATATGGGCTAATCTAAATCCAAAGAGTGGGAGTTAAGATGCAGAATCTTCTACTTTAAACACAGCAACTCAACACTGACCACCAAATTAGGATGCTTAGAACAGTGAATAGCTATTAACACTGATTACAATACTATATCTATAATATGTTCAAAGACTAAAATTGAAATTAGGAAGACTCAGTTGAGCGTCGTGGTGCACACGTTTAATACCAGCACTCAGGGAGGCAGAGGCAGAAGAATCTCTGTGAGTTTGAGGCCAGCCTGGTCTACAAAGCTAGTCCAGGACAGCCAAGGATACACAGAGAAACCCTATCTCAAAAACAACAAACAAACAAAAAATAAAAGAGAAAGAAAAGAAAGAAGAAAAATAGATTCTACGAGTCATGTTCAACAAAACAGCAAAACTGTGATTCATAAGCCCTGAAGTACCTGGAATCCTCTAGCAAGTTTTAAAGGCCTATATCAGTGGTTTTCAACCTGTGGGTTGTGATCCCTTTGGTGATTCAACAACCCTTTTACCTTAGGGGATGCCTAAGACCATTGGAAAACACAGATATCTGCAGCATGACTCATGACAGTAGCAAAATTACAGTCATCAAGTGGCAACAAGAATAATTTTATGGTTGGGGATCACCACAACAGGAGGAGCTGCATTAGTGGATCACAGCATTAAGGCGGTTGAGAACTGGTCTAGATGGAAGTCAAGAAATAGAGATGCAGGCATAACAGTTACTTTTTATTAATAACTTACTTTGTACTGCTTTTTCCTAGGTGTTTACAAAAACAAGTAACTTATTAAAAACCATATAATCTATTACAGAAAATAAAACAAAACTAAACATGTAACTTATTCCTCAAAATAACCCAGACCTGTGACAGTCATGCCTGTTATCGATGAAGAGGAGCAAGGTTCGTGGAGTTTGCTGTCTTGTGAGGGTGCTGAGTTAGAAGCAAGGTTGGTGTTTTTCTCAGGCTCATTCTGTCTGTGACTAGATGGACAGCAGGACTCTTTGTTCCCTGGGGTAGATAGTGTGCCTGTGGGTACCGAGTGCTTACAAGGGTGTTTCCTTCAGGACAGAAGCATGAACTCCTGTTTTTCTTGACCAGCTTTTCTTTTTGAATAGAAATTAAACCGAAGGACACGATCCAGATTTCTTAAGTCAGTGGGGTTCCCTACAATGCTTTCCCCATGGAGCACTCCCTACTTACCCAGAAGTCTGAGCAAGTTGGTAATTATAGCAGATTGCAGTTCCCAAAGGTGGCTGGGGCATTCTCTGCCATCCCCCATTCGTCTGCCATGCCTGTCACTCACTCTGCCATTAGAAGTGGGGTCTATTTTCTTTTTCTTTACATCTAAATAGGTTCTGTGACAATTACAGGAAGTGGCACTGCCTGCATAAAGACAATGAAGTGTGTGACTACCATCAGACTAACCAGCTCCCAGAATCCCACAACATGTACAAAAGCCCCATGTGGACACTGGTCTGCCAGGTGAGTTCACAGCCTCTATGGGCTGCAGACCTGTAGGCAAGCCATCTTGATGATCTAGCCAAGCACAGTCTAAGCAGGTACTGTTGACACCTCAGCAGGATCTTGTGTCAAGCAATCTTCAGAAGCTTCAGAAAATAGGAAAAGCAGTACACACCTCAGAGGCCTGTTATACAATAACAAGTCATCAGACAACACCAATGATGACGTCTTCTAGGCTGACGCCAACTGTACCTCTCTGAAGAAACTAGAAATTTTTCTTGGGCATAGGCTGTGCATTCTGAAATACCATATTACTTCAAGCGGTAGTCAAACTCTCTTTTTGAGAGTTAACTTCAGAAAGATTCAAGGCATTGCAAAAATGTCCCCATGTAAACATGTTACTTACCATTTGGGCTACTTATCAATAAGTAGAGGTGTGTGTGTGGAGAAATCTTGCAAAATGTATGCCTTTATTTTTTGCCCAAAACCAAGAGTAGAACTTACAAAATAATTAAACACATTGAGAGTTAATGTACCACAGAATGTCAACTAATTCTTATTTTCTAAAGCAACAGCCCAAGTATAAGTTTGCCCATGGTGAGATTTAGAATATTAATAGCTGGATTTATTTTAACATTTCACGGCAAGTTCTATCCAAGATAGCAAGAGATAAATCAGCACTAGGGATCCCAAGGAAAAGCCCAGCATCTTTCAATTCAGCAATATGCATGTATGATTCATTAAAATTTCCCATTTCTTAGTAGCTTATTCCTTTTCATCACTGACTAATGCTCTATTGTATGGACATGCCAGAGTCTGTCCACTCATCTACCAAAGACATCTTGGTTTCTTCTAGTTTCAGGTGATTATGAATGGAACTATTACCAGGAATCGCATGGTTTCTGTACGGTTTTTCAATCAACTTTGGGAAATAGTCTAAAACCATGATTGCTGGACACATGGTTAGACTATATTTAGCTTTGTAGGATCTATTTTTGTTTGGGGAATATTACATTTCTAAGCATATGAGGCATAAAAACATAAATGGTTCTCATGGGGCTTGTAAATGATTTTTTTTACTTGTTTTTATTCACTTCTATCTTTTGCCAAGTGTGTTTTAAAGTAGTATATTTATGAACAAGGAAAAGTTAATTTTGGAAGCCCAGTTGAACAACAGGCGTGAACATGAGGCACTAGCTACATGTTGGCTCACCTTCTCTTCCTGGCTGGCCAACAGGGACTATTGGATAATGAGCGTAAGCATCAGGGAGGTGAAGGAACCGCTGCAGAGAACCAACACTTTCCCCTTCCTGTCTACAGCTTCTGTCGCCTGTTGTCCCTTTCATGCTCAGCATGCCATGAACTCCAGAGTAAAGAGACGCTGGGCAGCGTCGGGAAGACCCAGCATTATTCCAGTCTTGCAGTGGCTCTGTTCTAACCGTGAGCTTTCCGCTTTGTTTCTGGGACCAACCCTTTCTTCCTATGCCAGTCAGTTCCTTTCTCCAGAAACCCATCTCACTCCTGCTCTAAGCTCCCCTCACCATAAAAACCCATCAAAGAACTGTTCATCTGAGCTTAACAAAACCCCTAAATTACCAGGTTATGAGAAGTTTGTCCACAGGTGAAAGTCTGTAAGTTACCAGTCACTCAGACACAAACCAGAAAACCAAGACAGCTCATTGAGTATGGAAAGATAGTGTTGTTACTATCAATCGTTTTATTTTCCAAGGAAGGAAGAAATCTGGCATCAACTATCATACAAAACACTGAGTAAATAAATCTAATTAGCCCCATTATGCATGTGGAGCAGGCAGTTAGAACAGTATTTTCATAAGTCGATTATGATATTGACAGGCTAAGCAATACAGTCTCCTGATTTTAAAGAGGATGGATGAGTATTTCATGCCTTGTTCGTTTATTCTTTCCACTCCCTGCCTCCCTCTCTCCCTTTTCTGAATGATCACACATTTTCAGGATTATCAAGAACCCTTTGGAGAAAGAAAAGATGAAGCTGATGAATCCTTCGTCTCTACAAATCCTAGACTACTATCTTCTCACAAATGAAGGAGAGGTGCTGACCAGAGCCCAGCGTTTGGAAACACAATAGCTTCTTTAGATGCCCACAGCATAAATAATTAAACCGCGGTGAAGCCACGCCATTGGGTTTGTCAACAGACGAGTGAAATTTATACACTCTGGTTTTATTTTTAGCCTCACCTAAGTTATAGGAGAAATCTGAACAGCCTGCAGAAAAGGCTATGGCTCTAAACATCTCAGTTATCACTCACTTCCCAGACTCGGCTGTTGTAACTGAGCCACAGGCATACAAAATATCCATGTGCTGGTGAGATAAAAAGATATCCTACATGACCTGATCAGAATTTCTCCTTGAAGATGGCTTCTGTTTGGTTCTAGTTAAACATCAGGGCCGAGGCTGGAAGAAGAGAGCAGAAATCTAAATCTAAGCATTGCCTATGTCTACTCTGCTGTGTCCGGGTCTACTTGTCTGCTACTGGGCAGGAAGAGACGGAGAACAGATTTGTCTAAGACCGTTCAAGGAAAGAATGTCGAAAAGCAATCACTCTGGCAACTGTGCTGTGTAAAGAAGTCATCAAGGCCCTCCACCTTAAACTTGGACTGGTAAGGTCTACCCTTCTGTAGATGCAAATGCTGTAGCAGACTTCGTAAGGTGAACCAGGAACTAATGTGCCACCGAGGGTAGAAGATAAAAAGCTAAAACATAAAACTAGTTGATATGTCAACTAGTCACAAAAACTTCCTAATGTACTCCACCAGCCTCCCAAACCACTAATCATTCCTGCCACCTCTCCAGGATTGGCTCACACTTTTCCTTCCACTCAGAATCTTTCCAGTTTCCAGCTGATGCCAAGCTGGTCTCGTTCAGGGCCCCCGCTACAATGCTGGCCCACTGTGACACTCCTGAGATCCCAGCTGAGGGCCCACCATCCCGTGCTAGTTCTCCCCAGTCTTCCTGAGCCTCACCAAGAGGCTCCCTCACTTCTATTTGCACTGTGCACATCAGTCTCCCTTTGCATCTCCTCAGCGTTACCACTCTGCTTGTCAAACCTCCTACTCGTCAGTGTGCCTCATGTGCCCAACTGATGGTCAGAACTAAGTGCGAGGAAATAGAGATTTACTCGAGAGACAGATGGTTCCGGGAGCAGATGCTTTGTTCATTCTCACCATGTTAGTGATATGTATTAGTACGGGAAAGAGAAAAGGTCACCTGAAAAATAGGATCTTAGCCATTGTCTTCTATGCTCTCCTTTTGGAATGGTCTTGCAGTTGTCTAAGAAACTGTTTCTGAGGAGTCTGGGTGTGGCTTGGTGGTACAGCTCCTGCCTTGCATGTCTGGACCCAACTCTCAGCATTGAGATTCCCTGGCAACGTTTGAACCATTGATATCTGTGTGTAATGATGTGTATCGCTGACCCTCTGTTTCCTGGAAGTACACCATGACAACAGTTCTTCCTTCAAAGGTAGTGGGTAAAATGCTTATTTAGAACCTATCTTTGTTTCTGCCATGAAATGTCAGTAACAATGTGACTGTTTAACTAAGTATGGCAGTGGTGGCTGGAGCTCGTGCTGGGCTGTTTGGTACAGAACACCTGTGAGTACTGGTTTAATCCCATAACACACTGTTCCCAGATCAGGAGCCAAGCTTCTGCTAATCACAGGGCACTCAGAAGGCTAGTCGACAAATCCCTCCTCCTTAGAGATTAAGCTCTATTTTTGTTCTACTTGAAAACAAATTACCACAGTGCCAGAATAATCTGTAAGACCTTGAATGTGCTTGGCTCTGGTGACACAAAGATGCCAGCTGGGGAAAGGAAGTTGTCCAGGACCGATGGAGACGTACCATTCTTCCTGCTAGTCCTTCAATGCACAGCAAACAGGGTGAAAGAGAAAGATGCTACGAAAGCCCTCCACTCACACATTCTGCCCTCCTCTGGCTGAGAAATACCTGGAAGAGCCTCGGGCTGGCGTCAACCTATGTTATGAAGGAGAAAGGAGTCCTCACCCTTGGACTACTTACACTCTGTATGTACTTGCACTAAGTCTTATGTCAGAGCAATAACTACGTTATAGGAAAGGACCTAGTTTGCTGTTGTGGTTTAAATGTGAAATCTCCTCCATAGGTTCATGAGTTTGAACACTTAAATCCCCAACGGGTGGTGCTGTTCTGGAAGGCTGTGGAGCACTTAGGAGGTGGAGTATTGTTGAAGGAAGTAGGTCACTGGAGGGCAGGCCCTGAGGCTTGACAGCCTGCCTCACTTCCAGTCTGATCTCTGCTTCCTGCTGTCACCTTGGAACTGCCCAGTGCCTTCCTCCCCGTAACGGACATTATTCCCCCAAACTATGAGCCAAAGTAAACTCTCCCTCCCTCAGGTCGCTTCTTCTTGGGTATCTGGTCATACCAAGGCAGGCAACTAATTTTCCTTGGGTAAATAAGAGACCAAGCAGTTCTTCTTTTACTTTGTTCTGGGAACTTTTCAGTTCGCTTTCGATTCCAAAGCCAGGAAGCAAGTCCCTCCGAGTTCAGACCCTCACTCCCAACAAATCACCTAGGCCCAAACCTGAGGACAAACCCAAGCTGTGCCTGGAGCAGAGCTGTTCCAGATAGCGTCCCTCTTCTCTATGGACACCACTTTTTCTCGCTGTCAGTTCATCTATCTCATTCTAAAAAGCACAAGGGGTGTCTAAATGACCTGGGAAAATGAGACCATCCAAAGCCATAGCGTTTTGCTCTATCTGGTTTCCAAAAGAATGTCCTAACCTTGCATTTGAGGCCACATGGTCAAAGATAACCATCTCTGAGATCAAAAGGCCGAACGTTAAACAGAAGCGCCAGTTTGCTATTGTGTTAGCTGCTCCACAAGCCGCAGGAAAGGTAAGCACAGTGCCACAAGGTACACAGACAGAGTCCACGAGGACTTCTGTATTGCTATTCATGACAACATCACCATGGGGTGTTTATCAACAAACACTGTGAGCACCCGAGCACTTACAATGTTCACTCACACGCCCTTCACTCCTTACACAATATACACTGGGAATTAGAATGACTTGGGGGCTATGGTCTTGAGCACTTAGCTTTCCTGTTGATCTAAATAACCCAGCGGAATCACAGATATTCTCTGGTTGATGTTTCAGCTGCTCCTCAGTTCGGCACTTTGCTGAACAGGAGCCTCTGATCCAGGGGCACTTTCTTACTTCACCAGCTAGGTGTCACTGCTCCTAAAAAGACCCTCATGTGTTTCTAGCACACTGTCTCTCGTCAAAGATGTTTCCTAATTTTAAGTCTTTTCTGTAATCTCATGTTCTGACATTTGGGGGGGAATTTGATGCATTGGAGTATGTTTGGAAACTCACAAACCTAAGAGGGATGTGTATGGTCCCGCTGAAAACCAAATTCCACTTCAGTGTCCTTGCTGAACCATATTAGAACATTTCATTTTAAAAATTTGTTCCTTGACTATGCTCTGGAATTGGTAACATAGATAAGGGTCTTTTAAAATTTTTTTGTATTTAATTATGTGCACGAAGGTGCATATCTGTGTGTGGGTACATGCACATGAGTGCAGTTTTCTGAGGCAGCCAGAAAGGTATGTTGGGTTCTCTGAAGCTGTAGTTACAGTGAGCTATGACATGGGTTCCGGAGCCAAGCTTAGGTCCTCAGCAAGAGTAGGAAATGCTCTTAATCATTGACCCATAAAGAGCAGGCGTTTTAAGTCATCATTCAACTCTAATGACAAGACAGAAATCAAAAGTTCCTGTTGTGCATCATTTGAGAGAAAAGAATCTTCCCATTATACAAAGATACCTTGAAAGAACGAAGAAAAAGAAATTCAACATGTGAATCTAGGATGCACATGCCCTAAACAAGCAAAGTAAACAAACTGGCATGAAATGATTTAACAGCTCCCAAGGGAAGATATCCACAGAATGGTAAGTGTTAATTAAAGAAAACAAGACAATGCTTTATTAAAAAGCAAGGAGGACTTCCAAACTATACACGGAAAGTTCTTTGTTAAGACACTCTAGCAGAGGCAAAAGGTCGGGTTCTGCTAAGTCTAGAGTAATATATGTTTAAATTATTTACATGCAAAACTGTGAACTCCTATAGCATGAAACTTAATGATTCTCATTTTCCTTCTGGCTGATTTTTTTTCTAGGTCTCCCCACATGGAATCTATCTACCCAAGTCAAGGAGAAAATGTCATGATTCTACTTAGGATTGTGAAGCAGTCAAAACTAGAAAACTGTTATTATACCCCCTTTGAATAAATGAATTTTCAATCGATGTTTTAAATATTAAATATAATAAAAATCTCCCTTGAATACATTATCAATTCTTTCTCATATGCTCCTAAGTAATGCAATTCCATTAACAAATGTAAAATAATAATGGCCAATAATGGCATGCTCTTTGCCAGGAGCTATGCTAATATCTTATGTGATTTGCACAACTTCTCACTGAAGGGAGTTCCATGATCGTGACCATTTTGCAAATCAGTCAGATGAACTTTGTGAGCCACTGGTCTGGAATACACCTATCAGAGCGTTCTGAAGCATCTACGAATCTTTGCATACACATGAATATGTGTGGGAAAACACAGAGCAGTACTGTTTCGGGTCCATTTTAAAGGCTCTTTAGTTGCATCACAGTACATATATCAAGGCTGAAACTGGCATGTTCCCCGCCCCTCCAAAACAGTTCCCACTCATTCTTTTTCATTGTTGCTTAGTGTGAGGGAACTACTACTGCTCTCCTACTGACAGGCAGAAAGGTCTTTATTCAATTGTTTTACGGATACAAACGGCACTAGTAATGGACGTCATGTGCAAGCTTCCTCGTGCAGGCAGCTGCCCATTGCACACAAGCTGGAGAGGTGCTGGGTCATGGCTATGCATGTTTAAACTTCCGTGCAGCTGTTTACCACTGGCATGTGAACACACATTTTCCTATAATCATGCCAATGTCTGATTTTACCAAATTTCAAGTTTTTGCCAATCGAATGGATGAAAAATGGGAGTGTTTTAATTTGCATTTCCCTGATTACAATAAGCAGTACTACTAGGTAATACCACCCAAACTGGTAATTAAAGTCATTGAACCAAAGGAGGAGCACATTTTATATATATATATATACATATATATATATATGTATATGTATATATATCCACTAAGCATATTATTTTACTTTAAAGTACCAAGGTGGCCATTTTCTTTTCCCATCTTTTGCCACAAGGGCATGGCTTCTTCTTTCTTCGAGAAAGGACCTATGTACCGCCTTCACTGACCATGTCTTTGATGCACAGCTGAGATTCCTGTTTGGTTTCTTAAGTGAAGTGAGAGGGTAAAGGCCTTGTGAAAGAATCTGAATTCAACTAAACAGCGAGCTTTTAATAACCCACCTTCATCGAGACTTTTCAAAGCATTCCACTTAAATTTCACTACAACAGCGCTTTGCACGCTGATGTTTCATGGGCTTGCATATTATTTAACTAAATTACATAATTACAATGACATTCAACCAGCCCAAACTGGTTTGAGAACCAGCACACCTCTGGCTCTTGGAAACAAAATCAAATGAACAAGAATAGAGGGCAGCCCACCAGAGGCCCAGGCAGGCATGCCGTGGGGGCAGTATCTGTCAGGGACACATAGGAAACTGTTGTCTCTCACAGTCCAGGTGATGGAGAGCACCTTTCTGTATATCTGTGACCCTACATGTGCTACTGTGAGCCACTTGGTCACAGGGCAGTCAGAGACTGCCCTTTTCTTGTTCATTTCAAGGTATATTTTATGTACCCCAGACAGGGTCCTTATACCATTTATTGATCACAAATGTTTCCTCCCAGGCTTGCTCTTATCTATTACCTCTGTCTTGCAGCTATTCTCTTTTACAAAAGTCTGTGACTCCGGTTTCAGGAAACAAGGTTCTCTCTTTACAGCTTTTGTTATCCATGCCATCATTAACAAAGTCTCCCTTCGCCAAGACCTTACATAGCTTTCCCTGTATCTTCTAACACTTGAATGACTTCCAGATACATTCCAGATAAGGAACTCCAGAAGTTTAAGGCCAAACTTTTAAAAGCTAGAAATGGAGAGGTTGGAATTCATGATGACATTTTTGGGTGAATAATCTTTTTGATGATTAAAAAAAAAAAGCAAATCAATCTGTTAGTTCACTTTAAGAAGGTAGTGAGAAGCAAAGCAGAATATACAGATGTAAAGCAATGGCAGAAATCGGGATCAATGTCTGTCTGTGAATCTATAGTTCATCTATGATGGGCGTGGATGCAACTCATTGGCCATGGAAACTGTAACCAAAAAACGTTCGAATGACCTGAAAGCGTAAGCATTTATTGAGCAACTACTGGGTAGCATATACTGTTAAGAGTAGACACTGACCTAGAAGCATATAACATACTAAGAGATAACTGGAAATCACTTCTACCTTTGGAAAGCAGCTTGCTCAGTTCAGAATCAAAGACATCTGTCTCCTCCCCATTCTCACACAAATTTTTGCACACTGGAAACATACCAGTGGCAGTACAAATCCTATCATCTGGCCAAATATAGGAGTGGGTGTCATACAAATCAGCCAGAATGAGCACAAATATCTCTTTTCCAGAGTCTGTTTGGCCTGTACAGGACACTAGTCCTAACTCTGATCACAGGGCTTACCAGGACTGTATTAGAAGAATCAAAAGATTTCAAGGATTAGAGGAGGGGAGAAGGTCACACTGGCCTCAGCAGGATGAGCAGCGAGGGCAACCTTGGTCTGCAGCTTCCGTAGGTTCCCTAGGGACAAGCACCCCAAGCAGAGGTGTAGAAGCCAAGGCCAGGCTGTCCGGACCAGCTGCTAAGATCAGTGCTCAGGTCTAAACATCAAATCCAAACTGTATCGAGCAAAGGGAACTCTCCTGTTCAGTAAACACGAAGCAGGATTTCTCACCTACCCAGGTTTTTGCTTTATCTGCTCATAGTAAAACCAGCAATGAACAAACTCCATGTAAAAAATCTGATAATACCAACATCCACTTTCTGGTCATCACCCCCTTTCCATGGATTTAAGAACTGCTGTTAGAAAGCTAAATGCCATTAGTGAAATAAATCATTATCTAAGCTCTTCTCAACAATCCCTCCCGCCCCCAATTTGTGGTGCTGGTGATGGAACCCGGAGGGATCTCTGCCTGTCCCAGGCAAGTGCCCTTCCACTGAGCAGTCCATAATGTCTGCTACTTAAAACATAAGGTAGTCACCTGCTGACATTTAACTATTTAGGACTGTTGGTCATATGCTTAGAAGAGACCAAAGGAAACAAACCCAAAGCCTCTAAAAGCCCCTGGAGTCTGACAGAAAATGACAGCCGTGAGTAGCAGCTAATACTGTGTCAATCCCTGCACAGAGGTCCCCAAAGAATGAAACATGTTTTAGAAAAATACATGTCAGTAGAGCAAAAGTACTTTACACCAAATTCCAAAAAGAACATTTGCCCAGTCGTATAAGTAGATGACCTTAAATATGAAATATATGCAAAATATGAACAAAATCCATGTCATACCAATGCAGCGGAATAAATGTACATTCTTAACTATTTTAACCTCATAAAAAATCAACTAATATAACTGCCTAAATATTCTATAGAGGTGGGTTGAGCAGGAAGCTCCCTACCCTCGTATCACTACAGTTCTCATATTAACTCAAGTGTGCAATACTTTAACAGCAGGAATGTGAAGAACAGGCCTAGTCTATGTGAAGATGGAGACCTATTTTAGAGGTATGCGCTTTCCCTTTGAAAGGCAGCTTCCTCATTACAAGTGTCGGATAATGAAACTCTACTATTCATCCTGACCTGAATATGTGTGAGGAGGCAGAGGGGAGACAGTCCAGCCCCAGTACATCTCAATCCTACATCGAGCTTTTTATTTCTCTCTCTTCCTTCAACTTCACTCTTAGAAGCATTCATAATTTTGCTCTGCTTTCCCTGGAGCATTTCTTCTCAGGATTAAAAAGGGACCTATTCTGAGACAAACAGGATACCGAGTAATGGTGTAGCTTCCAGGCAAGCTAAGAATAGCTCCAGCGTTTTCAAGAAATCTTGTGCCAGGGTGTAAGTAAGCCTCAACTCAATATGGGATACAGGGTTTCTTATACTAGTCGCCACAAGTCACTGTTAAAGGAGAATGTCAGTTCTTACCAGGTTTTCTTGGTTCCTGGCTGCTATTTTCTGCTCCTCTTCCGCCCCATTTTTCATGTATTTGACCTCTTCCACAGGTTTGATCCTATACTCATCTGAGTAACAAAAGAACAAAAGGAATTTTACCACAATGGCAGAATAGTGCCAGCAGCGCCAAAGCCATGCATCAGACTCTTTCCCTTGTAGCCTTTACTTGTGTCTCACCCAGAACAGTCTGGAAGATGCGTGCACGGGCATCTTGAGTCCCTTTTCATTAAGTCCCTTGTCTGCTGGAGGGCCCAGTTCTCCAATTCAGAGAAACCCTGTGTGCCCACAGACCTTACACTGCGAGCAGACACTGAAGAAGAAGCAGGCTCTTTCAACTCTGAAAGTCCCTAGAATCCAGACCCACTGGGAAACACCACACAGCAGCCTAAGAAGACTGTGGAGAACGGCCTCATTCATGCCCAGGACACACTGTCCAGAAGTCCTGTGTAACAGCAGTTTGCAGCTGGACGGTCACACCTTAATTTTTTTCCCTTTTTGAAAAATATAGTATTGTTTATGACTACAGAGTTGTACCAATACATAAAACCAGTTGGAAAGTGGAATTTTTTTTTTTAGGGCTCTTCCATTAAATTCAAGCAGTCTACAGTTATTGTACATCGATACCTTAAAATCTCGATAAAGTTGCATGCACAGAGCCAAAATATCAACTCGTTCTAAGCGGGCTGGTGAGACCCCATGGCTGGATAGCGCAGAAGGTTGTAGACAAAACTGAGACTTGTGTGACAGCCAAGAGAAGAGAACACGGATCTCAATGCCAGTATCCCACCATGGGACAAAACCAGGAAAGCCAGCAGCCAACGTCCTTCTCTAGGAGATTTGGCGATGGCACAGGATGACATTTTCACCAGATTCCCGTCAACAGGAAACGGCTTGGGTACATTAAGTTAAAAAACAAGTATGATTTTGACTCATCTTTGGTCCAACTTGTGTGTGTGGGGAGGTGGAGAAAAATCACAGAAATTATGGAAGTAGAAAATTTCACTGGCAAACTGCCTGGCAAAAGCTATGGAGTTACCTCTAGGAAAGACGGCTATCTATCACTGAGAAAGTTTGTATTTCACGTTGAGAAGCTGCAACATATTTTCTTATGGCTGATGACCGAGTGCAATGAATATATTCCTTCAAAATGCCTTGTGCTAATGTTTGTAGTACAACTTCCTAATGTGGCTGAGTTTCCCCACCTCACCTCTTAACACAGTACTTCCGACATCCAGCTATTGTAACATCCAAGAAACTGTGCTTTGTCAAGTGTTTCTCTCACCGTTCTGAAACTAAGGTATTTGCACATGTGTGCATAAAAAAGACCCAATATCTGTGAATGATCCATCTGTGCTTTTCTTCCAGGTGGCAGCTCAAGGTAGACATTGATTCTATTCATATTTTCTTCATTGTATGTTTGTGCATGATTGCGGTATGCACATGTTTTGGATTTATGTGCACGCATGCGGGAGCCAGAGGTCAATGTCCTGGTGTCTTCCTGTATCACTCTTTTTATTTTTTTATTTTTTTAAGACAGGGTCTCTTGCAGAAAATGGCCATAATGATTCAGTTACACTGCCTGACCAGCAAGTCCCTGGGATACCCCTATTTCTGCTTCCCCAGCAGTGGGATTTCAGGGGTGCACCCTCTCACACAGATTTCTACATCTGCGCGGAGGATCTGAACACAGCTCCTAATGCTCGTGTGGTGAGCACTTCCCCTACTGAGCCATCTCCCCAGACTACTTCTACTTCTTCCTAAGGAAACTGGAGAGACTTACATGCAGTTACGGCAATGAGCCCTTCGGGAATTCTAAGTCTAAAATTGTCAAGTTAACAGATGAATTTGAATCTACAAGTACAAAGTAAAAGTATTTCACAAGCCTGATACAATGACCCATGTGTACAGTCCCAGTATACAGGAGACTGAGAGGGGAAGATTTTGATTTTGAGGCCAGCCTAAAGACACAGTGAGTTTGAAGCCAGTCTGGGCTACACTGCAAACATTATCTCAAAAAAATAAAAATAAAAAACAAAAAACAAAAAAAAAAACCAACAAGAGAATCTCACACTCTGACTTGCCATTCAGATGAAAAAAGGAAGTTAATTAAAAGGAACTTAATTAAAAGTTTGTTTACTCATAAGTTGTAGAACCATTTATAATTTTAAAAGGACAGATATAATTACGTCCCTGGTATAATCATACAGAGGTCAAAATGAAGGTGAAAGCGTAAAAATGAAAAAACAAAAAACAAAAAACAAAAAACAAACAATGGGCATCCCAACTTCGGTTTGAGGCATTAGCTGTTATAAATCACAGCACGGCGACATAATTGCTATGGTTTATCTGAACAATGGTTTATGGTTTATCATGCTTAGATGAGCCTTCAATTATTAAATATAACAGATATCACCATCTGGTAGGCCCTATGCTGTTCCACTCAGGCCCTCAGACCTCATGCAATAGGGCAGAGAAGATCACACATCACTATAGGGCACAAGCAGAGAGTTCTGAGAGAACAGACTGTCCTCTACACCCTGCACAGCTCAGGTGTCCCCCAGGAAGGGCCACCCTTTCCCTCCTCCCCCAACCCCCGCCACTGGCTCCTCCCATCTGGCCTGCCACACTCCAGTGGAACCACACTCTGAGCAAGGTGGGAATCACTCTTCATTTCCTGAGCCCTGTAGGGATCACAACTGAATTGAAAGTAACAGACAAACTATTAATAATTTTCTCCAGTGCAATGGAAAATCTCCTGGTAACATACCTTTCAAAACAGCATTACTGCAAACATGGGACTGTCTCTTCTCTTTTCATCAAGACAGAACTCTGACCAATTTAGACTGCAGGTAGGTTTGATGGTATCATTAACAGCCTGGCTGGCCCACCAGGGCATTGTCAGGACAATACAATGTGACTGAGTAACAAAGAGCGACAAAGCAAACATCTAAGACTACAAGCTTGGCCTAGCATCACTACTTAACATGCGATGCAAAATCCATCCTGGCATAAGACAGGAAGTCAGCAGACCCTCCAAGAAGCCACTACTGAAATCCAGATTTCCTTTTGTCAAAGGCATGGGGGAATTAATTTTTTATTTTTACCTCAGCCTCCTTGTATCAGAGCCCACATGGGGGGACAGCAACAAGGCAGAGTCTCATGTAGGACAGCAGAATCATGCAGCCACTCGATGAAGAGCAGAAGCTGGGCTGTCTTTCTCCCTCACACCTGCTGGCTTTCCTTTCTTCCTGGTGATCATGTCAGGTGGCTTTTTAGAATGCAAGTCAGGAACACAGGCCAGCTGTTCACCCCCTAAACAGTTTTAGGCTCCCAGTCAAAACAGATCTGTGGTGGGATTTTTAGCAACTTATTCAAGATAACAGCAGAGGGGGTGGGGGTGGGGATTGTAGGGTAGCAGCCATTGATGAGAAGGAGAAAAAGAAAAAGAGGGTGTCGATGTAGGTGCAGACTTTCAGTGTCTTGGAAAACAACAGTGAGAGCCCTTCTTAGCTGGAGTACACTTCCCAGAAAGCTTCTGGCTTTCCTCCTCCTCCTATCATGCCTGTGAAAACCCTGGAAGTAGAAAAGCACTTAGCTCCTTGTAACTGATTACAGTCAAGGTGGGTTTTGTTTGCTTGTTTGTTTGTTTTTTGCTTTGTTTTGAGATGTTTAATTTGCCTTTATTTTATGTGTATGTGTGTTTTGTCTGCATGCACGTCTGTGCACCACATTCACACACAGAAGATGGCGTCAGATCCACTGAGCCTGGAGTCACAGAGGATTGTGAGCCACCACGTGGGTGCTGGGAATGGAACTTGGATCCTCTGGCAGAGAAGACAGTGTTCTTAACTGCTGAGCCACCTCTCCAGCCCCGAAGTGGGCTCTTAAAATTATTATTACTATAATAATAATTTTAATAATTAGTAATGGACCTTTAATAGGCCCATCTGTAAGCCCTGGGAGACAGCAGGGAGGGCCTGAGGGATGACACAGCATCTTAGAAGGGCCAATCCGGAGCTGGGGAGGCAGAGCAGGGTCACAAGTACAAGACTCCAGCGCTCCTAATCAACCCTTAGTGACTGTCGACCATTTGGAAGTGTGAGTGTGAAAACACAAAGATGCATGGGAGTCGAACTACTGACCTCTTCTAACAAGACAACCGAAAGTAAACAACAATAACACACACCACACATACTCTCTCACACAACACACACACTCTTTCACAAAATACACACACCCAGAACACACAAATACACACAAACACACACAAATATACACTCCCTTACACACTCAAATATGCAACATACTCAAACACACATATAAATATTTACGCACACACACACACACTTGAATGGTCTGCACTTAAAAGCTCATGTCTGCACAGAAAATGCTGAAGAGATGATTTTCTTTTCAGCTTCCTCCCTGGAAGCTCCTTGAGCTGACCCAGGTCATGAAGAGTACAGAAACCCTCATGGTAGGTCTTGGGGGGAGAACGTCTTGCAATGTTGGGGGAGAAATGAGACATTTCCTCTCCTGATCCTGGGCAGAAGGCTGGAGCTGGACCAACAGTATAAACGGGGCAAAAAGCACGCTTGCTGTTACACAGCCTCCTCTCCAAACGTCTTCCTTAGCTCCGCCGCCCTGCGAGTGTTTCCAGTCCTAGCCCTGTGCTGCAGCATCCCGCTCAGGTGTGTCTCAGGGCCATTTCCCAAACTTTCCTTTCTGCCCAGTCGAAGATCTTAAGGATCTTTAGTTGGTGCGCTCAAAAGTGTACACACAACACAAAGGGGGAAACTGAGGCTAGATCTGTGCTAAGATGGGAGTGGCGAAGTCCACGTACAAAGCCTCTGTCTTCTTGGGGCTCTGTTGAGCCTCTTGAGCCCTGGGTTACTGCTTGGGATCACATTTGGAAAATCTTCATCAGAAACACTATGCTCACTCGGTTCCTTCTTTTCTGGCTCCTCCTCTTCATCTCCCATGTCTGACTCCTCTCCACCTCCCATTCCCTCTTCCCTTCATATGAAATGAAAAAAGCTTATGAGTGGTAGAGATGGGAACCCAGGCACCTTAACTTTTATACATAACTCTTCTAGCCATCGTGTTTTCCAGCTTATCTCTCTTATCATCCTCTTCTCTAAAATCGAGTATTATGTCCCCCCTTTGTGGCAATAGCTCAGTGTGTGATGTTTGTTGGACTGAAGTTTAACTGTAGAGGTATTAAAGTGTACAAAATAGTAAACGTTTAAATAATGTCAGAGTATCTAAGCTCATTTTTTAATCATTCCCCATCTGGAAAACTCTTATCAATATATACTCTGTGCTGGGTTCTGTGAGAAGCTATGTAGCGGGTTGGGGGGTGGGGGTGTAGAAGGTGCCCAAGGACAATAGCTGTCTTGGAGGAGGAGCACAACTTCTCTGAGAGCCTGTCTCCTGCATGGGCGTGTCACTCAGCACGAAGAGTCTGAGAGCATCTTACTGCCAAGGTTCACCAGATGGACTCTAAATTCGGAACAACATTATGCGTGAAGCTGACTCCACTGGAGAACCTCCATCAGGTCCCTGAGCCGCGCAGTCCCTCACCATAACTTCCATACCTGCCCTCGTGCAACGTGATCTCATCAGCTCCAAAGTGATGATTATTACCGAATAATTTCTAGTTATATGTGCCTTGCTCCTAATGTTTTCAAGATCTCTCACATAAGGCTTCTTTTAAAAATTATTATTATTATTTATTAACTTTGTATCCTGGCTAAGGCCCCCTCCCTCATCTCCTCCTGGTCTAACCCTTCTTCCCCTCCCCCAATGTCTCTCCCCTAGTCCATTGATAGGGGAAGTCCTCCTCCTCTACTATCTGATGCCAGCCTATCAGGTCTTATCAGGACTGTCTGGATCCTCTTTCTCTGAGGACTAGTAAAGCCACCTTGCCATGGGGAGTTGATCAAAGAGCAGGCCACCAAGTTCATGCCTGTGACTGTCCCTGCTCCCCTTACTAGGAGACCTCCATAAAGCTACTTTCAGCACATTCATAGAAAGCTTCAGAATTTATATCAAATCCTGATAAATAAAAACTACGCTCAAAATGAAAAGCATTCATGACTGAAAGATCCCAGTTGTTCAAAAAGAGATTTGTCTTGGGACTGAACACAAGTAGCATCTAGTCCTTGGAAGTCTACTAGAGAAAGTACAGAGGTTGCTCACATTTATATACATCCCTGCTTAAGATACCACATAATTTAAGTATGCAAATGTCACTAAGCTACAAGTTCCTTCTGCCTTTTGCGTTTTTTTAAATTCAATAATGAAACTTAATGCTTGTTTATATTTAAACAGAAGATGGCAAAAATTTCTTGTAGTGGCATTAATGTATTTCACAGAACACTGACTGGGTTGTTGTATGGCAGAGTTTCAGAACTGGGTCTGTAACAGAATTTATATAATGTATTGTATATGTTTCATATAAAAATCTAAAAATATATAAAAACACTGACATACTTTTTTGGGTAAACTAGAGAGCAATGACAGACAAACATGCAAAGCGTGTCACATGTGTCCTTTATGTGTGAAGCTGTTAGCCCCCATCATTCCCAGGAGGGCCAGAAGGACAAGTTGTTTTTCTAATACATTTCAGCTGTTTCATCTGTAGTCACTTCCTCCACCGACCACACCCATGAATTCATAGGATGGCTGATCAGTAGGAGAGTGTATGCTCATCCAATGAGAACAGGAGTTCTCTGTATTTGATGGCCCCACAGACTGTAAAACATCATGATTACAGTGAGACAGAATGCTGCAAACATGTCTTTAGTCCTCTCAATATACACTACCAACCTCTAAATCTGACTGAGTTTGTCACTATTAGGTACAATATTTGAAATGTGTTACAGAGTAGACCTGTAGTGAGACTTTTGGTCTCTTAAAAACCCAGGTATGTTATGTGAATACGGTTTTTGTTTTAATCCCAGGTGTGGGATGGCTATATGGCTGCTGACTGTGATTTGCCTCATGCATTAGTAGGGGTGTGCTTTTTGCCAGCTGCACATGATTAATGTTTGGAATTCTGGTGATTCTTGAGAGGGTATAAAAATGCAAAAACCCAGAGAGGGGCCGGAGGTGCTCTGAAGAAGAAGAGGCTGCTGTTCCCCTTGCTGTTGGTGGTGGTTGCTGTTGTTGCACTTTGTCAAGTGGTCATGAGCAAAGAGAAAAGAAGAAATTGAATAGTCTGTCTGCGAAGATCAAACTTGCCCAAAGAACCCAAGGGCCCTAATCAGTAGGAAGCAGTCCAAAGAGATCTATGTCTCCTTTCCCCTCTAACCTTCTTTCTCGACTTCCTACTGTTGGGAGTTGGAAGGGACTGGGGTAGAGAAGGGGGGAAGATATAACCAAATAAAGTAGCAAAACCAAATACATCAACAAAGACCATACACACCTACCAACTCTTAAACTATGGGCAGCATCTGAGACCTCCCTGACTCTGCTATACTGAGCCTACCTGATGTCCCCATCACTGAATTTGCCAAATATGGACTCCTGGCTTTATCTGCTATGTGTCTATAAAGGTTCAAGCAACCTCTGCCCCAGTGGAACTTGATCCTTGTGTCACAGCCATGGTCACTCTTTCTGGAGCAGGCACTGTATTGAGTCAATACCAGAAAACTCCTTCACCCTTTGTCTCAGGCAAAAGTTTTGTGTGTGTGTGTGTGTGTGTGCACATCTGTGAAGAACCAAAATCTAATGACTATGTTCATCTGACTGAATTTCTTTCACTTGTCCTGACTTAAGTGAATCTTTCCTCAATCTTTCCTCTGGCTGAGGAAAGATCCTCAAAAAATCATGACAAAATGCACAGAGATGTTTGTCTGATTTGTCTAGATGTTAAGCACCTGGCATCCTGGGACTCAAAAAGAAGGCTGCCTTGCCTAGGGCAGATTGGATAGTGAGAGTCATGGTACAGACCGAGAGGGGTACGGAGATTAGATGGGGAACCAGGTTAGTCTGCATGACACCTGAGTTGTAGGGCTAAAGAGGAGAAAAGAAAAGGAGAATCAGGAAGCCCTCGGCAGGCTGGTCTAGAAGGAAGTTGCAGGGAATTTAAGAAAAGACTGTTTTGAGGTAGTTCAAAAGAAAAATGACAGGAACAGGCAATGCCAGAAGTTGGTCGAGAAATAGGTAGGTTTCAAATGTGCTGTTCATGAATTAGATGGCTTTTCGGGTTTTAGGGGTCATTCAGTAAAAGTTTAAATAGCCTTTCAATGACATCAATGTTTCTTTTAATATGTCTCTGGTCTCCAGGAGCTTGGCTTTACCTGGGTTATAGAAAACTATTAAAAAGACTTCAGCAGCAGCAAAATCATTATTGGAAAGAATGGGAAGAAAATGGATAGAGTCATTTCCAGTGAAGTAATTCCCTGATGTAAGCAGCGTGATTGGACTTTTAAAATGGAAAAACACATCTGAGCTACACTTTATGGTACAATAATATAATTTCTTTACTTCTGAAAAATATTCCCTGCTTCCCTCATCCATAAATTTTGGAAATGAGTGATGAAAATGCTGGGCGGGAGGAGAGGGGCCTGCTGCCTCTCCTCTCCTTTCCTTTGACAAGCCTAACCCTAACCCTCAACAAACAAAAGAGCATCCCCAGTTGCCCTTAAGTCTCCTTCAAGATGCTCTGTGGGTGGGCCTGGCTTTGTCTTACTAAACCCCATTTTCATCATCCCAGTCTCCTGTTCCCTTCTCTACCCTTTCCACTTGGACATTTTATTATTTCTACTACCGCATCTTCCAAGATTCATCTTCTGTTGACAATCTGTAGCAGTCAAGCCAACCAGCGTTGACCACCTTCACACAAACATCACTGTGTTTGACAAGAGGCTTGCTTACACAGCGACTGCATCTTATCATAGGGCACTTTCCCCTGTTGTTAGGTTCTGTGGTACATGGAACACTCTACAGATTCCTGATGCTGTGAGGGTAGCATTGGTGGGGAGAGACGGAGGGCACGTGAGAGAGCACCCTGCAGGTTCTCAATGGAAAGTTATCTGTGTGCTTGGTTAGCCTCTGCAGAAAGCTCTCCTGTAGCATAAGAGGTTGCTGCTATCTGGGAAGGATGCATCTGCAGTGGAGAGGCTGGCAACAGGGTTTGGGTGTTAAGAGACAGTTTTCTGGGTCCAGCCATCTCAGGAACAAGTTTCATCTTGTTGGCAGGGTCAAAACACTGAGTTCACATTCCCAGGCCCTGGAACCCAACTCCTATCCTGCTTCTTCAGGTGTTTCATGTTTGTCTGTTAATCAGTAAAGGATGTAAAGAAGGAAGTTGTCCTT
This sequence comes from Pachyuromys duprasi, assembly GCA_028658305.1. Classification (NCBI taxonomy): domain Eukaryota; kingdom Metazoa; phylum Chordata; class Mammalia; order Rodentia; family Muridae; genus Pachyuromys; species Pachyuromys duprasi. The sequence continues at coordinate 38,417,469 of CM053759.1, read as the reverse complement.
ATCCATTGCAAAACTAAGACACACAGGTTGCCTGTCTTGACTTCAAGTTTTCCCATTCTTTTGTTTCCTTATCATTCTAAAACTCCTGGCCAAAGTCCAAGAAAGGACATGACTGCAAAGAGCTCAGTCGAGGGTCCTGAAACCAGGTGACCTGAAAGGGTCCAGTCACCCCTGTTTACTTCCTTGCTCAACCCCTTTTGTCAAAATATGATTGGCCAATGGAACAGCCCATACCGCTCCCCTTCAGTTTGTGTTCCCATCGTTTAAAAATGTTGTTCAATCTCCTTTCAGGATCAAGGTTCAGATCCCGAACTGGTCACCTCCCTGTGCTCAGAAAATAAAGCTTGCATTTTAGGCTTCTGTCTCTGAAGTGAGTTTTCTCAGCTTCCACCCTGAACCCAAAGGAGAGCAAAGCTTATGGCAGATGGAAAATAAATAAACAGGAGCTCAGAAGGCTATGAGGGACAAGAAAGAGTAGAGGAATTAGAGACTGCTGCAGAAGGGCAGAAATGACTGTTACAGGAAAGGTGGTGAGACCAGCAACATGCCTCTTTGGAAGTGCTGGCTCTCAATCAAGGAATACACTCCCATTAAACATTGCATGTCTAAAAATCTCCTTTGTACTTAGGTTGAGTACAAGCAAGCATAACCAGGTTCTGTGGGTTCTAGAGATCAGCGGTGACTCTGGACCTTGTGCCTATCCACAGCTGAGTCCTGGACACACGAATAAGCGTGTCACCATCACCTCTAATTCTGCTCTTCACCTCTCGGACAGACTCAAATGTAAAGACAAGGTGGGAAGACTAACATATGAGAGTTCTGACCACAACAACCTCTCAGCCCAGCTTCATACACTTTCTAAATGCTCAAGTTCCTCTGTCCTCCCACACTGTGAAGTTTCAGAGGATGCTATTGCTTAATGTCACCTCCCACTCCCAGCCCCATGGAGAAAGGCATGGATAAGAGGGCTGTGATGAGCTCCAGGCTTAATCATTCTTCTCACGAACCTCAAACCCAGCCTTGGGTTCCCCATCTCCATTGACAACTGTAGTTCACACCCCATCACCACTCACTACAACAATGGGGTAGAGCTCTAAACTGTTCATCTGCTCTCAAGTCCCCCAAACATACTTTTTTTTTTTGAGACTTGCTTCACATCCTTGGCTGGTTAGAACTCACTATATAGACTGGGCTAGCCTCAAACTCATAGAGAGACACCAGCCTCTGCATCCCAAGAGCTGATATTAAAGGCCACATCCTGCCTCACTCTCACCTTCCACGGTGGATTCCTTATATGCCAGCCAGGACAGTGATTTTTTTTTTAAAGAGTTCCTTATATGCTTGCAAAATTTTGCAGGGCATTTTTCCTGTACGTGTGCACTGTGCCATGATCCTATCAGTGTTACTATTTCACTTTAAACACCATTTCTTTGTGGTGAAAATATTCAACCATCCCCGCTTCTACATATTTTGAAACACAAACAACATTATTATTAACTACAGTCAGTTACCCTACTGTGTGCATCAGAAGATCAGATTTTCTTCCGTCTGACTGTGACACTGCACCCATTGATTGACCCATTCCTTCCCGCCCTGGGTAATTTTTTTGAGTTTAAAACCAAAGTCAGGCTTCATCTACTGGGAACCCTCTCCTGCATCTTTGCCTCAGCTACTGGGCCTTGATGCCCCTCTTTAAGGATCACCTGGGCACCAGGGTCTCAAGCTTCTATCCTCAAACCCACCAGACAGCTCCTTCTCAGACATATGGCTTGGGGCTCTTCTGTAAACATTCTGCTGTCTCAAGTACTCTGCTGGCTTGCTTCCATCGGAGGCCAACTCCTTGACTTCTCCTGGCCAATGAATCTGAACACGCCTGCCTGTCACCTCATGATCCCCTTTCTTTCTCCATGTGGCCCTCATCCCCGTCTGACTATAAACATCTGTCTTTCCCAGCTATTGCTTGGCTCATCTTCTCTGGTGCAGGCAAAACGGGCAGCCATTGTCTAACGACATCTTTTCTCTGCAAGCAAAAACCCAGGCTTTGTTTTAATAATATTTGCACAATTAGTATTTCTCAAATGGGTAGTTCTGATTTTGAGAGTTCCATTACATACTGTTTTCTCTCTTAAACCTTGGCAATCTAATAGCTCTAACAGGGCAACTTGGTAAGGCACAAGCAGGAAAACCCTTTTCTCAGGGTGCAAACACTGCCAAGTAAAGACATTTCTTGAGTGAAAGGGGGTAATCAGAACTAAAAGGTTAATGGAAAAATGCTGCCACGCAGATGACACAATAAACGCAAAGGCTCTTAGTATATTAAAACGAAACCCTCATGTTCATATATAATTTGACAATTTCTTCTGTGGTTGCATACCAAGATCAGCAGTGGCATTTACATAGTAAAGCATGGATATCCATGGCTGGAAGAGAATTCAAATGCAATTTAGTTTGTTTTGAATATGGTTTTCAAAATGGAAATGCAATGTGGTCTGGATGGAGATTTGGACCTGTGTGGCTTCGCTTGCAGCTTGGGGGAATTATTCAGTCTGGAGGACATGCTATTTCATAGTTTCTAGATAATGCTATTTCTACTTTGCCCTTAATCTGTTACTTTCATTTCTTTTTTATCTTCTACTTTGTACTGGCCCTCTGTATGTGCCATCTGAGTGCAGTGCCTGAGGTGGTCAGAGGGAGGTCATTAGACCTACTGGAACTGGAGTCTCAAGCTATTGTGAGTCACTTAGTGTGGGAACAGAGATCCTACGCAAGGGCAGTAAGTACTCTTCACTACTAAGGTTTATCTGTAGCCCCACTGTTTTCTTAAAGGCCATATGCATATGCTTGTGGAAACATTTTAAATGAAAATTTTAATATTCATATACACTATAACTTCAAATATGGGTTACGAGTAAAAGGGGACTAAAAAAACTGATGTTTGTTCCTCATGGTCTTCATCCCTCCCCGCTTATGACCCTTTTTAGCTAAACATTTATTATGAAAAACCGTAAGATAATTTCTATTCATGCTTAAACAGTAATTGTTAGTCATATGTTAGCAGAGCATTTACATACGTACTATTATTGTGACATTGATTATCTGGTGCACACAGTTTTCATTCTGGCCAAGGAGTTCAAACATGTGCCAAACATGCCAACATGTCTCTAGTACTCGGTCTCCAAACACAGGTACCTTTGACCTTCCTTGCAATCCAGCTGCTTAGAGTCTGGAAGCCGAAGCTGGCTCAGGAAGAGGTTACAATGAGAGGACATGTCTTCAAAGCCCTGATGTCAGTGTCATCTGAAGACACACAGTAGGTCACCAGTAGGAATAGGAGTCAGAATAGCGTAGCTATGTACCCTGGCCCATACGGCAGACCAGGGACAAAAGCTTCCCTTACACAGTGCTTGTTAAATCAGTGTCTAATAAATCTGAACTCTTGATAAAGAAAGAGACAGGTGATCCAAGGATTTGTTCTCCCACCGAATCAAAACAAAGGCACTGTTTCTAGAAGTTTCTCCAGTCCCTCTCCATGTCTAGCAGCCTAATTTCTTGGATTCCTCTTTCAGCGGCGCACATTGCTCACTGACTGAATGAGGTTTGGGAATCAATACAGGAGAGTTTTTGACCAGACGTCACAAGAAATGACCTGTGCCAACCCTTAGGCATCACCTTGCTTCTCACAACCTTGGTTCCTTGACCTGAGTGTGGACAACAGCACCGAGCAAGCCATTTAGACCTTCTTCAAGCAGGTCACAATCAGTGATCATAAACTATTGATGATTACCTGAATTGGGGCTAGGTTTTTCTCCAAGCAGGGGAAGTTGCTCTCATCTCATTTTAGAGTCTCCCTACTTCCGAATCAGGCTACACTGCATTTCCCTATCACCCACCATGTCTAGGTCGACTCTTCTGCTATGACACAATACTTCTCTGTAGTTTATTTCTCACAGTTTCAGAAGCTGGGAAGTCCACGATCTGTGTGCCAGCTGGTGCCTGGTGAGGCCTGCTTTCACCCAACTAGTGCCTTCTTAATGAGTCAATACAGGATGGAAAATGCAGGGCAGCTGCCCTGGGCACTCTTTGCTAAAAGTACTGATAACATTAATAAGTGCTGCCCCTGGGGCCCTAACCACCTGCCCAAAGATCTAACCCTTAACATCATTACGTTTCGAGTTAGAATCTCACATGTTAACTTGGAGAGGTAATGTACACTCAGAGCACAGCATCAGGGCACTGGTGGGCATTGTAGTGCCCAGTAGATGGGCATCTGGGCCACTGGTCACTCACCGCACTTTAGTGTTTGCTTTCAGTCCTCAGTTTCTTGCTGCGTTTTCTCTTGTGAAACAAGTTAAAGATGGAGGACAGGATGCCTGAATCCTGTATCCACTACCAGCAAGCATACAGTGCCTTCTCCTATAGACTCGTTCCCATGGAACACTCTTAACCTTGGACCAGGCCAATCAGCACCCCTCATGGCGCATCATTAGCCTAGGAGCACTTCACTGGTTGGGTAAGTTCTCACAGTTTAGAATATTGTCATCAGAACCACGAGTAAGCTGTGAACACAAGCTATGATCTCAAGCTGCTCATCTGTAAGTAGCCCATAGCTGAAGAGGCAGGTGGCTTAAAGCCAGACGGCTCTTGCTATGCCTCACTCTTGCTGCCTCATGGAGGCAGGCATGTCATGGACACTCCCCACCATGTCTCTTCTGCTGTCCCATGGGAACGGGGCACTGCAGATTCCATGCCATAGTTTTCCCCTTTGGCAAAGATCCAGGGCCTACCTACAGCAACAGGAGCAACTTAAATCTGAGGGCAGTGCAGACTCCCAAAGCTTCATGTGTGCATGTGTGTGTGTGTGGGTCTGTGTTCACGTGTCTACATGCATTTAGAGGTCAGAGTTGATATTGAATGCCTTTCTTAATTACCCTCTGCCCATATTCTGAGACAGGCTATGACC
>CM053759.1:38389192-38412009 GCA_028658305.1 Pachyuromys duprasi | reverse complement strand
CTTTCAAGGTCTGTGAAGAATTGTGAAGGTATTTTGATGGGCATTGCATTGAATCTGTAGATTGCTTTTGGCAATATGGTCATTTTCACTATGTTAATCCTACCAATCCATGAGCACGGGAGGTCCTTCCACCTTCTAAGATCTTCTTCAATTTCTTTCTTCAGAGATTTGAAATTTTTTTCATATAGGTCTTTCACTTGCTTGGTTAGAGTCACCCCAAGGTACTTTATGTTATTAGTGGCTATTGTGAAGGGTGTTGTTTCCCTAATTTCCTTTTCGGCCCTTTTGTCTTTGGTGTACAGGACGCCTTCTGATTTTCTTGAGTTGATTTTATATCCAGCCACTTTACTGAAGGTGTTTATCAGTTGAAGGAGTTCTCTGGTTGAATTTTTGGGGTCACTCATGTATATTATCATATCGTCTGCAAATAGTGATACTTTGACTTCTTCTTTTTCAATTTGAAACATTATAGTACCTTCCAAGACTACACTAGGATATATTCTTCCCATTTTGAGTTAAAGGCTTTTTGTTTGTTTGTTTGTTTGTAGGTTTCTTATGAGAAATAGAAATTATGCATGGGAACAGATCTTACTGCGGCATTTCCATGCATGTGTCTATAATGTAATTTAGTCGCGACCTCTGTTACCCTTCCCCTTCCTTCTCCTTTACCTTTTTTAGTCCCCTCATCGATTTCAGTCCCCCTTTTACACTTAAGTATCCTTCCCCCAAATTCTACGTATGAGCGAAAACAGACAACACTTGTGCAAACGGCTAATTTTGTTTAACATGAAGATCTCGCGTCCCATTCATTTTTCTGCAAACAACCTCATTTTGTTCTTTATAACCAAACAAAACCCCATTGCCTATGCAGAGTATCTTTTCTTCACTCATTCCTCCACTTAAGGGTACCTTGGCTGATTACATAGCATGGCTATTATCGATAGTACCACATAAACATGGCCTGCAGGCATCTCCATTCTTTTGGGTAATATACGCAGCAGTGGAATAGCTGGGTCATATGGTAGTTCTGTTTTCAGGCTTTTTTTTTTTTTTTAAGAAACCTCCATGACATTTCCATAATGGCTGGTGTAATCTACGTTATCAACAACAGGGTTATAAGGGTTCCCTCCACTGTCTCCATCCTTGACAGCATTTGCCATTCTTTTCTTCTTGTCTGGTGTGGGACCGAATCACAATGTAACTTTGGGTTGTGTTTCCTTGATGGCTAATGATGTTGACCATATTTTCTTTCATACACTGCATGCCTGTGTTTCTTTTTATTATTATTAATGTATACTAATTACATGAAAGAATGGGTCTTATGGTCTTTTTATACATGTGCATGAAGTATTTTATTTATACTGAGCTCTTCATTATCCACATTTATCCCAGCCCTCAACTCCCAATGTTCCTTTCTGTTTCCCAATAGTTCCTCTTCCTATATTAGTGTCTTTTTTTTTAAAAGATATTCCACAGTGATACATTTAAAAAGCAGCTGTATTTCATTTGCCCACTTTCTGGTTGGATTTCTGTATTTGCTCTTCATTTAGTACAAAATGTAACATTATCTCAGGGACACTCACAGCATCCACCAGAGTCAGATGCGGCCAGTGGCCACAGTACCACAGTGACACATCTCCCTCTCTGTAATTATGAGCAAAGTGTCCTTAATGAATCCTCACTTTGTGCAATCAAAATTATGAGAGCTACACAATGAATTATTACTTTGCCTCCCACTGTTTTGTATTTCTAAATACACCAGGAACATTTTATCATTTAATCTTTATCATTGCCCCGAGAAATGAGTCCTTACAAAGTTTAGGCAGGTAGGAGATCGTTGTAAGATCATCTCTCCATCTCTCTCTCTTTCTCTCCGTCTCTCTCACTGTCTGTCTCTCTCTCACCTGCTTCGTGTTCCCAAATTATGTACCACCAAGAATAAGAGTATAACTAAGTCCCCGTAAAGAACAGCAAGCAGGTTCTTAGATGCTTGCCTGTTGTGTCGTCTTACAATACTAATCCAAAAATTTTATAATAACCTATGCACCTCTATTTAAAGGTCTGCTATAAGACATCAGGTGCTTCTTACACTAAACTCAACAGCAATTAGAGCCAGTTTAGTTATTAAGCAAGGCTGGAATGGTCAGTGTTCAACTTGACCTCTGGGCATGCCCTCCGCACCCTGCTCCTTGGCCCTCTGGAAACCTGGGTCCTCTAAAGATCATTCACTTCCTGCCCACAGCCTATCAACAAATACGTGATTTATTTAAAAGAAAATAAAATGAGAAAAACTGGGATGACAAGAAAGAGAAGCTTTCTGCAGACCTTCCAAACAGTTTAGGCAACAGTTTACCTTTGCTAAAAGGATTTGAAGAGATGAAGGAACGGCAGCCTAACCTTCTTCACATATGGATGAGTGCCACCATTTGAAAGGTTTGCCAACTACGTGTGAAAAATGGTTGGCAGCAGAGCCTTGGAGCCACCCTGGACACTAGAGCTCAGACAGACCCCAGAGATGCACCAAATAGTGAGAGACAACGTATAAACACTGTGTTTCGATGCTAAGTTGGAAGCCGCTTGCTGTAACAGCTGAAGCGGTGGGTGACAGAAGAGATAAAGTGGCTCCTAACAAACCGGACACTTACGTTGTACTATCTGTGGTAATACTGGGATAGGGGTCTTCTCCTTGCAAACTAATTTAAGTAGAAAGATGGGCAGGATGTAGCTTGTCATATTTAAACTGCCGCATTCAGTAACATATAGGGCCCTGCACTCACTTCCACATTGGATTCTGGAAAGTCTACTGCCAGACCCTGGGAGAACTAGGGAAAAAATCTCTCATGACAATTGAAGCTTTGCCCACCCTTACATTTCTGCTTTATTTAACATTATACCACAGACTTGCAATTGTGTAAACTAAACTAGCTAGCTAATAAATGTTGAGGCAAAGAAGACTTCACTGAGTACTAGGGAGGTTAAAATAAAATAAAAAAAAACCACAGCAGATTCTTTAACTTTACGTCCTAGATTTAGACTACATGGCTGCATAGAGCCATCAAAGACTAGGCAGACCTGGATGAGTCTGGTTACCCAAATGGTAGCTGTTTCCTGCATACACGTCCTTACCATGCATGCAATGCCGTCAACATGCACCTTTCTCTCTCTTGACTTTGGGCCTGTGTCACCTGCTTGGCTAGTGAAATGTGGTGCATGTGCATCTATCCTCATGTGTGGTTCGTAGGCTTGCTCTTCTCAGAAAGGATCCTTTGCCCTTCCTGGCTCATGGTGTGTAGGACCGGGAAGATGAGCGATGAGTGAAGCAGCACTCAGCTGATCCAGCAGTGAGCGACTTGAGACCAAAACCAAGCCCTGGCTGTAGCACACCACTAGCAACAGCCGACTAGCTGAAGAGAAGCACTCTACAGCAAAATCACCAAATCTTGCCCATGCCCTAAGGTTTTCTTTCTAAAGATTGTAATCTGACATTCACTTCTTCCTATAACTTAACCCAAACTTGGGTTTCTTTACTTATATTTTATGCACAGTTCAAACTGGATTCTGTATAATTCCTGAGTGTCTCACATTATTTCAAACCCTTTCTCATCTAGCTCTCTCCTGAACTCCTGTCCAACAAGTTTAGATTATTCCAGGCCAGGTTCACATGCTACCCCTGTAAAGCATTCATTCTGTGCAGGTTTCCTGGTTATTGGTTCAAGCTCTGTGAGCCCCTATGAGCCCCTAGGCCCTCTGCACTTGTTAGAGTTATATAGCTTGGTCTTTGTGTGGGACTCCCAAGAGTGGGAGCAGGTGCTATCTCTACTTCTGTTGCTGGTCTTTGCGATCTCTTCCTCCTACTGGTTGCCTCATCTCTCCTTAATAGAGAGGAGGGGCCTAGTCTCACTGCAACTTGATATGCCATGGCTGGTTGATATCCATGGGAGGCCTGCCATTTTCGTCAGGATGTAAATTATATGTTATTTTATATAAATTATATATAAATTATGTAAACATATAAATTATACATATAATTTCCCTCCATATATATATATATACATAAAGCAGCCAGCTTTTGTGATATTTATATCTACATCTAAATCTATCCATCTATCCATCTATTTATCTATCCATCCATCCATCTATCTATCCATCTATCCATCCATATGAAGGAAAAAGAAAATAATTCATTCTGATTCTGACTTAAAAGTTCATCCAAATCCCCTGCATCTTACCATGATAGGTATCTTCTGGTGTTTAGTTTATTTTGCCTCACAACATTTTCTTATCCTCTCACAAAGTCGAAGACAGCAAGAGCTGTGCAGTGTTTCCTGCTGTAATATCCACAACACTTAGCAGAAGGCCTTAAACCGCACGCTGCGACGGGAGTGTGGATGAAGAGGAGCCGGGGCCTGAGCTATGTGGATGCGGACACTGACTAGTTGGGTAGCTTTGAAGCAGCCAGCTTTCTGTGATTCAGCCTCTACATATGCAAATTGAGACAGCACATATTTCACAGGATTGTTGTGAAAATTCAACACGAAAATGAATGCAAATGCCTCCCGGTATTGACATATGGTGTCAGCAGCTCCATTATAAAAATGATCATGACAGAACATCACACAGAGGCTAGTTTAAACAAATCCTTGATGGCGTATCATTTTCTCTTAGAAGTGAAGTATTTGAGGGGCTTACAATAATGATTCTAGTTCCAATTAGCTGTTTTCCCAGTAGCCGAGGTTTCAGGAGCTGGTTCCTGGCTTTATAAAGATGCTCAAATGGCCATTATTTTCCCCTACACATCTAAATCCTCCAGGTAGTCACCACAGCAGGTAAATTTGTTACAGGAACATAACTTCCCACTCATAAGAGTGCATTTTAATACCACAGGTCAAGAACAATCATTCTAACAGATCAAATGCCAGGGCTCAGGAGATGGCTCAGTCAGCTTAGCACTTGCTCTATATGACAAAGACCTGTGTCTGTTCCCCAGAACTCACACCAAAAAAAGCCAGGCTCGGTGGCACATGCTGGTAAGCCCAGCAGCGGAGAGATGGAGACAGGCTGGGTCCCTGGGGCATCTTGTCCAGCAAGTGAAATCCTGTCTCAGAAAATCCCAGATGGTCAGTACCTGAGGACAGATAGCTAACAATGTCCTCTGGTCTCCTCACCATGCACTAACCTGCACACCCGGGCACACACATCCACACACAGGTAGACACTGTACAAATGACAGCATTGTTTGAGAGCAACTGTGGGACGAGACATTTCTTGGTGAGATTCTTTATCCAGTAAGACAGGAAACAGTATTTTTATAAATAGAGGTTTTATTTTTCATTTATATTTTCAGTTAGTGGACAGTACTGTTGAAGTCATTCAACAAAATGTGCCCTGTTTCACGTGCCTTGTACTGACTAGAACTGTGTACAAACACACACCTCCATCGAAGCAGAAACTGATTTTTCAAAGGACAAGTCCAAGTTCAAGCAGCTCAAAATCCAGTAAGTGGCCAGGCAGGTAATGCCACACAGTGACCTAGGCTTGATGAATGTCTCTCACCCTGGGTGAGGGTTTGTGATTCAATGGAAGCCACGAGCTGACTGAAGGACAAACAGCACCTTACCCTGCTGATTACCCAAGAAATGAAGACCCAGAGTGTGGAGAGCTCCTGAAAACATTTCAGTTTTTACGTGAAACAACTTGCTTTTTAAAAGCTGCCCCCCCCTTTTAATTCTTTGAGCTTAAAGAAGAGGCCATGAATCTGCAATTTGTGTGACCTTTGCACTAAGTACCCTAAAATCATTCTTTGTTGCATTTTTAAATATGAAATTACTCTGTTAACCCCAAGACACATCCACCTCATCATTCATAACCATCTACTCACTCCACTTTCGGCTTGTGTTTTCAGTTGTCACCCACCAGGACACACGTCATTGCCTGACGGCCCTATTTAAACTTCGCTAGTTCTTGAAGTCGGTTTGACCAGAAACCTGTGTATGAAAGCCCTGTCATCCTCCCTGAGCCTCCCTGGGTACAAATGACATAACCGGACAACAGGAAAGGTCTACCCTGATTCTGCTTAAGCCTCACCATCACTCTGACCCAACAGTACAAGACATGAGTCAGTCCAGCTGCTCACGGTCAGCAAAGGCAAAGGCCTGGACCCGACAGGCCGAGAGGAAAGGTGTGAGCACTCACCGCCAAACACATCTCCGTTCTGGTAGTTCTTCCCTTTCTGGGCTTCCTCTTCGTTTTGAACGGTAGCAACATGCTTGGCAGAGGCACAGCCCATAGTCTCATTCGGTCAGCTTCAGCCGGGCTGAACTGCAAATCATCTCTACAGACACAGGGACATGTTTTCTCTCTCTCTCTCTCTTCAAGCACAAAGGAAATCCACCTTGCTGCTGCTGCGTTGATCACAGTGTGCGCACCTACAAGAAGAGAAAGGGAGACTTGTACCTGGGATTGCTTCATGGGGGTGGGTGGCCAGCACTACACAGCCCAATCCCCAGCTTCCATACTCCGTGGTGAAGAAGGAAGTGCAGCGTGGCCATCCCCTCTTGATCCCTGCTCAGAAAGCAACCTGGGAAGGCATGCCTCACACAGCACATGCTGGTGAAGAGGCATTTTCAAAGAGACGTAAAGAGCGCTATGCATTTACTCAAGGATGTGAGAACTACCGACCTCCGTGCGGGCATCCAAGGTGCTTTACAAATTTGCTGATGTTCTGGAATCTCAAAACTTCCAGAAAAAGCAAAGAGCACTGGGGAGGGCCACACCGTGCCTCGCTGCCACCCCTCCCTGCAGGCCATCCTTCACCTTCCTTCTCAGACCAGACCGGGGACTAGGTTATGCATCTGGGGCCGGCTTGACTCAAGAATTAGACTTACTTGTGTTTCCTTTCTGCTCAGCCCGCTCGCTCACTGTTTTAAGGACTGAGCCAAAAATGTAGGAAGACAATGGAGAAAAACACACCGCTCAGGTAGAGGTCTAGTTCCTGGCATGGCCTTTGTGTGCCTGCTGGTCTCTCATACAGGCGTAAGGACTGCTTATGAATAAACTGCTCGGAGCTAATGCTCATTAAATCTAAATCACTCGGAGCTAACCCTCACTCTGACTGAAGTGAGATTTCCTTCCCCGCCACACTGAAGGCAGCCACTGAGACTCTCAGGGTTTGCTGTATTCTGTGTACTCGGAGACTCTGGTTTGTTTTTTGCTGTGTTTATCATCAGTCTTACTCAGCCATCTCAGTCCTGTAAAATGAGATGCTACAATCTTGGAGCTGTTCCTGTTGAAATACCTCTTTATCCCTCCCTCCCACCCCTTATCAACCTAACCCTTACTTCCTCAAGCTCCTGGCAGAACCAAGAAAACACCATTCTTTGGTCAACCTTCACCAGCACCCACAAACCACCATTCCTGCTCTAAACAATTGAGACTGTCAAGTCTCACAGATGGCACTAACCTAAACATAGCTGTAAGCTTTCAACAGGACGAATGGACCCTAGGCCCTTCCTAGAATGGTAAAGGTCATCTTTAGATACAGAGATCTGATCATTTAAGCTATAAAAAAAACCTCAGCAAAGGGCACTTTCCCAACAACCTAATTAATTTAATAAATGAGATTAAATACAAAGGTAAGGATCCAAATCAAGACATACACGCCAACAATAACTGCAGCAATACTATGACCATAACATATGCTGTCCGCACATAACCCCTCAGATTATTATTCTCTTATCATTGATCCTTCACATACCAGGGGACCTTACATTAACACATTTTCATCTTTTTAAGTCTATATGAAATCTAGGTCTATGGATGTACACACTAACACAGGCACACACAAGCTATTCTATTACTTGGCAGTAACGTCTTTGAAACAACTTTATTTCTTAGGAGCCTGATGGGGAAGAGCTGCTGAGAAAACACACACACACACACACACACACACACTAAGGGCTGTGGCAGAATCTATGGCAATGTGTGATTCAAAAGAGCAGATCAAATTTCTGACTGGGTGGCAGCAGCAACTAGACAGAGGAAGTGGTATTGCTGTGGGGTATTAAAGACTTGGTAGAAACTGATCAGTCTGAAAACACTGACCGCATGCAGACGTGAGGAGCAGCTGAACTAAGAGCGGGGCTGGGGAAAAACAGAGCACATTTGTACACTCGCTTCAGAAGGGTCAGGGCAGGAAGAGGCCAGCACTGCTGGTGATTTGAAGGGCCCGGAGAAGGCGTGGCCTGCCCAGGAGGGCTTTCCAAGAGAAATATCAGAATGGTAGCATGCTCATCCCTCTGCCTACCTCATCTAGTTTCTGAAGAACCATCACTGAAACAAGAGATGAGATTGGTCTCTATGGATAGGAGTGAGGAACAGAAAAATCACCCCCAGCCCATAGCAGCTACGGGTTCCTGCTGTCCCTCTCCCTGCTGGTGCTGGGGCGGTTTCCGGCTTCCGTCAGCACCTTCTCAGGCCAGTATCAACCCTTGCCTCCGCTCAGCAGTACCACCCTTCCCACCCCTTCCCCAGGCACCTCAGTTGTTGTTTTGTTTCATTGTGGTTTTCATTCTAACCTCACATTTGAAATGCCATGCTTCTTGTGTAGTTTTTTACAGAGGCTGAAGCCTCGCTCCAGGCCAGGGGTGACGGTTTGAAGACCCTCAGTAGATGAAAACGAAGCGGTGCTGACGCTGCATAGGCTGTTTTTCCTTATGTACATATTTATGACAAAAGTCACTTTACAAATTAGGCAGTGGAAGAGAACAGTGGTAATGACTAATAAAAACAGAGCTATTATACTGCAGTGAAACTCATGTGAATGTGCAATTCTCTCTGGAACGAGTCAAGAATATTAGTATCTCCGTTGACCTCAAGTAACTGAAACCACGGAAGCTGAAAGCCCAGGTGAGAAGACACCTCTGTAATGTAAGACGCTGACAGGAATAACCTTCTGACCCTGAGCAGCATTTCATGGTGCTTCTCGTTCTGCTTACATTAGAAGTGTTCTTGGATGTAAAGAGTTAAAGTTATATGAAAATGGACATGTTGCTGCAGGCTCACAAAGACAAAACATGAAAGATGCTTTTTTAAAAGGAGGTCTCGGCTATTGAAGTACTGGAGTGAGGGTCAGGTGAACAAGTACATTGGATACAATTTGCATTCAACTCAAGTGATTCCGTAAGAAGTTTCAGTTTAGTTAGATATATATTTAGTATATATCATGTGATATTACACAGAGAGGAGAGAAAGGGGCGGGGAAAGGGGAGGGGAAAGAAGTGAGAGAGAGAGAGAGGAAGGGATCTTGAACTCCTGGGCTCAAGTGATTTTCCTGATTCAGTCTCTCAAGAAGCTGGGACTGTGGGCAAGAGCCACCACATCCAGCTAATTACGCTTTAATAAGCAGCGTCAGTGTGTAGGCTCTCTCTCTCTCCACCCTCAGTGTCCATCCCTGAACCGCCCTATAGTACAGACCTTGTAGCACTATTTTGACTTTTAAAGTGACATTTTCAAGCTTGACACGCATATTAGAAATCTATTTCAGCAAGTTCACCTCTTTGGGTAGGGATGGAGTGATCTGAGGGGCAGATCTGTAAGTCATAAAGTTAGTCACATGTGGATCACAGAGAAAACGTTTTGACTATGTCGAAGCACTAGCAGATGTTAATGTAAAACTCTTCGGTAGTAGGCTGTGATGGGTAGGTTCCAAGCACAGAGTGGAAAGAAGATGAGATATGATATTCCTCTCTGCCCCCACAGAATGGAAATGATCGGTGAGGGAGGCAATTAGACCAGTTTCGCAACAATGTGGTCCAGCTTCTGCACATTAAATATAGGACAGCAGGGGGTTCACCCCACAGGAACCTGACTCAACTTTGAGAAAGTGAGCATACAGAGGAGCTGGGGTTGAGACCAGACCACAACTAAGGAACATCATTAAAACACCTTTGAACTGCATAATGGGTTTCATCTCTAAGATTCTCTCACTCAACCTGAATTCAATTTTCTTCTGAGCAGACTTTCAAAAATGTCTCCCTTAAGACTCCTGGAATCACCTGCTCAGGAAAACTCCACTTTGGTTTGTACACTCACGTAAAAACACTAGCTTCCTTTCAGTTTCCATCTTGCCTCTAGCTTTGCTTGGGTTCTTTCCCAACCCCCACCTGGCCTATTCATTTATGTCTCTGAAAGCGTAGCACTCTGATGTGTGGCTCACGGTGCACACCGGTAGGTAAGGTCCATGTTTTCACATATCGTTATTAACAGCATGTTGCTGCTTGAAGCTGCAGATCACAGTGTGAGAACTGAACTGAATCGTCTCTTTGAAGTTTGATGGACACTTCCAAAACGAACTCACAGGCTGGCTTGTTTTTAAGCTAAATGATCTACGAGATAGGACCATCAGGCATCTCAGAAAACACAGAGCCAAATTAATCGCTTATGGTTTTGTAGCCAAAACGGTTGGTAGCCTACATATCATGTGTAATGTCCTCAAAATGTGGAAACCACAATACCATCAAGGCCATCTTTAGAGACCTTTCCCCACTTTTTATAAAATACATCAGCAAAGCTATGAATCTAATTCAATTTTTTATGAGGGAATTAAAAAATGTGTGGTCATGTGTGTGCATCCTTTCCCTACACCATGTTCCAAGGTTCTCACGGTATCCTAAGGAGATTTATTACTCCACACTAACTCATGGTACACAGTAGGAAAGTCTGTCTATATGCACACATGGATTTTATATGCATGCCTAACACAAGGAAAAAACTAGGAGAAGCAGGGTTTATTTTTTTTAAAAATCACTTGTTTTACTGAAAAGTAAAACAAGAAGAATTCTAATTTTGAGGAAAATCAAACAGGCAAGTGGCCCCTTTGTTTAAACAAAAAGGCTACAGTTGAAGATTTCTGATTACTTAATGTTATAGGTAACTTTACCTCCCACGAATTAAGCGAAGACCTTTTCATTTTGGATAGAAATGCTAAAATATTTGAGACAAATTTCCTTGTGAAGAAAAACACATCTAAAAAAAAAAGGAATTAAAGAAATGATAAACCCCATAAAGAAACCCGAAGCCAGAAGGAATACGGACATGAAGGCCCACATGAGGCTGGTAGCAGTGGAAAGAAATCAAATTCTGATCGCAAGGGGCACACAGAGGCTATGAAGCCAGCAGTTAAGAAAGTGATACGGTTTCATTATTAATAGTCCAGACCAAAGTGGCTCCTTTTGTACTTTTGATTAAAAAGGGAAACCAGACAAGGCAACATCCAAAATTCTCTTTCTTCTGTTGAAGAAAGAGCAAGCATCTAAGCTCCATAACACACACGCACACACAATCAGTCTGTTTGCCCATCTGCTGCATTCCCCCATAATGAGTGTTAATGCAAGAGCCCATGGTGGGGGGAATGAAAACTTAAAAGTGATTTCTAATCTTGAAGCTTTGGCACTCTTGAGCTGCTGCTAACACCTTTTCACATTTCAATTTGAATGCTAAAAATACACAGAGAGATGAAATACATTTGACACGATGGTATCTGGAAGTCAAATCTTCCTGTTAACATCACAGACCATGCTCACCCCTCCGCTCACATTCATTTGATATCATGACAATCAACAATATTCCATTAGCTCCAAAGACACATGGATTTTGGCTTCTGTTTTCTTAATGGGAGAACTCATATCTCTGTAAATAATAGTTGGACAGAGGTATCTCACAGAGATATAGTAGTAGCAGGCCTTACACAAGAGAACATGTATCTGTGGGATTTTCCAAGTGAGTTAGAGAGACAAGGCAAAAGTAGAAAAGGTGGACATGAGGCTAGCCAACCCTGGTCTCCACTGTCATAGGTCTACCCTTGTACTGGGCTTCATACAGCTAAGCTTGATTCAGTGGCCTGCCTGACCCAAGGCTCCATGGTAAGAATAAAATAACCAGTCGCAAAAGGCCTCGTATCACCTAGAATCAATTCATCTACACGCTTTTTTTTTCTTTTAAACATTTCCTCTATTAGCAGATGTTTGGAAGTCTAAACCTGGACATTCCTCAGAAGTGCTACAGGGTAGTATTATCTAGACATCATCTATTATTTCTGATGATGTTTGGCCCACAGGTGATGACGGCTTCAATGTGTAAAACTGAAAAGCAGAGCAAAGCTCAGCTCCTCTTTCCCTTTCTCTATCGTGGCTTTCATGAATGAAATTAATTCTTGTGATGCCTCTTGTAGGGAACCAGTTAGAGGAGGAAAAGAAACAACTGTGGAATGACTGTCCTTCAAGCTAAGGGTAAGAACTTTGTGAGCAGTGGGCATGGCTTCTGGGAAGGTGGGCAGTCAAACAGCTCTTGATTAAAACTACACATCTGCAGCAGTGTGGGCTCTCAAAGATATTTAGTCTTGCAGAAGACCAGAGTCCCGTTCCTAGCACCCATACTGTGTAGCTCACAACCACCCATAACTCTGGTTCCAGAGGATTCAACTCCTTCTGACCTCGGCAGGCCATCCTGTGCACATGGCGCGCACACACTCCTCTCTCTCTCCTCTCGCTCTCTCCCCTCTCTCATTCATACATAAATAAAAACAAAATAAATCTTTAAAAAAATTAAACCGAAGAAGCATAAACCAGAAGCAAACGAGTTTTTATAACTCGGAAACATAAGAGTACTACATGGATTTTACTTGAGAACTTACTTTGGTATTGATATTTGAGAGTGGCTATATTTAATATGGCCAGAATTAGTATGACTTTTAGTAGAGAAGGAACACTAAAAAGAGCGTAGTCCTACAATTTCAAAGCACAGTTTCCCTAAAAATATAAACACGCACCCCTCTTTCCTTCCAAAATAGCCTCCCCTCTTCCTTCTAATCCCTGGACTAAAATAAGTGAAATTTCCCCACAAGAGGCTTGTGTTTCCTCTGGCCTAGGAGATCCCACTCTCGGATCTCAGACAACAATATCCAGGTGTGTGTATTATCTGTGAGTACCAGTGGCTCACTAACCCCAGACTTCTGGGTAGATGGTTGCTCACTGAAACCCACCTCTACAGGACAGCCTCAACTACCTCCAATTCTGTCTCGTGCAGTCTTCACACTTTCTCTAGAACATGTTTACGATCTGAAAGGGCCTTGAAAGCTTGGAAAATGTAAACAAGTAAAGCCTCCTCATGGGGGGGGGGGAATGTCTCTCTCACAGATACACTTCTAATGAGCTGGGAAATTACAAAATCACACCCAGTATCTTATGGGAAAGGTTCCTTACTCTAGCATGTCCTGGGTCTCATCCGTATGCTGGAATCAGGCCCTGTGGATCTAGTAGAGAGGGGCAGAGATGGCCTAAGGCAAGCGTCTGAGATGACACCAGGTGTGGAGAGACCAACCCCTAAGTACCTGTTGTTACTGCCTGCATTAGTAACGGCACATGGATCAACTTCAGAAGAACAGAGGCAGAAGAAAGGAAAGAAGAAATGGAGAGAGGGGAGGTTAAGTTGTGGCGGGTGGTTGGTTTTAGTAAGCCAAGGTCAGCAGGTGGACCCGACATGAAGAGGAAAGTGGGAGAGAGCTCTTCCTGCAGAAGCAGAAGTGTGTGGTCCTTGTGCAGCATAAATAAAGAGGCCTGAGCAGAGCTAGGGGTTTCTGGGATGCCAGGTATGGGACAGTCCCCGTGTAGCATGTCTTAAGGCTCTAGAGGCATGGGCTGTGTGCAAACACATTGTAGGGCAGGAAGCCACACTTGGTCTCAGTTCCCGTGAGCATCCAGTGAGCACGAAGCTCACCGTTATCAGCTTATGTTTCTGGCTCCCTTACCAGGGAGATTTCCAAGATTATAACCTGTCCTGATAATTCCTCTCTGTATGTGTCCAGCACTCTGGCAGGCCAACAGTGGATGCATAAATGGCCAATGGATGAAATATCTGGAAACGTCTTTGCACAGAGGTGTGACACATGGGAGAATGCTTTTACGGAAGGGGGTTGCCTTCAGCCCCGTGTCTTGGTTTACCCTCACAGACAGTGATGTCTTTAATATGTTGCCAATAATCAAAGTTCAAAACGTTCATCTGGGCTAGCACAGAGAATTTTAAATGTTCAGTATATTCCACCCCCCTAAAAACAAAGACAGGAAAAAGGAGTAATGCCAGAATTTTCAAAGCTTTTGGCACTTGAATGTTGGCTCTAATCTGATCAGGGGAAATGTGCTATTTACTTACTCTGACAATACCGTTTTGACAACCTGATTCATTTTCCATTTTCCAATAGGATCCAGAGATTCAAAGTAAGATATCTAGCCCTACCCCATCCCCTGTCCTACATGCGTTACCCCATTTTTAGTCAAAATCAACACATGGGCTGCAACACTGCCAATGGACCCACCCATTTGATAGACTATAAAACCTATCAAAATGATTGATGGTTCTGGCTGGAATTGAAGTCTTTGACTGGTTTTCCATAGCAAAGAATGTTTTAAGGATGATGTCTTTCGGAGAACAAATGATAAATATCGTTTCAGGTACCATAAACCAGACCCTTCCACCTACTCAGTTGGATTGAGCTTGCTTGTTTTTTAGTATCTCCTTTTTCTTTCGTCTTGTTCTCTGATAAGGAGAAGGGTTTGGGGGAACTTCGCTGATTTTGCAACAGCCAGCCAAAATGCCATTCTGTGCAATCACTGTTATAAAAAGCTTGAAGACTAGAATACAAGGGGACAAGATAAAAGTCAGCAGAGGGATGGCTGTGCCCTGGAGCAGGTCAGCTGCCCTTGCCACTGCTGCCTTTAACCTGAACCCTGGACCGGGGTCCTTCTACTTCCCCAACACTTAGTCTTTGATGGTCACCAGGGTCTGAGAGGGAAACCAGAAGTGAGGCTCCCCTTTAGCCTGCACGTTCTTATCTGGACACTGAAAATTGAGTCAGGAGTATGTAGGGTTAAAGGTCTCAAGCTATGGTGACCTTGTAAATGTTACCAGAAATTGCAACTAATTATTCTGAATCAATCCAGCGTTCCCTTCCTGAAGGCATACTGTTCGTGGACATGGTGTTCTTCTCTATGTGTCCACAGCATGTCCTCAGAGAAAGAGACCATGTGACAAGCTCGACAGGATGGCACAACATGAGCTGGGAGGCCCACCGTGCGGCATCAAGACACGCTGGCTATAAGCAGTTCTCACTGCAGACACGGAGGCTTTATCTGAAACAGCGTTAAACAGTCCGCTCCGTGATTAACCTCAGAGAGGTCTTGAAGAAGTAAAATAAGGACCTGAATACATTCCAGTCCAGCTAGACCCTGGCCTGAGATGTGTCTGTAAAATCTCCAATGGGCATCTCACCTGTAGTGGCTACATATGCCTAAGAAAGAACAAACACATGGCAAGCTGTTGATTATTGCTGTGTCTACGAGAATTGCCAACACATTGTCCCCTAGCCTGACTCCATCCCTAGGAAGAGGCCGGAGAAAAGGAAGACAAAATGTTTTCCATTCCAAGATCTTATTGAAAAAAAAATTTAAAGAGGATATAAATTACAATTAGTATTTGTAGATCATCTCTAGGCCTGGCCTCCAAACTTCAGTTTCTACTGTATTGTATCTCTTTGTTTATATTTTGCTCTGCTTGAGAGGGGAAACTGCATAGTCATGTCCAGTGGGTGTCAGGATGGCAGTCTAGGAAGTATCAGAAAATGAATCAAATTCTTACCCAAAAGTTTTGCTTCTCACAAGCAACCTAACAAGCGTCTCATCAGTTTTCCACGGCAAAGATAAATTAAGGCCTTGCAATCGAATCCACCAGTGCTCACTAAGGCTTCCAGGGTGGAGGGTTTAAGGTGCACGGATTTTGAAGCCACCCTGGGGAGCTCAGATTACTCTCAGCCACACCTGCTAAACCACCACAGCCTCTTCCTACCACCTCAGAACAACCAGCATCCCTCATACCGGCCTCAGCAAACACCCTTCTCCCTCGGTATTCTGCCTTCCATGCGTGGCCACTCTAGCCTCCACACTTCCGGAGAATGCTTGTCTGTACGCTGTCCCACAATCGGCCTCAGTCTGGAAAACATTCCGACGGCAGCGGTGTTTTGAAGGAAGACCCCATCTCCGTACTTTCCTGCTGCTGTGTAGGAAGCTCTGACTGGGAGAGAATGGGGACTCAACAAATCTTCAAAAGGCCAAGCAGCAGGCTACTGGGTCTCCCCACTTGTGTTTGCTGCCACAACACTTTGCATAAAAAGAGGTTCTCCTGCCTTACCTTTGCCTGACGCCAACCTTCCCAAAAGGTGCTGGAGCCCCGGATGGTCACCCACCTCCGAGCTCCATCCCAGTGCAAAAACAGCCTTTCTCTCCCAATCATTTCCAGAAATATGAATCATAATCCCTATGGCATTTCTGGTTTTGAGACAGAGTCTTGCTGTGCAATCAAGGCTGGCCTCAAACTTGCCGCCCTCCTGCTTCAGCTTCCTGAGTGTTAGAGTTACAGTCAACAGAACTTAGCTTAGCTCACAGAAAGAGCAGTAAGGGAGGGGGTAGGAGCTAGAGAGAACGCTCAGTGGCGCAGAGCCTCTTGCAAAGGATCCGAGTTTGCTTGCTAGCACCCAGTGGGATCTGATGCCTCGGGCCTCTGAAAGCACCTGCACACACAGCATACATGAACACATATATGATGAAATACATCTTTTTAAAAAGCAATAAAGGCATTTCTCCAGGTGAAAGCTTAAATGCTTGTCACGTGGCTGGAGGTTTTCCATACACATATGCTGTCCCATGTAGCTTCTAGAGGTGCTTTGATGCAGTAAGTACAGCATCTAGCTCTCAGTTGTGCCCTTAAACAGAACTCCTCCCACCATCTCTGCCTGTTGCCGAAGTCCGCCCACCCTTCAAAGGCCAGAGCACATCTCTGCACCTCCAAGAAATGCCGCTCTAGGCTACAGCTCTTCCCTTTCCCTAACATCTACAGGACCCACTCACCATCCTCCAACTTGCTACAAGTCTGCACTTCTCTTTCCATCTCCATCTAACTTGGTCCACTTGGACTTCTCTCTCTGGAGTTGGCATCTAACTCTCCATCTAGAAAATAATTACACACAGCCTTGGGGCATCATCTGCACTTTTGTTTTGTATTGTGGCCTTGTGTCTTGGTGTCGTTTATAAACTTTGAGGGCTAGTTGTGCTCTCGATGACTCTCATCCCGTGTCTGTGTTGGCAAAAAAAAGTAGGAGTCTAACATTTGTTAGATGTTGGTTGGAAAGCTGAAGTGTGTAGGATGAGAAAACTATAGTAATTTTGGCTTTAAAAGAAACTTTTATGAAAAATGCAGCTGAACAATCACTGTCCCAGGCTGTTAAAGAAGTCAAGTGTCTATTATATAATTATACCACACTTCGGTAAACATAGTCTCTAAGGGTTTGCTTTTTTTTATTGCCCATATGACTGAAAATATAGAGGAGAAATTTCAGTGAAAAGTGAATAAAAGAGGGAAAGATTTAAAACATTATATCCAAAATTGATGCTTTTAATCCCACCTCTAGACCAGGAACGCTGGACTGAGGCATCCGAAGCCTCATCAGCTAGCTCTGGGGTTCAAATTCATGACTGAGTTAACACCACAACTCTGCAAGGATGATTCACAACTCCCTGAGCTTAAACAGAAACTTCAAATCTGTCTCCTTCACTGAGCATGTCCCAGACATTTGCCCGCAGTTATCTGTTGAGGTGCTGTGTCTAACTATTTAGTTTTATTCATTCTGTATCTCATTGTTTACCCAAATATGAACAGCAGCTGCTTGCAACCATAAATAACAAATTTGGAGCACAGATGCTATGTTCAGGGCTCAGTTCTTCAGGGTTCAGTAACCTAGCAACAGAGCAGCAAGAGTTTTCCTAAACCATGCCTACATCTACATACCTGCCTGGCATGGGTTTGGAAACCCACTGCTCAGGTCAGGCTTGGCTAATGACAAATCGATACTGGCAGACACACTGGAAAAACAACTGGAAGGTTGCAGAAGCCTCAATGGCAGATTCCAAAATCCTGAGCACTAGGACTGTAAGGAGGAAGGATACGCATATGTTAGGACCAGTTGCCAATTACAGTTTTGCCTTGGCACAGCTCAAATTAATAAGAATCTAGAAGGTCTTAACAGCCAATGCCCAACATTTTTATATTCTGCATACCTGCAGGCCGAATATGCACTTTTAATGAAAACGAACACATGTACTCATTACTAACTACATTCTGACAGACAAAGGGGACAAGAGAGAGAAAAGGATATTTTGATGCTTTCTTTTAATGAATGGATAAAAGTTGAATCCTCATGATGAACACATTTCCAGAAACAATTTAGCCCATGAACTCCTCCCTCGGGTTTGGTTTGACTTCTCAGTGCAGACATCAGACTTTAGAGGATTCTGGTTTTTAGGCGTCATTTGTAGATAAGGGTTCTCCACTTCTTATATAATGCAACACAGAGACTTATTTATTGGCCTTTTCCTTCCCATCCAAAAATGAAGGTCAAAATACAGTAAAGCAACATAACAATGTGGTTTTTACAAACTAATGGTTCCAGCAGTGGGGAAATAAATAAATCAAGTGTAGAAGGATATTTATTTGTATGTCAAAGAAAAAGTAGAATTCTCTATAGGATGACACAGCCATTTCTTTTCCTCCAGCGAAGGAGGCAAACCAAACAGGAGTAAGCCAGGAGCCCACCCTTCATCCCTCAAGAGGGTAATGAGTTCTTGCTAGATTAAAACTACCCTCCTCCCCTGTTACGCTCACTCTGAAACACAGATGCACAAAGACATCAGCCAAACAGCTAGATGCCATCAATCTACACAACAGGAAACGCTGCAGCCAGACCTGCAGCCTTTCTAAACATCAGCTGCATCTAAACATCCTGTCTACTGGCGGCTCCGTACGGTGTGTAATATGGGAAGGGCTCCTGACCAGTCTCATCACTGGGAGGCAGCAGTGACTACACAAGGACCTCTAGGTGGCAGTGTCAAAGACACAACTTCTTACACTGTGGGTCAGGGCTGAAGGAGGGGGTTCGGAGCACAGAGCACTCACACTGTGTACTACACCAGCTGTCCACGCCATGCAACGGCAAGAACTCTGCCTGAGATAGCATGGCTCAGGTTAGAGAGCACCGTAAAAGGCAGGTCTTAGTTTGTTTATTTACCATTCATACCACGTCTTCTGCTCTTACAGAAACTTAATTATGGTAGACAAAAATTTTTCTGTATGTGTGTGTATTTACCTGTGTTCATGTGTAGGTGCATTCAGGGGTGTGTGTGTGTGTGTGTGTGTGTGTGTGTGTGTGTGTGTGCCTTTGTGTAGAGTCCAGATATCAGAGCCAATTGTCTTCCTTACTGTACCTGAGCTCACCAATGAGGCTAGCCAGCCAGCTGAGGGATCTTTCTGCTTCTGCCACCCCAGTACCAGGATGTAGACACATGTCACCACACCCAGCTTTTTACATGTATGCTAGAAATCTAAAATCTGGTCTTCAAGCTTGCACTGTGTACCAGCTGATCTCAGCTGTCAGCTTGACACATCTGGGAAATGGGAATCTCATTTGAAGAACTGCCTCATCAGACTAGCATATCTGTGGGCATTTTCTTGGTTACTAATTCATAGAGGAAGGCCCTGCCCACTGAGGATGGTATCATCCCAAGGAAGGGATGTGAGCCTGTGCTATAAAGGCAGCCAAACTTGAGTCTGGGAGAAGTCCAATGAGCAGCTTTCCTCCATGCCCTGTCTTCCCTCACTGATGGGACTATTGTCTGTATCATAACACAAATCCTTCCCCCTAAGCTGCTTTTTGTCCTGGTATCTATCACAGCAAAGAAAATACTTTATAGACTAAGTCACCTTCCCAGCCCTGGAAAACAAAGATTTCGACTATTTTTCAACCATCATTTCTCAGTATGCATCAAATCAGTGTATTCTAAAACTACACTGTGTTAAAATGTTTGATAGTACAAGCTGATGTTTGAGTTTCTGACTTAAGTTTCATTTAAAAAAGTCATTAAATGAAATTTGGTTTAGGATTAGAACAGAATTCCCTACAGTTTCTGGAGTAAACACTTCTAAACATCCTTTTATTGTTTTATACTATGTGATCATGTGACAATATGGTATTCTCAATGTTGACAATGATAAAATAAAAACTCTGAAAAATCAACTCTGTAAAAATGTTGAAAGTATTCTACTTCCTACAGAATCAAACATTCAGCCAAGATTTAAATCTCTAGGTAAAAATAATCACACCAATCTTATTAGTAAACAAATCTGCCATCATCCTTAATAAGTGGTAAAATTCTACATATACCAAAAATATTGTTTTAAAATAAAATGTCTGACGATTTGTTCTCAGTAAATGCCTGATAAATGTCCAATGTATAAGCCTACAAAGTTATGTCAGAATTTCTTAGTAGGAAAGGGTCAAAAGAGGGAAAAGTTTACATAGCTCTGCTGAGGAAACAGAGACTCTAACTTCCCAGGTACCTGAGGTCAGGTAATGAGGATGCGGAAAGCTTAAGGTTCAAAATCTTACACTCAGTGTTATGGTACCTTCCTCCTCATCAACTCCACTATTAGAAGCTGGCCACCCATACAACTCTATCAAGACGAACGTATGTTATATAAGGCAAAGGGAACCCTGGACACTGGCATCAGAAGAGATGAAGACAATATCCCCAAAAAGCAGGCCAGTTCAGAGCCTAGTTTTGTAAGCTTGGAGGCCCTAACTAAAGGTACAAAGAATGGAGTGAATGAGGTGAGCGCTCTAGGTCACGGTGTGAAGTGAGGTGTGGATACCAAGCTATCTTCAGCAGTGATGCCAATCTCAGCGGGTGATCAAATCACAGCTGGAGACAAGGAAAGACACCTATCCTTCCTCAATGTCACATGGTGATGGAAAGCTACAACATTCAGATCCATGGTTACAAATTCGACATCTGCTTATGCAGCACCCAGTCATGTGCAGTGATTTTCACACCAGCGCCCAGCCAGTGTGCCAGGCTCATCCAGGCAACTTAGAGGGCAAATAACAGCAAGGTTCTAGATGCCAATAAGGTTAACCCAGAGCTACATGCCCAGGGAAAGTGAGGGAGAAGAATATGTCAAAAAGCGAAGTCGTTACTTTAATTTGATCTCTGCTGAAGAATGTTATTTAAAAAAATTATTGGATAACAGTCAATGGTATTTATAACATCTTTGACTTTAATTTTTCCTGATAGCACATACATAAGTTATGTGTAAGTTTCCATCTTTTTATCTTCTTTTGGGAGAGGTGCTGAAAATAGAACTGTCATGGTCAGTTTTATGTCAGTTTGGGATAAACCTAGACACACCCGGGAAAAGGGAACCTCAACCGAGAAAATGCTCCCCACCAGAAGGCCTCTAAGCAAATCTGTAGTGCGTTTTCTTGATTAATGATTGGCGTTGGTGGGCCTAGCTCACTGTAGGCCATGCCACCCCGGCATGGTGGTCCTGGGTGCTATAAACACACAATCCAAGCAAGCCCTGAGGAGCAAGGCAGTAAGCAGTGTTGTTTTGGTTCCTGCCTCTAGGTTCCTGCCTTAAGTTCTTGCCCTGACTTCGGTAAGTGAGGAAGCACGATCTGAGAGCTGTAAAGCAGAAGCAATCCCTCTCCTCCCCAAGCTGCTTTTGGTGGTGGTATTTTTAAGCACAGCAGTAGAGACCCTAAGACAGGAATGTGGGGATCTGCACAAGCTAAGCATGTGCTATACCACCCAGCGACAACCCCAGCCTCAACACAACACCGTTTCCATTCAGTGTCCACCGAGCTGCACACTGTGTGATGTCCGTAGCCATGCGGGGCACATACACACCTGACAATGGCAGCGGTTCCTCAAGTAAGAAGTGCAAATGCTGGCGTCTGCGGGCTCACCGAGTGGCTCTCTTCCTACCTCTTACTCATCTCCATTCAATTCTTTTGATCACCACGTACCAAGAAGATCTTGAATTAAAACTGTGGCTAGATATCTACAGAGAAACAGAAATGATATCTATCCACGGGGGAGCTGTTTTCTCCCAGGGCACTTGGCGGCTTTGCTGTCGTGGGTCTAGAAAGGACCATGGATGGAGTTCTAGTAGGAAAATGGCTACAAATGAGCTGGAGAGTAACAGGGTAGAAAAAAAATCACCATATGCTAAGGTGCTATGGAAGATGAGAAAACTTGAGACCAACCAGAGGAAGAGTTGAGAGAAGAAATAAAGAGAAGTGAACGGATATGAAAGTCTTTGAGGATGTCCTGTTTTTCTTCCCCTCCCCCCAAGGCCAAGTCTTCTTTTTGTCTGTGGTACTTTTTGACACATGGTAACAGTGTAGCACAGCTGACCTAGAACTCACTGGATCCTCCTGCCCCAGCGTTCAGAGGGCTGGGATTACAATTGTGAAGCACCATAAGTGAGTCACTATCCACCTCTTATACTCAGCTCCGAGCACCTGGTTCTGGGGAGCCTCAGTTGCCTCCACCCTTCCAGAGTACTCACAGCCCTTCTGCGACTCCCCATCCACTGTTCCCATTGCTTTCTTAAGTGTCTGTCCCTTTCAGCACTCCCCTCCTGGCTTTGAAATGACTCCGTGTCCTGTGGCCGAGGCGCAGGTGTCCAGGGCATGCTTCCTGAGTAACAGCTAAGGCTTAAGAATGTAGACAATGTCAATAAACAGAGACAGGCCATAACAATCCTGCGGCAGCTTTGGAGTGTTAAGCCAATGCACAGCCCAAGGAACACTAATAAAATCTCTTTTATGAGACATTGAGGGAGTCATTCATTCACAGGGAAAGAAAGGAGAAAGCTGCATG
>CM053759.1:38377316-38388692 GCA_028658305.1 Pachyuromys duprasi | reverse complement strand
GCAAAGACAGATTTTGCGCCTGCCCTGGAGAATACAATTTCACCAATTCTGTGTGACACTGTAACTACAGGGATTCGTGGAACTTTTTTCAGGATAGATTAAAAGTATTAACCAAAGTTGCTTTGAATATCAATAACAGAGGAACACAGTGAAAAGGTACAGGTTTGGTGAATATGGTGGCTAAGATGCCTCTCTCGGTGATGACGGGTCACACTGCTACTGCATAAAGCAAATGAGACATGACCTTGTCACGGAAAACTCAGACGTCGTTTCTAGAGCAAACAGGAGAGACCCACGGCCTCTCTAGTGGTGACCCCACCAATAAGAGCTTGAGGTCAGTGCATCCGCAGTGGTGACCCCAGTGATGATGGGGGGTGGGATGGGGGGAATCACTAGATCTCTAGCTCTTGTCTGTGATCTTAGCCCTCAGGTGGCTGAGGTGGGTGGACTTCATTGAATCTGATGCCAGCCTGGATTACAGCATGAGACTCTGTTTCAGAACAAAACAGTACAGGCTGGAGAGACGGCTCAGAGATTAAGAGCACTGGTTGCTCTTTCAGAGGTCCTGAGTTCAATTCCCAGAAACCACATGATGGCTCACAACCATCTATAATGAGATTTGGTGCACTCTCGTGGCTTGCAAGCATACATGCAGGCAGAATACTGTATACAAAATAAGTAAATAAATCTAAGAAAGGAAGAAAGACAGAGAGAGAGAGAGAGAAAGAGCGCTTCCTACGAGATGCTGCAGTGATAGACCATCCTTCCTTCAGGGTTCTCCCATCAGCTAGCTCCAACCTTGTCAATAATAAGACTGCAAACGGTCTATGGAAAGCATTCCTCCAGAGTGCATCTATACCCCACAGGCAGCTGTCTAGGGATGCAAGAAGAATCTCATACTGTCACCAACGGGGAAATTCACTTAGGTATCTGGCCTTCGCTTTGATTTGGGATTTCAACATCACAAAACCTTTGCCTTGAAGGGAGGGCGAGAGATCACGCAGGGGCTCATTAGCGCTTTTATTTGTGTCCAACAACAAACTAACATTAACATTTATTTCTGAAATCAAAACAATTTACAAAGGATGTAATCAGTCAGCGAGGCCCTCACCCGTCCAGTTTATAAACATGGGAAGCTCGAGTTTTCTAATGCCTCGCTTTCACCCGCTGCCCTCTCTGTGAACCTGGAGCAAGAGAGGCCTTCGAAGTGCCAAATACTCATGGGCAGGAAATTGCGCAACAAGTTTAAAAACTAATAATAAATTTTCTGAGACAGGGTCTCACTGTGTAGCTGAGGCTGGCTTTGAACTCTCGATCCTCCCAAATGCTTGGAATGACAAGCATGTGCCACCACATTTTTTTGTTTGGGGGCATGCTTTGCAAAATCTTTATAGAAAAGTCAGTCTCTCTCTCTCTCTCTCTCTCTCTCTCTCTCTCTCTCTCTCATCACAGACACAAAACATTAAGCAAATGCTGACAGGCAGCTTGCGATTTAAACTAATGTTCAAAAATCTGAATTAGACAACAACAAACCTTCAAAACCTTAGACCAGCAATTTTTCCTGCCTACAAGATGTGCAGATATAAAGAGGGAGCAGAAATTGAGGAAATGGCCTCCACCCCTGACACTATTAATGATATTCTGCTATGCTGGCAGACAGGAGCCTAGCATAAACGTCATCAGAGAGGCTTCACCAAACAACTGACATTGATGGACATTGATGCAGAGACCCACAGCCAAACATTAACTGGAGCTTGGGAAACCCTGCAGAAGAGGGGGAAGAAGTATTGAAGGAGCCAGAGGGTCAACCTACAGAAATCCTACAGAATCAACTGACCTCAGCTCATAGGGGCTCATAGACACTGAACTGCCAACCAGAGAGCATGAATGGGATGGAACTCTGCCCTCTGAAAATGTGTAACATTTGTGAAGCTGGAGCTTCATGTGGGACTCCTAAAGTGGAAGCAGGAGCTGTCTGCCTCTGTTGCCTGCCTTTGGATCCCTTTCCCCTCACTGAGCTGCCCTGTTCAGCCTCAGTAGAAGATGTACAACTTGATATGCCAAGGCTGTTTGGTACCCATGGGAGGACTCCCCTTCTCCGAGGAGAAGAAGAGGAGGGGTAGATGGAGTGAGAGGGGAAGGAAGAGGGAGGGATGAGGAGGAGAGGAGGGAGAGGGAAGCTACAATCAGGATATAAAGTAAATAAACAACTTAATCAAAAAGCAATATTGTGAACTAAAAAAAAACACCCTTAAAATTACACTTAATATAAAATACATCCTTATATAAAAATGTCCTTATATAACACAGGACCATGTAAAAGTGAATATAACGACATAAATTTCTTAAGACTTATTTTACTTTTAAAATCTCGTGTGTGTTTGTGCAAGTGAGTGTAGGTGCCTGCAGAGGCTAGAAAAGGCTGCTGGACCCTACGGGCTGGAATTACAGGCAGTTGTGAGCCGCCCTATGTTAGTGCTGGCTATAAAGATTACAATAACTCATTCGCTGATCCCTCCTGACCTTTCTAAAACCTTTTGTGAACATCACATTTCATTAAGGTTAATGTTGATGTGGACAAAGTAGAATATATAAAAATTACAGTGAGATAACAGGCAATCTGGATATGTTCTCTTCCCTCCCCCTCTGTATGTGTTGGAGCAGGGGAGAGGGTGCTGTTGGCTAGGTGTGCATATATACCTTTGTGGTATGCCAAACATTACTACAGGTTTCTTCTTCTCTGTATGAAGATACTCCTGGAATCCAATCAAAGGCATGCTTACTGGGCAGATAACATATACCCTACCATCTGTACTGTTCCTTTATTCCATCTACCTCTGGTTATTCCCCCTCGCAAGCTGCTATGGGACTAGGCAAGTCCAGGAAAGGGTAGCAGGTAGAAGTCTACCCAGAGGGACACTGGGCTCAGCTAGCTCTGGCAACGCCCACATCTCCCATGCTCTGCACTTCACTGACTTCAAGTTCAGTAAAATGGGACTTCTTGAACTGAAGCTCGGATGACAAACTCTTTGTAAAAATCCTTAGTAAGGTGACACACAGCTGTACCAGGCATCCACCCAGGAGCCTACCATGCTATCTTCAGGGCTCACAGTCCCTGAGCTATAACATACCCTACACCCAATTTCAACATAAAAGTCCTCCACCAATCTCATGCTCTGCACCCAGGCCCTTCACACCAGCTAGGTCAGTACAAGCATTCCTTTCCCATTTCCTGCCTTTTGGTCCAGCCCCCTGGTGTGAGGAGGTTGCTAAGCACTGAAAGAAAGCTATGCAGAGATACATGATCACACAATTAGATACAAGCTCACAGTTGCTAATCCTCAGCTTATAAATATATTAAACATGGGAATCTTAATTATGACTGGTATCACATGCATAACGCTGAGATAGCTGGGAAAGCCTTTTCTGACTTAAACTGTTCTCCGAAGAATCGAATTATTATTTCCTGGGGAAATGGGTCTACTATCAGAACTGAGTTCAGTGGCTCATGGGTATTAAGAAATCCAGTTGGAGCTGGCGCACCTTGTAAGTCTGATAACCTGAGCTTGATTCCCCAGAATCACGTAAAGGTAAAGGTAGGAGAGAACTGACATAATAAAGTTGTCCTCTGTCCTGCACATGCACCATGGCACGCATGGGCGCATGCACACAGAACGCACCATAATAATAGATACATAAATTAAAAATAAATCCAGTTGAACTCTGTATTGTTAAAAGTACTAGATAGTGAAGTTAAAACACTCTTTTGTCACCTTATTGATTTCAAAAGATATATTTAAATAGAAAGGTTAGGAAGAAAATAATCTTACCACAGATGCTTTACCCCCACATTTTATAGGAGTCACTAGGAAAAGGTGGGGGAGAAAACAGGGAAACTTAGAAGGGGAGAAACACACTCATTCCTAAATATTAAAGTCTGTCTCTAGCAGGAACACTTAAAAAAGAAGAATAAAAAAAAGCAAGCATCAATACAGCATTATCAGATTCCACAAGTCTTTAAAACCCTTAAAAATCAAGCTAGTGTTCAACGCTCATTTCCTTCATATTGTTTTCCTCTCGTTGAAATCAGGATCCAGTCCGCCCTTTATAACTGGCTGGCTGTCAGGGCCCCTTGGCCTCTCTCAAGCTATGGGTTTTCCCTGTGTGTGTGCTTATTTTGTTCCTGGTCCTTTGACCTGTTAAGTTTTGACATTTTGTTGATTACAGCTATAAAATACCCTCTAACATACCCACTCAATTCCTTCATACTGTGTACATTGGCACGTGTCTGCAGACATCTGATCAGACAAGTTTAGGTTCAACAAATAAAATCTGTAAAGACTGTTGTGTTCTACCAGGATATAGCAAAGCATTTTTTTTTGTTTGTTTTTAATCAAGTTGGAGTGGAGGGGAGAGACAGCTTAATCAATAAGTAAAATAAATGTCAGCTATGCAAGAATGAGGATCCCAAGATTCCACGATAATAAAGGGAGGAAAAGGAAAGGAAGGGACGGAAAAGGATGGGGTGTGGCAAGATGTGACACTCAGGGCTGTCCTCCAAACTCCGGATGCATTCTGTTCCACACCCTTCAACATGCAAACCCATACAAATAACCACACGTGCGCGCGCACACGCATAAACACACACACACTGAGCAACAATAACAATAAGTCTTTTATTTTTGTGTTTACTTCAATGGGAAGTTTTGAGCATGTCCTGAGTTTTTAAAAGTCTGGCATTATAACTATCAACATTAGAAATTTCTGCGCTCTTTCAAGAAAACTCATAGAAGAGAATTCATGTCAACTCAAGGGATAACTACATCTTGTAAACAGTCCATACAATCACAATTCTTTATCTTGCAAAAAAATTAAGTATTTAGCCAATGGCATAGTATTGATATAACTATTAACATACAATAATACAGTGACTCAAGGTTGCATATGACACTGTAATTCTCACCATTATCCCCGTGTGACACTCAATACATGAACTGTTTCTCTCTTGAAAACCTACCTCATCGCCTTTGACCTTTATCTTGTCTATACCCCGAAGGAATAAATTTTCCAACATATACATTCCAAAGTATTAAGTGTCCCTGTGTATTATAATTACCCTGTCATTAGAAATCAACATCATGTCTAGAACAAGGCAAGCTCTGATTTATAGCGTAGTAAGTAGTCTGTGGCAAAAAAAATCAACCCAGAAAAGTAAACAGACTTTCTATTCTAAAAGTGTATTTCCAGAAAATGACACTTGAGAACAAGCCTGTTTTCAATGTGTTTGCAAGCACACCTAAAGAGTGGCTTTTGTTGGGGTGAATGCTAAGTCAAAGCCAGCAAGTGATGCCAGTGAGCAGACTAGGTAGGTGACCACTGCGGAGAACAAAAAGTAGCGACGACATACCAGCTTTTTCATGAAGCTGTGTCAACTGAAGGTTGTGTCAGCCCAACTCAGACATTTCCTTCGCTGGGAGGTTTCCCCATACCTCATGGAAGTAGAAATCTACCACACCTTGCTATTTTCTCACTCACGTCCTGTCTATTTCAGCACAAATCACATACCACGTGACCCCTGAACAGATGCTGATTCATTCTAGGTGTTTCCATGCTGAGAACTCAACAGGTATGACAGTATTTTCTTAGCTTGGAGACTCTTCTTGTCTGCTTCCACACCTGGCCAACCCCCTCCCTGTGAGCATGAAATGTTCCCTGAGTGAACATGAAACATCTCACTCATTCTCCTCCTAACAATCACATGACCCGCACAGGAAAGCTAGATATTACATGTGCATTTTTACATTAAAAGCAACTAAATTAGGCTTTAATATGACTTCCTCTGAAGTCTCCCAACTAGTACGCAGGTGTTCTGGAGCCCTCTGCAATCTAGACTAACGGACTGTGGGGTGATGGTTAGTATAACCTAAGGGATGAAACACAGAGAGAAAAGAGCAAAGATCTTCCTTGGCTGAGCTGGGAACACTAAGCCTGGGATCTCTATGTAAATTGACTTCATGGGAAGGAAGAACTCCTATGAGTTAGGGCTAACGCCTTCAGAGGAAAGGCATGCTGGGCTTCAGCAACCCCCCTCACCCCCAAACAAGAATTCTTTCCCCGAAAGAACTTGAATACTTGTTTATTCTATAAAGTCATGCTGGGCTTCCAGACACTGTGAAAACTGCTGCCTGTGTGCAGACCCCTCCAGGGACAGGGCTTCTCAGTTCCTCAGGGAGCACAGAAAGCTCCAGATGCCCTAGAAAGCTTTTCGGACCTTGCTATCTATCACTATCTTGGCCCAGTGATTTGTTTCTGAGCCACCACATCATTAAGAACCTACCTTTGCCCAGCCATCTCGTCCGCTGCTCTGCAAAGGCCAACAAGACAAATGGTGGAATAATGAAGTTCTAAAGACTTCACTCCTGTCCCTTAGGGATGCTCAGGACAGCTTTGGGAAGAAGGGACGGAGCAACCAAAGAAATAAATCAACAGTCTAATTACAGGAAAAGAACTTGAAGTGAGTTCTCCCAATAAGCTAAAGAGTCCTACGTGGTGGCACAGGCCTGTAATATCTCAGTACCTGGGAGGCTGAGACAGGATGACGCTGAGTTTGAGGCCAGTCTGAGCTACAAAGTGAGACCATGGGCTCAGAGAAAAAAGCGCAAGTAGACATGGACACAATACTGCCTTTACAGATACAGTATTTATAAAGGGAA
The DNA here is from genome assembly GCA_028658305.1 of Pachyuromys duprasi. NCBI lineage: Eukaryota > Metazoa > Chordata > Mammalia > Rodentia > Muridae > Pachyuromys > Pachyuromys duprasi. Next base: position 38,381,979 of record CM053759.1, on the reverse strand, counting down.
TTTACCTAGTAGGTCCTGGACCAAGTGCAAGCGTGGGAAAGTTGCCACAGGAGGTGACGTCTTCTGTGAGAGAAGGGCGAAGTTGTCACAGTATTTATAAGCTTTTTTTTCCTCCAGTGAAATATAAAAACTTCAGACTGTATAAACCAGATCTCAGAGCAGTTCTTGTCTTCCCCAGTCCCCACACCATGAGACAGCTAAGGAAGAAGATCCTATCTTACACATAATAGTCTCACCCAGAGCTGTGTGCGCAGGGCACACGGCCTACAGAAATAAAACCCAGGAAGTAAGAATAGACGTGCTAAGTAAATGATAAAGGGACTTTGCACCTAAGCCTCAGGGAAGTGCCTATGATCAGGGGATCTCCAGGGAAAGGCACAGAGTCAGTCTCTACTCGGGGATGGCTCGCCTTTTCTCCACACAACTGTAGTGCTTGGTGGGGGAGAACGAAGCAAATTATTTCAAAAATAAAATGTTATGTGGTGGTTAATTATTTAAAACGTGGCTGGTCTAATAAAGAATTCTGACTGACTCACAACAATCACGTCTGGAAACATCCGATTCACATGGAAACAACATAAACTGAAATGTCATAATCCTTTCCTTTACAGCTTCTTTTTCAGACACCGACTTTTTTTTTTTTCATCACAGACACATCCAAGAAGATGAGGCTAAGGATCACCTAGCATGTGACATGAAGGGGGAGGTATGGTTGAAGGAGTGGCGGCAGCAAGAAGGGGTGGGAGAGGGCATTGTGGAGGAGGATACAAACAAGGTATGATGATATTAAATGCCATCATGAGACCAATTACTTTGTATACTAAATTAAAACTGATTTAAAACAGGAAAGAAAGAGATTTTTGCAAAGATTATCAACTCTAGAAGAATAAAGACGTTAATCTTAATCAAATAAGTTCAGATCCTCCGATTATTTAAGGATCTAATCCAAGTCTTGACCCAGAAAGTATATGTCAATCACTAGAAATATGGGATTCAGGCCAAACTGATAAGTGCCATAGGGAAACTAATGGCCACTCTAAGTAAAGCTCTCCAGTAATTGTATGTGCCTAGAGTCACCCCATCCCAGGAGCCTGCCAGCCAAAGGGTCGGGTCACCAGCATTCATGAAGATCAATTAATGCTCTCTATTTTCACATGTCACATTTCTCACAAAGTTTACTATAATCCTCTTTTATATAGCTCCATGATACCAATCAAAAAAATTCAAAGAGACGAAGGGACTTCATGGAGGTTCTACTTCTAACAGTCACAGAACTACTGTGTGTGGCCTGCCCTGACTGACAGTCTAGATTGCATCAAGTGCTGTGAGTGTCTGTTGGAGGATGTTTTTATCCATGGTGTAGCCACATGCTGGTCTCTTTGGCCAGAGATCTAGTTTCGGTTCTGACTTAGGCAGTGTCATTACTACGAAGCTTCTTCAGTCTTGGTATGTTGTAAACATTGGTATCCATCACCTTCTGATTGGTTAAATAAAGAGCTGGACAGCCAACGGCTGGGCAGGAGAGGAAAAGGCAGGAGAAGAGAGAGAGAGAGAAAGAGAGAGAGAGATCTGTCTCAGGTGGGAACTAGGAGAATTGGCACTGGGAACATCGATGAAGAAGCAGGTACCAGAGCAAGACTAAGATGGCAGGTAATGGGCCATGTGGCAGGAAGTAGGCCAGGCCAGTGTCAGAATAGCTGAGTATCTGCCCAACTATAGTGTCTGAAGCTTTTAATAAATATAATGGTCTCATGTCATTATTCAGACAAGGGTGGGCATAGAAAGAACCTCGTATTTTACAGTTGCCATTTTAAAGCTATTTACAAACATTTTTCCATTTCATCAGACCACTACCAACCAAGGTAGTTTCTACTTTAGAGACGACTAACCTATAGCTAAGTAACTTGCAAGTTCATCCAGGAGTAAGGGGAAAGTTAAGACTTGAATCAAGGGCCATGTGACCCTGGAGTCCAAGGTGCATTTCACTATCAGCATCTTCTATTTACTGATCACACCATAACTGAACAGAAGCCAAAGGTTGGACTGTGACAGTCATTGTTATTGTCCATATGAACAGTGAAAACAAACAGCCAAGCCCTGTCAACATCCATACCTGCTGTACATGAAATACTACAAAAACAAACTAACACATTACTTTCATTACTGCCCAGTTCTTTAGCAGTAATCACAAACTCTCGGTTATCTTGGGGTTTACGGCAGCTTTACGTACACTAATAAGTTTTCCAAGAAGCTCAGAAGTATACATTTACTTCACAACGGCTAGACTTCTAGTTCCACCCAATCACTGATAAAATGAGAATCATACAATCCATCTCCCAGGGATTCAGCGCAGGATTTAAGGAAGGTCATGTGTGTGCTTAGTTTTGATGTACACAGTCACTCAAAACTGTTGTAATTACACAGACTGCGCCTGCCATCTCATCTGGAAGTGAACCGAAAAGTAGGAAAGCCCTTTTAGATTCACTGAGAATAAAAGGATAAACAGCCCAGGGAATACATTCTAATTGTGTTATGTTAAAATGAGAGCCCATGCCTGGAAACAGGTACCTATAAAGTCAGGGCAGATCTGATACCTGACTTCCAAACAAAATAGATGCCCCTCACCATCTAGTCCTAAAAAGAAACAAAATAATTATGAAGACTCTCTCAATATAGGAAAGGCTTAAGAATGAGCTGTGGGAATTAATTAATGTTGAAAGAGAAGGGACAGATAGAGCATGGTCAAAGAGTGAATAAGAGAAACATGGTAACTCACTAAAAATAACTCCATCACAAAAAATTAAGAGGAAGCTGTACTGAGGTGCAGTGTCTATTTAGCCCGGGATGGAAATTTCCACCAACCAAAAGAGGAAGACTTCTAGCAGAAGAAGGCAGCTCTCCCTCCATGCCACTCCAAAGGAAGCAAGTGGAACTTCAGGAGCTAGGGTGGCTGAGCTAAACAAGCCACAGGAGAGAGGGGCCATTAGGTTCAAACATAAGGAGACATGTCTCCTAGCCTTTGACAAACGCAAAGCCTCTCAAGGACTAGACCTTTTTAGGGAAGTTGGAATCTGGTGAGCCTCTTTCACTAAAGAAAACAAGGTTTCTGTTGTGTGACAAAACTTTTCCTGGCGAGACACAACACATACTGTCTACTCACTCCAGATAGGGATCCCAAAACAGACCAAAGAAAAGATATCACCAAAGTCCTATAAGTTTTACTGGGGTTGCTTATAGGAGTATGGGCGAGGGGTGACTGACAGGGGCAGAAATGACTCACCAAGGCCCACCCCAGGCATGGTTCCTCACAAAGCTGGGGAACCTGAAGCACACTGCACAGGCTGAAGCCACTCAAGAGGTCAGAATGCACTCTTTCCCAGTGACTGCTCTACAACTTTGATGAGCCTCGGAGAGTCTGAGAGCCTTCCCTCACAGCTTGGCTTACCTGAGAGTCTCCCTTCTGCCTAGCTTGTCTTTGAGTCAGTCGCTTTTGTTGCTTACTCTGGCAGGGAGGGGCTGAGTGAATCTGGTCAGTTTTGGGGACTTCCTGAAGCTATTTTGAGTTGTTTACCTTCCTGTTTAAGGAGCTTCCCTAAGGGATGGAATGTTTCCATCTCAGACATTTTCTTAGTAATGTTTACCATAATTGCCGAATGTGTAACTTAAGGGTATCTTAAAGTGACACACAACTTCACAAACCTACCCCCCTCATCCACCACTGTTACAAACACACACACACACACACACACACACACACACGCACGCACGCACGCACGCACGCACGCACGCAAACACACACACAGTTTTCAGGTATAAGCCTTGCAAATATTGACAACACTTCTCCAAACCTACGTTACTGCCTTGCTACTCTGACGCTCTACTGACTGAGCTATCTGAGCTCAATGCCTTGCTATTCTGAAGCAAGTTTAACTTCTTAGTGTCTTTCAAAGAAACTTGGAGAAAGTCAGAGGACTTTCCTCAAGGTAAGTATGTAGACAAAATTTTTAATTAAACAAAGAAGCAAACAAACAAGTAAATGGATACGTTTTCTGATGCTGCTAATCTTGAAGCAAGCTTTCCAAAGCTATCAATATCTACTGTGGAGGAATCAGAAATCACTTCCCATTACTCTGTCCCCCCAAAATCATTCTAAAACCCATCTTCATGGCCTCATGAGACTCTTCCCCATCAGAACTGGGGAAGCAGAACCAGGAAATGAATATAACATGATTCCTCAAGTTATCATATTTGAAGAAATCAATTGACTACCAATAGAGCAAGCTCTTGAGTTCCTTTTTTGCCCCCAAATCAACCACGAGAAAGAAAAAGCCCTTAACGAATCATTAAACTCAATGCTTACACCACTTTTCTTTGCGTCATAACCATAACTATCCTCTTTAACACTTAAGACGATGTCCCATTACAAATGCTGAATGACCTCTCAGGAAATTCACAAACTGTTGGGTTGGTCTCAAGTATTTTACAAATTTTATTAGCCAGTTTCTATTTTAACTAAATCACAGAATGTACTCCTGGCTTTTTTTTGTGTAATACATAGCAGAGAATAGGGAAGGAAGGAAGGAAGGAAGGAAGGAAGGAAGGAAGGAAGGAAGGAAGGAAGGAAGGAAGGAAGGAAGGAAGGAAGGAAGGAAGGAAGGAAGGA
>CM053759.1:38347681-38377216 GCA_028658305.1 Pachyuromys duprasi | reverse complement strand
CCATGTCACTTCATCTGTATAGCTGTATAAATGAGGGCCTGCCCAGATAAGGTAAACCTGTTTGAACTGGTTATTTTTCTCACTGCTGTGACACTGTCTGGTGGGAGCAACTTAAGGGAGAAAGGAGTTCCTCGTGATGGGAAAGGCCTGGCTGAAGGAGCAGGTCAGCTCATGGCAACAGGAGCACAGGGCATTTGTTTACGGAGCAGAAAGCTGAGAACAGGCTAAGGGCTTGCAGCATGACTCCAACAACCTCTATCCATAAGCCAGGCCCTGTCTCCCACGGGTTCCACAGCCATCTCTGACAGCACTACCACAACACTGCTCAAGCTCAAACAGCCAACCAGCGTGAGGACCAGACTGATGTGAACTAACAAGCCAGGGACAGAAAAGTAACATTCTGAATGATGTGTCGTGACTGCAACCCTAGGATGTAGCTTGCTACCCCTCACCTCTTCCTTTTCTGGCAGTGATGAGATCCTTTTTGCATTTAAGGTGACCATATTCTTGGGGCTCTTTTCGGGCTGCAGAAAACTTTGCAAAGGTCTATAGTTTGGGTCTGAAATGCCTCCCAAACACCTACATTTTAAAGGATTAATCCCAGCTTGGACTATAGGGAGGGAGTAGATGTTTCAGGAGGTTGGGCCTAGGGGAAATTTTTAAGATTTTTAGGATATCATGAAAGGGGTTCTGGGATCACAGCTCTTTCCTCTTTCTGTCTCTCACATGAGTCATGAGATGAATGGCCTGGTTTGCCAGTACTCTTGGCATTTAGTACTGCCTCCCTCCCTCAAGTCTCAAAGCAATAGTGATCATCACCAATGGATTGAATTCTCCCAGACTCCGAGCCAAAATAACTCTCTTCATAAGCAAATCGTTCAGCATATTCTTTATAGCACAAAGGTATTTAAGAACACACAAAACATAGTCCCTACCCTTAAGGGGTGCACAGTCTTAATAAAGAGTTGTATCTTACCAGCAGAGCTTCCCGCAACAGGGTCACCAAGAGGAGTACTGACCCGTCGCCCTCTGAAACTTGTACCCCAGTCCTGGAGGCCAATCTACACCTGACCTTGAGCAATTCTGTCGGCTTAGTATGTCTTGCTGGGATAACTGCTTCCTCACATGCTGTGAGGTGAAAGCTGCAAACATCACAACGGGGAGCAGAAAGGGCCACACACCTGCCCTTCCAGCACCATATCATCCGAAGGGAGAAAGGTAAGAGTGTCTCCCCTGGGTGATTACAGAAGCCTGAGACCACTTCCAGCTCTTGAATTCCTAACACAACCATTAAAAAGGCTGTGTCCTCAGTGTGCCAGCCTTTGAAAGCCGGACAGTACAGAGCATGGAAATGAGCGAAGTCCTACATCACACCGACCAGAGAAACAAGTCAGCTCCTAAAAGTTACTAAGAGTGTGAACTCTAACTTCCTATTTTTATTTGACTTTAGTATAAATATATAGCTTTTATTTACGGTGTGTATGTGTGTTATGTGCGAGCGAGTGAGCATGAAGAATCATTTGCTCAGAGGTCAACATGAGGGAGGTAGCTCTCTCTTTCTACTGTGTGGGTTCCAGGGATCCAGTGCCTTCCGACTTGATGAGATAAAAGCATGCACTTTGTGGTCTGCCTTAGAAAGCACTGATCCTGAATGTCACTGCAGACATTCTGAGGGTGAACAAAAGTTTGTTTTTTTTTAAAGATGCTAGACCTTGTCTTTGGATGTCAACTACGATCATAAAAACATCAAATTTCCACTTAAGATTCTTGTTTCCATCCCTAAATGTAGCAAAAGCAAGAACAGGGAGTTACTAATTACCTCAAGGATTTGGAAAGCCTCTCATGTTTTCCATGTAGGACTTTGGTGCATACCTTAAATCAAAAGCTTATAAATTGTGCAAAGATGTGGGGCTGTGTTTTTCCTTCTTCCTCACACAGGCACAAGATCTTGAAAGAAGAAATGATGAATGGACAAAGTTATAAATATTCCAAGACTAATGAGAATCAAAGATGAACTACAGAACAGTATTTGGGGACAGATGCTGGTGTGGATATAGTTCAGCTAACAGGACCTGACCTCTATAAATTCCAGAACTGTTTTAGCAGATAAAAAAAGAAAAGCTAAGAAGCATTCATAAGTTACTTCATAAGCTTAAATGTCACCAAATAATAAAATTTAAAAATCTGCTTTTAAAAAGCACAAGTAACTGACTGATAAATAAGATATACATTATATTTGTAGCCATTTTAATGATGTTTTGTCACTTCATTAGCAATGAGAGGGAATGAAGCATCATATTCTTTTCAGATAGATCTTCAATAAGATCTATCATGCTTGAATTACCATTAGGAACTCCTCTTATCTGAGTAGGAGCTTAGAGTGGAGAATCCACTAGAACTGACTGAAAAGTTCATTATTATGTGAGTAAACACTATCGGCGCTGGTACCAATACATTTACAAGGAAAACAGATTATAAATTGATGCTGCCTAGGGTTGTCAAATCTGGCATACACACATACATACACAAACAATCTCCAGTTAATCTGAATAATGAGTATATTAGTAGTAGATAATGTTTTTAGTATAAGTACATCCTAAAGCATATCACACTGGATAGACCTACAGTAAAAATTATTTTCTAAGTAAAAAACCTATGTGTGCTTTGGTTTTGTTGTTGTTGTTTTGTTTTTTGTTGTTTGTTTGTGTGCCCTATTGTACATGGCCTGGCAAGCTTAACACTGTCCGATGGTAGTGCTAAGCTGCTAGAACATTCTAACATTTCTGCTGAATATTAGGACAGCAGATCCCTGTCAGTGCCTTGGGTTGCCCCCAGACCAAAATCCAGCAATTCTTTGATGACAGATGGTAACAAATGTGACTAAGCAGACACCTCAACACAACATCCACAGTGTCCATGGAAACACATTCAAAACTGTCTGCCTACTTTCCTAAATTAATTTAGAATCATACAATCACGGAATTTTAGAATTGGAAACCTTCAGAGATTCTTTTTTTAAGAGAAAAATTATGTCATTTGCAAATGCAGAGAACTTTCCTATAACCACAGTCAGCATGGATGCGAAAAGCACATTAACTTCACAGGAGCCAGACCTCTGTGGACCCAGATTCTCTCTCTACTCTTCCCAGGGTTAGTAACTCAGAGGTCACTTTTATGAGTGGGCTGTAAATAGAAAAGACAGGGACTATGGGCTTCTCCAGGAGATCAAATTCATCCGTGTGGGCCGAGTAGTGGATACTCAGTGGGTGTTCAAGATGTGTTTGGTGAACTGCTGAGAGTGACTGTGCTGTCTGGAGACACTGAGACCCGACATGGAAGGGGCCATTTGAGGGGAGACCTAATGAGGGTATATGGGTACAGTGATCAAAGCCCTGCCCACAGTCCTTTCCCAAGCTGGGTCCTCCGAGACATCCTAATAATGAAACCGAACTCTCCTCTCTCCCTACACCTGCTTCCCGCAAAACATATCTCACACTACATTCTTTCCAGACCCAGCTACTTCCTTTCTGTCTACCTATTTTATCTCCAGGGACATAGGCCAGTAGACCAAAGGCTTTTGGGGAACCAACAGAAACATCTATGTCCCTAGGAAGGAACAATTATTTCCAGACAACCAAAGGCTTTTGGAAGAAACCACACCCGGAAAGCAGAACAAGGAGGTCAAGGCCAGCCCTGGCTACATGGGAAATCAAGACCAGTTTAAGCTCCTGAGGGAGTGGGTCTGCCTGGGGCCAGATGCTGAAAGGAGACCCCAAGCTCATTCATGTCAACTGTATTATGGACAGATGGGAGAGAAAGTCTGCCTAGGACCACCTAGGAAGAGAATACCGGGCCTCTGGATTCCAGCACTCTGTTTCCTACCCTACTACGCTCCCCTGGGCTTGCTAAGTGATCAGAACAAGGGAAAATGACAAGAAATATCTAAAAAGGGAGAAAGGGTAATAGAATCTTTGGGGATCTACGGAGTTCAAAGAGCAGCTGCAAACAAGCGGAGATAGGTCAGCTTTCTTTTTTTCTCTCTCTCTCGCTCTCTCTCTTTCTTTCTTTCCAAATGGAGAGAGACTCCAAAAACTGAAGCAGTGGCCAGGTTTCTGTCGACTGCTAAAATGGAGCTTTCACAGAGCTTTTTATAAACACAAGGCACTAACAGGGATTCCCTAAGAATATCGTGTCAAATTAACTTTTATGCCCTGTCGCTGACAGAGCCCTTAGTGAGCAGGAAAAGTCTGGTCCACTTGGGGTGTCAAGAGCCTTGACATCTGAAGCATAAAATAACAAGTTAGGAGCTGAACTCTGCTCAAACAAGCAGAACCTTCTTGAGATACCTTGGCCAGCTGTCTGAATACCTCAGCCGGCATCTCTACTCTGAGAGACCATTTCCTTGCTGGGCTAAAGGTAACACCCCAGTGTTTCCCTCATCTGCCCGAAGAACCCAAGATAACAAGTAGGCACCTGGCCTGACACACAGAAGGACCTCAGTGTCCCCTGAGTGGGGGAACTGAGACACACCCACTGTGTGAGGAGAACACAGCATGTCTTGCTAGGAAACAGACAAGGCCCCAGCCTCTCCTCAGAGAACTTGGGAGTTGAGGGCTTGTGTTGCAGGCTGGATGAGAAATGTCCCCCATTGGATCATGCATTTGAACACTTGGTCCCCAGACCGTGCTGTTGTGTAAGGAGGTTACAGAATGTTTAGAACGTGGAAGAAGTATGTCGCTAGGGGATGGGCTTTGAGAATTCTTAGCCTGCTCCATTTCCAGTTACTTTAGCCAACTTCCTACATGTGACTACAACATGATCAGTCAGTACCGCCATGCCTCCTCCAACACTATGGACTGTAAGCCAAAAATAAACGGTTTTCTGCTGGATGGTCCTTGTGCCTACCACAGCAACAGAAAAGTACAGAGAGGGATTAAACGAATTAAGAAGCATACACATGCTATCAGTGTTGGTGAAGAGATAGTACTGGATGCTGTGAGGAAAGCCATTGGGGAAGACTTCCCTATCCAAATAGCACTACAGCCGAGAATCAAGACAGGATTAGAAAACTAAAAGCTATTTGAAGATACAGTTCCAGAAGAAGAAAGAGCTTGTCAGGCTCCACCTGTGGAAAGAAGGCCTGTGAAGAAGGAACAAAGCACAGGGTACCCTCAAGACAGGCTGTGGAGAAGGCCAAGCCTGAGAGGTGGGCAGGTTGCTGGATGATGCCTGTTCCAAAAGCAAAGGGGCCTGCAGCTGAAAGGCTGGCAACAGGGCAACAATAGGACCAGCCAGGCTCTGAGAAGGACCATTCTGGCTGTGTGGGAGAGATAATAAGGGGAGATAAGCCCCCATTTAGGAAAGTCCGTGTAACCATCCTGGCAGTTTCAGTCAAAATGGACAGACATGGATCACACCCGGTTCTGAGGGTTCACAGTTTCGTAACACCAACCAAGTTCATGCATGCTCCGGTAATAACTCGGAGGATGCACTCCTCGGGGCCACATTTTTCCTTGGCTCTGCCCTTGGTCCCTGTCCTTTCCAACATCTTTATCTTGATGGGGACGAAGCCAGGGGGAAACCAGCAATGCTGCCCAGGACGTAGATCTGGGAGGAATGTTCACCACCATATGCAACCAAAGCGTGCTGTGATCTCTTTATAGAATCGGACTGAGGAGGGGTTTGTAAGACCGAGCCCTTCTGGCCTGTGTTCTCAAGGAACTCTCAGGCTGGGCCACATCTGGGCAAAGCAAACATTCCCGGGGCTGTGATAAGGGTTTCTACGGTGCTGTAAGCATGCTCGCCAGAACATGTACTGACAAGAAAAATTAATTCTAACCCAGAAACTATGAGATGTTTTGCAAAACTGGCCTCTGCCCTTGCCCTTACAGGATAGTATCATCATGAGTGGTAGGGGAGAGGGGCTCTCCTCACAGCATGGAAAGCCTGAGGAAGGAGAGGACAGAGGACACACATCCAGAGGTCAAGGGCAAGATAGGTCTCACCCTTAGTTTAGGACGCACGATTAGCTTTTGTTCACATGCTGGTTTTTCAAGCCACTCCACATGCACCGGCCTGCTCAATCTCATAGCTTGATTGATTTCTAAGAATGTTGCTAGTCCTCCTCCCCCCATCCGCTGGCAAAGGACAGAGCCCTAAAACACAGTCAAGAAAACAGGTCCCTCCCAAGAGCCTCTCTCCACTCTGGACTATCAGATCTTATAAAACCAATAGTGTGATACTTAATGAAAATGGCGGTCCTCCATTCAGACTGTAAGATTCTTCCGGAGGTAGAAGATAGAGATCATCTGCCCCACTCAAGGAAAAAAGAGCTAAGTACCTGATGTTTGTCATTCAACACGGGCTCACAAATACTGAGCTTCATTCAATGCGTCTTCCTTAGGATCTGTCAGAAATTCTGGGAGGAGGTCAATGAACAGGACATTGAAGTAAGTGCTTTCTGGCTTGTCCGTGCCACCAGCTCTGTGGCCAAGGTTAGAAAGCACTTCATTCCTACAAGGTTCAGTTTTGTCTTATTGAAACTAGTTCAACAAGCCCACCCACAGAGGCCACTGTGAGACTGAATGAGAAAACAGCGGCATGAGGTTGGCAGGAAGTTTGAACACTGCACTAATGGCCTTTACAACTCTAATTCGGTTTTCTCTATCCGGATTGGAACACAACTGCATCAGGACATTCGACTTTTGCTTCCAGACTTTTGAGAGATACTTAAAATGTATAGAACATCTTGGAGAAGTTATGAGAGAGACCAGGTAAGAGCCCTGCAAGTCTGGACACTGGAAAGCCTGAGTTCTTGCCCTAGTTTTGTCACTCAGCAGCTGTGTGATCTGAGGCAAGTCATAACTTATCTGTGACTCAAATCTTACCTTAGAGTGATGAGGGTTGAGATATAGGTACTAAATGACGTCCAAAGCCTCACTCGGCTCCAGGCCTGCTTAAATTTTACAAATTTGCTTTTTAAGGCTCTCATAAAGAAGCCAGCTGGTTTCCCACAGAGAAAAGGAGAAAGTTCCCTGACACAAGTCTGTGAACATGAATGATGCACACAGTGAGATTGGAGTACACAATGGAGGAGGGCTGTAACTATCATGGCAGAGGCTCAAAGAGAGCAGATTCAGGATCAAGTCATCAAGCCATCAGGACTACCCAATAATGGACAAAACCAAAACAACAACAAAACATGGCCACTCTGTTGTGAGAGTCTCAAAGGTAAAGACTAATAGATGCATGGATAGATGATGGCAATGGATGGATAAGAGGGAAGTAGAGAGGAATAGGAAAGAGGGGGCCTCCTGATGGAGTTGGGAGCTGCCCATTGCTGGGCGGTCCAGGCATCAGTTGGATGACCATCTGTATGGGCTGCTGCAGAATGGATTTCTATCCCATGTAGGAGGTTCCACTAAAGGTCTATGTGATATTTATTTCCTCACTTCTCTTGCCACTAACTCATCCTACATATTTTTTTTTGTCAGATTACTCTCCCTAAAGGACACCTCTGTTGATGCCACCCTCCCACTCAGAAGCTCTCGGTGACTTCCCATTCCCTGCCCAATTAATTCCACAATCCTGGCATTCTAGGACCCTGTTTCTGCTGTCTTCTGACTTCTATTCATCTGTCAAAGCCCAACTTAGCTATCTCCCCCACCAAAGAGCTGACAATCCTTCTCCTTTTCCAAACTCTACTGTACCTGGCTGTACATAATCATAACTTATGTGGTGACCATTCTGCCTTGTGGCATGTGAAGTTCCTGAACACGAAAGCAATCTTTATTTCTACACCTCTAACCTGAGGCAGAATACCCAACTTTTGGCAATAATTCGCTAAAAATAATTGGAGCTGTTAACCTATTACACACCAAACATTCTGGTAAGTCCCTGATAGGCATTATCCACACAAACCCTTTTTATTACAAATATATTATCCCCATTACATAAACAAAGGAGAGGAGTCCTAAGAGAAGATAAATAATGAGCATCGAGACACAAAGGCAACGGGTGATAGGGGCTGGCTCCAAACCCAGCAGCACATGCCTGCAAGTTCTAGATATGAGTCACTCCACAGAGCTGGTTTTTCTGCCACAGGATCAAATTAATTCATGAATTTACTTGTTCAGCAAACATTTATCCCATGCTGTGCATAGTCTCTGCCTTCAAGATGCTTACACCCTAATGTGTAAAATCTGTATCAGAGAAAAAAAATGTACAAAAAGGAAAAGCTCTCAGTCAAATTAAAGGGATGGAAAAGTATGACCACCGTGCCTTTCCATTCTGAGCAGCTACTGCATGCTGAGCACTGCTGAAAACCATATGGTGAGGTTTGGTGAATATACACACAGCGGTGTGGCGGTGCAGTCTACAGTAAAGAGCACCATTGCTGAGGTCAAAGTTCCAGGGTCCAACTCCCACCGCTGCCACTTTCCTGCTGTGTGCCCTTAAGCAATTTCCTTGCTTCTTTCTGCACAGCAGTTGCCTGGGCCTGAGAAATGAGATAGACAGCGTTTCCTGCCTCATAGGAAAAGTGGAGAGATGAAAGACTCTAAGCCAACAAAGAAGACCAACAGTCCTGCTACCATCCAGTGCTGATAGGAACGTCACTTATTAAATGACCTGCCCAAGAGTACGGTGGGGCGAGCAGAGATTGGTGATTCCAATCTCCACATGCATTTCAAGTAGTCTTTGTATTCAGATTCTCAACACTGGGACAAAACACACGAGACAATAAAGAGGACGGACAACCTACTTTTGCCCACGGTCTCAGAGGCCGCAGTCTGTGACCAGATGGTTTCGTTGCTTTCAGCCTGTGGTAAGGCAAGATCGTCATGGTACAGTGGGTGTGGCCAAGAAGAGCCATTCACCTCATAGTGGCCATTAAGTGAAGAGACTAAGAGGCCTAGGAGGAGGAAGAGCGCCCAAGGACATGCCCCAGGGGCCTCCTTCCCACAACGAAGCCCCACTTCTCAAGGTCTCCGTATCTCCATATCATACCATCTCAGTAGATTCAACCACTGTAAGTTGGAACCCTCATAATTGCCTATCAATGACTAGATCCACCAATTGGAGACCATAGTGCATCTTTGGGGAAGACTTTATGTCCAAACCATAATAAGTCTTCCTCGGGATGCAAATGGTGAAGTTTGAACTACATTTTGAAAGGAAAATAAAAAGACAATAGGGAGCAGGGCGGGGAGGGGAGGTTGGTGGCAAACGTCTGGCAGTGAGAGTCAGTAGCAGCCATAGTGCCTCGCCCCTGTACTATTGCTCAGTCTCTTCTCTGCCTGACATGCATGCTCTAGCAAACATGACCCACTGAAATCTTACCCATCATCCAATGCCAACCCATGTGACTTCAAAGACTGTGTCTCCCAATCCCAACCCCCGCTGCCATCTCCTTTCCACATGCTTGGCTAAAGCATCTCTTCCCAAGGTTAGCGTTTAAAGCAGTAGGTATTTTAAATACTTCTGCCCATATACACATTTGTACACACTGTGTGAACGGATCTCCATAGGGCTCCTAGGGTGCTTATCTTAAGCCCATGAAGCAGGTTATTTTACCGACCACCAGACAATGCTTAAGCTCAGACATACCTGTTATACTAACTACCACTGTGAGGCTGGAGTTAGAAAGCATCTTCCAAACTAAGGCAGCACCACTGTAAACAGTCCTTCCTACTTGAACTTCTGACCAATGGGGAAGAAAGCTGTGATTTACTACTGAGACGAAAAAGAGAACTAATGACCCAAGGAAACTCCACGCTGAATAGCACGCATTTACCATCAACAGATCCACGTGTTTTGTTTTGATTTCCTCATTAAAGTAAAAAAAAAATGAATAAAAAGTGGGAAGGGTTATATATTTTTTTTAAATAACCAAAAACACATAGAAAGCTTCCTAAAGCCAGCACACATCAACTAATCGTTGCAGTTTTGTCTTAAAGCCTGAAGGAATCTTGGTTTTCTCTTGGTTTTGGTTTGCTCAAACACAGTGCAGGAAAGTATTCAAGGAGGAAAGTAGGAATAGGTTCAGAAGAAATGCACAGAAAACAAACCTAACAATAGCGAAAGTGTGATGTTCATGGTTAACCCAATCACAGAAAGGGAGATTTGTAATCATGAAGCAAAACACAAAACAACTGAAAAGAAGACAAACATATCCAAACCTTAGCTAGTGACCCTTTCTCCCTTTTTACCTGTGCACTGCCCTTGCCTTCATTTACTGTGAAACTCACTTTTCAATTATGTGCTTAAAGTACTTAGAAAAGTATAGCCGAAGGAGATTAGCGTGTTAAAAGCTAATTTATAAATTTAAATTATTTTGTGTGCATAGGTGTTTTGCTGCATGTATGTCTGTGTACCATGTATATGCCTTGTGCACAGTAGAGGCCTGGAGAGTCACTGGATCCCTTAGAACTGGAGTTACAGATGGCTGTGAGCCACCACAAGTGTGCCAGGAATCAAACCCAGCTCCTCTGGAAGAGCAACACGTTCTCTTAAACACTGAGGCATCTCTCCTGCCCCACACTAACCAATCTTTAACAACTTCAGTTTAACATTGGGGAGAATACAAGCACATTTTAATGCCGGATAAGGTATTGGGGGGAAAAGGCAGAAAGCCTATGAGCTAGTCTAGCACTGATTATTGTTAAAAGGCCCTAATGGAAGACAAACTCATGACAAACTATTTTTTTCCTCCTAAGAGTTAAAATCGGATGGCTTTGCAATGTTCTCTTTCTTTAGGTAAAAATGATCTATGTCTCATTTTAACACCACGGACACTGTGGTCCCAAAACTGCCTGGTATCTAACTTCACAGTTGGCCAGACAGAGGGAATTTAACTTTAATAACATCTCACAGTCAAAATAATGAACTCCTACCATGTACATGAAGTATCCATCTACAACCCCAAGCTACACAGACAAACATCCCCAAGGTAATACACACAAACAACTCAAAAGTAATTTCAGGCTATGAAACTGCTTCAGGTTTCAGCCCCAAAGATACACTGTTAGTAAAATAAACAAGATCAGCACATTTCCCTCCTGTGCAGCCTAAATCCTGGCTCTCAGAATATAAAGGAGAGTTTCACAATTTCCCTGGAGAGCCCCCTTCAATTTGCTGTTGTTTATTACATTTTTTTATTCGTGTGTGTATGTGTGTGTGTGTGTGTGTGTGTGTGTGTGGCACATGCTTGCCACAGCTCACACACTGAAGTGAGAGAACAATTCGTGAGAATGGGTTGTCTCCTTCCACTACGCACATCTAAGTGATCAAACAAACACAGGTCATCGGGCATGGTGAAAAGCACCCTAACATACCTGCTCAGTCATATCATCCACATCCCTTCAATCTCGAATTTGAATAACACATTCACTGGACTGTAGGCAGATCTGCAATTTACACCTTGATTCCAATTTAGGGATCAAAGGAAGAGTATCACTCAGGACCCCCACCCGTCAAGTTCTCAGCACAAAGGAGATTTACTTTCCCCAGAGAGACAGAGAACAGGGAATAGGAGACAAGCACAGGAGACAGAGAAGGGAGGGAGAAGGGGAAGGGAACCAGGGAGAAAAGAAAGGGGTATTTGTCCCTTGGGACAAAGGACTGTTTCTGAACAGAGAGGAGACAGACGTGACCTATAGAGAAGTGGCAGTTTATAAAGGTAAAATGGGAAACCCCACGTTAGGATGAGGTGTTTAATTTTAATTGGCAATGTTAATTAGGGCTTTTGATTGCTGGACTTCAATGCTTTGATGGCTGGACCTTGGTAGTCAGCCCCCAAAGAAGAAAGGGGCTAGCTTTAGGAATGTAATCTAAGGGTTTTTAGCAAGCAAAGAAAGAAAAAGAAGGAGGGAGGAGGAGAGAAGGGCAAGGAATGCCAGGGCCATGACTGCCATGCTCGAGCTGGCCGGAGGCCCTTCAAAAGGTGTGCCTGGCCACACCCTCGTCTCCTCTGCTCACTCCAGTGTGGCCAGTGAGTCTGTAAAGTGTTCGATCCTGCATAATAGGAGAAATGCCAGAGGCATCACCATCCCCAAGCCCAAATGGTACTACAGAACTATAGTAATAAAAACAGCATGGCATTTGCACAAAAGCAGACATGCTGAACAACAGATTCGAAATGAAGACCCAGACATAAATTTACACACCTCTGGATACCTGATTTTCAATCAGGAAATCAGAAATACACACTGGGGGGGCGGGAGAGGGGGAAGAACAGCATCTTCAATAAACGTTGCTAGTCAAACTGGATGGCTGCATGTAGAAGAATCCACATAGAACCATACTTATCACCCTGCACAAAACTATACCCCAAATGGATCAAGGATCTCAACATAAAGCCAGCTACACTGAACCCAATGAAGAGGAAGTGGAAAACAGCCTTGAACACATTGGCACAGGAAAAGACTTTCTGAGTAGAATACTGTAAGCGCAGGCACTAAGATCAACAATTACTAAGTGGGACCTCATGAAACTGAAAAGCTTCTGCAGGGCAAAGGACACCATCATTCAGACAAAGCAGCATCCTAAAGAATGAAAAAATATTGTTACCAACTATATATCCAACAGAAGACTAGTATCCAAAATCTATAAGGAACTCAAGAAACTACATATTAAGAAATTAACTGAATTAAAAACCAGGGTATAGATCTAAACAGAATTCTCAAACAGGAAACTCAAGTGGCTGTGAAACACTTAAAGCAATGCTCAACATCCTTAGTCATAGGGAAATTGTGAATTAAAACTACTTTGAGGTTTCATCATACACCCATCAGAACAGCTTAGAGCAACTTAAAAAAAAAAAAGACAGCTAATCCTGGCAAAGATGTCGAGCAAGGGGAACACTCATCCATGGTTGAGATGCAAACTTGTACAACTACTAGGAAACACAGTGTGACAGTTCCTTAGGAAGATGAGAATTGAACTACTTCAAGATTCAGCTATACTGCTCTTGGATAGTGCCCAAGTATCTTAAGCATACTACCATAGAGAAGCTTGTTCAACCATGTTCATTGCTGCTGTATTCCTAATAAACAGAAACTGTAAATAACCTAGATGCCCCTCAACAAACGAATGAAAAAAAGAAAAATGTGGTACATTTACTCAGCTATTTAAAAAAATTGAAATCATGAAGTTAGCAGGGTAATGAGTGAAACTAGAAAAAAAAACACACAAAAAAAACAACACATCCTGAGTGAGGTGACCCCGGAAACACAAATATGGTGTAATTCACTATTCACTTATATGTAGATACTGGCTGTTAAGTCAACGATAACCAAACTACAATTTGTAGAACCACAGAGATATACAGTAAGGGACTGGGAGTAGGGGTGGATGGACACAGATCTCCCTAGGAAAGGGAAATAGACTAGGAAGTTATAGATGGACGGAGGGGCTGGAACAGGGTGATCAAGAGACAAGGAAGAGCAAAAAGAGGGACAAAGAAGGGAACACAGGGAAATAGCTGCAGCTGAGGGCCACTTGGGAGGTACTGTGGAAACCTAATACAGTAGAAGCTTTGGGGGAAAAATACATATATGAAGATCTAAGTGAAACTGCCAAATAATGGGGAAGACAGACCCACAACTGGACATCTCTTGTTCTCAAATGAAGCTTCCAGTACCAATATTAGGTTACATTTAATTGAGTTGTTGGCCTAAGGGGTCCCAAACAACCCAGACTGTTGTCAAGACTACAGGTTGCTCCCCACAAACTGACAGCTTAGAACAACACCCACACAACTCACTGAACATGGAGAAATGAAGCTAATGCCTACATAGCGCATTCACCCCTATGTGTTTGGTACTGCATGCTACCAAAAGACAAAGGTAAACACCAACACACCTACACCGTGGTTCGACAATGGTGTCTTTGCCTGCAAGATGTGCTCGGGACAACGGTGGTACAAAGCTTGCAGGAGTAACCAACCAATATCTCATCTGATTTAAGGTCTGCTCCAAAAGATGGAACCCATACCCAACAATGAATGGGTGACTAAGAACCTACGACTAGCTACCCCAGAGACCTAGGGAAAAAACAAATACTACTGTTCCAAGAAAGAAAAGAAAAGTAGCAATAAAATGACTCCTGGTAACACTCTGCTGTACTTCTAGATCAGTGTCTTGCTCAGCCATCCTCAGAGAAGCTTTCTCCTACAACAGATGGGAACAAATATGAGACCCAAAACCAGACATTATGCAGAGAGCGAGAGACCTTGGAACACTCAGGCGAAAAGGGTTGTCTCCATCAAATCCTTCCCCTCAGGGCTCAGGGGACCCTGAAGAGAAAAGGGCAGAAAAGGTACAAGAGCCAGAGGACGTAGAGGACACCAAGGAATCAAGGCCATCTAAATGATCAACATGATCAACCCACATGTGCGCTCACAGAGACTGAGGCAGCGTGCACAGGGCCTGCTCGGGTCTGCACCAGATGACATCCTAGAGCTGAGGAGAAGTAGACACATTCTCCCATCCCTAACCCAGAACTATCTCAGTTGATAACCATCTGCAAAGGAAATTGTTGTTTTCTCCAAAGGAATCTCTCTGGGGAAACAAGCTACTCTTAAGGGTAGGCTGCATGCTCAGCTCTAGATGCCAACAGAAAATGAACTCAAGCACATCTTTGGACATTCCTTGTCTCATAATGTCATGTCAGGACATTTTTAAATCTTCATATATATGTGTGTGTGTGTCTATATATATATACTTATATATAGACACACACACACATATATTATGGTTTTCAATTTAGTGTTCTTATGGGATTCCTGAGCATGCAAACAAGTGGGTCTCTGCATCCATATTTGTCTCTTGTGCCTTTTCTTGGGCTCTTTTCCTTCTGTTTGTGTGTTTTGTCCTATTCTGATGTGCTAGGTTTTTGTTTTATCTCATCATATTTTATTTTATTATTATCTCCTACATGGCTCTGTTTTCTAATGAGAGACAGAAAGGGGGTGGATCAGGGCATGTCATCCTGCAGGTAACTCTTAACCTTTCCTCTAAGGGCAAAAATCAGAGCCCCTATGGCCCTCTACATTCTAGGCCCTGGATCCTCATAATACCCATCTCCTCCTTTTCTCCCCTTTATCATCTCTCTGGTCATGCTGGCCTGGATGCCGGGTTACCTTGCCTTGAATGCTCTCACACAACTGTATGGCTGCCTTCATCTGAAATCTTTCAATAAATACTCCCTTCCCAATAGACCTCTTCAAAATGACATGTCTTCTAGCTCTACTTTTTTCTCTTTTCTCTCCCCTTTAAAAAAAAAAGACACAATGCATTAATTTATTATATTTATTGCCTGCATTCCCACATTAGGTGAAGGAAATACTCAGTGAAGGCTGGGATTTGTCTAGGCTGTTCACCCAGTGGAATCTCAAGTTCTTGGGATAATATAGGTACTTAATGAATATTTGTGGAATGGGTGAGAGCCAGCTTTGGTTGTATTGCTGCCTTTGATTCTATGAGGTACTCATAACTCCCTGAATGGAAAACTGGTGACTGGATATTCTACCACAGAATCCAACCCAAGAAACCTGAGCTGCTAAAAATGCTATGGCTGGCAATCAGACGTCCCCTAAAGGTTCTCCTATTGGAAGCCTGGAGCTCAATGCAGCAATGTTGGGAGGTGATAACTGTGAAAAGTGTTGGCGCCTTCCAGAGTAATGGCTGTGTTTCCCAGTGATTCTTGACTATTGTGGGACTGGACTGGTCACTCAGGAGTTGATTGTTAAAACATGAGGTTGCCCAACTATTCAGTTTCTTCTACTTGCACCTCCTCACCACTCTTGATCGTGCTCCCTCCATGTTCTTCACCTGGTAAAGCAGTCATGATGTCCTCAAAAGACCTCAGCACCATCAAGTAGACTTTCCAGCCAGGAGAATCATGAGCTATGTAAATCTTTTGTTTTTAAATTACTCTGCCTTGGCTATTTTGTCGCAGAAAGGGGGAAAAAAAGAACTAAATGAACAAGACATTACTGTTCTCATTTTACCTGAGCAAACTGGGCTCAGAAAGACTGATTGACTAAATAATCTAAGAAAACACCACTGAAGATGCCCAGGTGAGCTCTCTGCAGACCCAGGGCTGTCTGAGCTCCACTTAGCCTCCTTCGTTATAAAACTGAGTCATGTATTTAGCAGTGCCAAACAGTAAGGCCTACAGCCATGTTTTTTAAAGGCCCTGGGGTTCATTCAGTGATAGACAGGAAAGCAAGGTTCAAAGATGCGATCGGCAAGAATACTGTGAATGAAGCTGTAGTCTTCTTGATTGTTTTATTAGACATATTCACTCTACATAGCCCAGGCTAGCCTTGAACTTGCAATCTCCCTGCGTCAGCCTCCTCAGTGCTGGAACTATAGGAATGCACCATGTCTGACTATTGTTGTACTTTTATAATGAAATATCTGGTCATCTTGTTAAATCATTCAGACTACTCTGACAGCCAAACCAACAAGAACAAAACATAAAGAGATGGTCCAGCTTACTGAATTCAGCCCTGGTCCCTGTAAAGGCTTTTTGTGACAAGGATAGCTCCTCACCTCCTTACCAGTCTCTACTGGCACCATGCTACAAGCAGCTAATGTAAATCCTAATGTGGATCTTGACATTAAGATAAGAGAATCCTATATAAAACATAAGCACATCAAGAGAAAAAGCTCCTGTGTAAGTCAGCTATTTCTTGACCATAGCCTCTGGTTTTAGGAAGATTGACAGGCAGTTCACAAGCCCAGCAGAGCAAAACCTAACTCAACTAAAACAGCTGGGTCCAGGAGCTCTCACAGAGGAGCAAAGGAGCTGTGGCCCCAGTGGAAGTTCACTCTCGTGAATTGCCACAGTGGAAGGCCGAGGTCTTGGTCAACATCTTGACACTAAGAAGACAGAGTCTATGAACATGAACTATCAGAAGGGCCACCCCGTCTTCAGAGAGACATCGGCTTCTAAATCAGTCACCCACTTGTTTAACTTAGAACAGGCAAGGCATGAAGACTGAGAATACCCTGCCACCTCACCCAACTCTTGAATCAAAGGTACACCAAGGAGGGAAAGCCAGTCCCCAGAGCAGAAGCATGACCAAGCTTTGTCACCTGCCAGGACTGGCCTTCTTCCAGCATTGGTTTCTATGTCTTTTCACCTAAATTTGCCTATGGTTTCTCTCCCAGACATGGTGGAAGAAAACACTTGTTTTTATTCTTTTCAGACAAACAGTAACCTCACGAACTAGGTACAATCCCCCCCCCCAGAGGTTAAAGTAGAAGCTAATATTTCAACATTAGAAATTTCCTGGTTTCAATGAAATATCTCATACATGGATAACTAAAGTTTTCCTCTTGCTTTTTAATTTTATATTTTGAGGTCAAAGATCTAAAATTAGATTACACATAACTGACAAAAAAAAATCCTTTTCTGGTAACTGCTAAGACCCTCACCCCGCCCCCCCAATTTCATATCTCTACTATATGATTTTAATCATGATAATAATCTGTCTTAATTTTTGAGATCTATAATTTGTAACAGTTTTAAAATAAAATAAACAGGTTGTCCTGAGGGGGAAAAAAAAAGATTAATTAAAAGCTTCCCGAACGGCAACCACCATAGGAGTCGTCCTGACACATGAGTGTCTTTGGGGGTAGGGAGTACTTAGGATCGAACTATATTTAAAAAATAGCATTGCTGCTACGGTAGCAGCTCTCTGTTTTGATGCCCCCCACCCCCATGGCAGTAGAGGCCATATTCGTTATATGCCGCTTTTCTCTTCACTTCGAAGAGCTGTGGTAGTAATCCACCTCCTATGTGGCATGCCCTGCCTTGCCTGGGCAGCTACCCTTCCCTGACGCACTGTTGAGCTAAAAACACTGAGGGCAGAGCATAAATCAACTGGATTACACACACACACACACGAGGTAAGCACGGGAGCATACATGTATGCATGCATGTACACACACACACACTCACTAACTCAGTCACGCACTACTTGACAGAATCACGGAGAAGGCCAACCAGCTCCTTGTCCTAGCTCGCCTGGCCAAACTCTAACCACTCTGGTTTCAGGCACCTCACTGATAACTATTAATCAAATCATGGACTCAAGAGGGAATAATTTTTGCTTTACACCGAGTGTTTCAAAAACTTTCCACTTCAGTGTGCCAGCCTTTCAGCATGGTCGTCTTTGCAATCCAGCCCTTCTTCCAGAAACCCAGGAGACTGCTCTGATATGCTAAATCTCCCTAAACTCCCACGCCACTCCAATAGCCCAGAGGCAGCAAACTGTCATCCTCGGAAAGACTGAACTCAGGGAAGCAACCAGCAGGCGTGCAGAGCCCAGCCTGCCCAACAGGGTAGGCAGTCACATTGAGTAACGCTGTTTTTCATAAAGACGAGGTGTGACCCTGGAGTCCTGAAACTGGTTTTCTCGTGAGGATTGTAATCTCACTCTGAAGGGAAATTCTGTAGAAGAGTTCCACCGATACAGGCTGACAGACAGGGCTCAGTTTTGTTGGTTCTTACACAACAGTGAGGCCTTTCTTTGGAATTAGTACAAAACCACCAAAGGCATTATGAAGGAATTTCCCACTTAGATATACATGCAGATAGACAACGAATAGAGTTGAACCAATGACTTCTGCCCACTCTCTCCTAATCTAGCAATTCGGTTCATTTCCACGAACTTCATTCTTTTTAATATTGTTGCTCTCATGGACTGCTTGATGGAAACAAATGTATTAAAATATGATTCTTCAAAGAACAAATGAATGAATAAATAAGTCTTATTTAAATCTTTGAAGTGATATTAGAGAACCTTCATCCAAAACTATTCATTGAGCAAATGCCAGCAAAGAGTGGGATAAATTAGTTGGAGAAAGTAACATCTAGACTTCTTTCAATAGACACATACTCTCTCTATTTCTGTGTCTCTCTGTCTCTGTCTCTCTCTCATTCTTCCTCTTTCTCTTTTTTAATATTTCGTTCCTGGGAGAATGTAGTTTCTTCCTGGCAATCTTTTTGTTTGGGGACTTCTTTTTACTAAATAGAAGAAAAACTGGGATTCCTATTTTACTAACCCCTTGTCTTCAGCAGATATATCCTACTGTATATCCAGTGGATGACTGAACTACTTATACTAGTCCATTTTCTATTGTTAAAACAAAACACTTGAGGCTGGATACCTTACAAAGATTCTTTAGCTCATAGCACTAGAACTCTAAGAACCTAAGCTAGCATCTAGGCAAGCCTTCAACCCCACCCAACTGCATTACAACATGATAAGAACCCAAGCATGTTAATTTTTTATATTTATCTAGTTTATTTTTTTATATGAATGTTTCATCTCCGTGAATAGATGTGCACCATTTTTGTATCTTGTGCCCTTGGAAGCCAGAACAAGGTGTCGGTTCCCCTGGAACTGGAGTTACAGAAGGCTGTGAGCCACATGTGGGTTCTGGGAACTGAACCCAGATCCCTGCAAGAGCAGCAAGTGCTCTTAACCACTGAGCCCTGCTCCAGCCCCCAACAATGTCACTTTAAAACAATATGCTCTTCAGAGAAGTAACTCACACACAGGCAACCATTAATCTGTTCAGAGGACAACAGCCTCAACCGCTTTAACAGCCTTCACCAGATCTACCTCATAAAACGTCTATCACTTCAACACTGCTTCAATGGTGAACACATTTCTAACATATAAACCTTTGGGAGACAAACAATATCCAAATCCTAGTTTGTGAACCATGGCTTTCCTTTCCAAAAGGTTAGTAACGTCTATAATAAAGTGTTTTAAACAGTATGTTCTTAGGATAACTAATCCGCACTGTTGACCTGATAACTAGCATGCCTACTAAATGATTGTCAGGTGATTAGAATACACAGTACAGATAGACTGGACAAATGGCTCTGTCACTGACCAGCGGGATGGAGTGAAATGGCACAAAACTTCAGAATACTAGTCAGAACGGCATGCACTTTAAAATTACGGCTTCTTTATTCCTGGGAATTTTCCATTTAATCTCTTCAGGATCTTGACTGCTAGCTGAGTGTGCAAGGTAGTCTTTTCAAGCCAGCATGTGTAAGTGCAACAAGTACCTAAAAGCATAGAGGGTAACTTTCTAACTTGGCAACCCTTTACTCCTGGATGCTCCTGATATTTTCTCTTCGCTTGTTCAACTTTATAAATGGATTTTCAAATTCTAGCAGATGAAATTCAAGACCATTAGTGGGTCACCTCCTACAGTTAGGAAAGTGCTGACCCATGCCATATGTTTGTGACCATGTGGGCCACAGTCCAACCTCTATCAGAACGGAACATGCAAAATGGTCAGGTTTCTAGGCTCCATCCCAGGACTCCCACAACAGAGTATCATCAGCAAGCAAAGCCGACAAGCTGTCATTTCAGAGAGCACCTCAGGAGACTGGCTTGTGCTCTGAAGTCTGATCCTTAGTCAGTAGACCTACTAAGGACAAGAAGA
The DNA here is from genome assembly GCA_028658305.1 of Pachyuromys duprasi. Classification (NCBI taxonomy): domain Eukaryota; kingdom Metazoa; phylum Chordata; class Mammalia; order Rodentia; family Muridae; genus Pachyuromys; species Pachyuromys duprasi. Next base: position 38,356,739 of record CM053759.1, on the reverse strand, counting down.
AGTTAAATGGTTTTTCAAAGCCACACCTCTAACTAGTAGCAAAGCCAGTAGCAAGGACCCTTGCTTCCTGTCTGCCAGGTGAGTGTGCCTAAACACAGAAAGCCCCTTTGCTGACCCATGCTCCAGAAACTATAACTCCCATACCTAGCGGGACCCACAAGAAGGCAAACCCTACCATTTGCAAATGATCATTCCAAAAATATGAAACAAACAAACAAATCACTCACATGGCCAAGTTCATAATTAACATCTAATCTGGAGCAAGGCTCTGGGGTTGGGAGGGAAGCACTCTGCAGTTCTCATGCCACGTTGCTCTAGCTGTATTGATCTTATCAAACACGCCGCTGACCCAACCAAAATGGTGGCCAGGGGCTGGAAAATGAAACAACGGAAGCACAGAGCTTTGTTTCCCCTTCACAAAGAGGTAAGGAGAAATGAGTCTATTCTCTTCATCCCAAAGAAATGACTCTACCCCAAGTCCAGGTGGGCGAACCAATGAGCCACTTTCAGAATCATGAGAAGGTCACTTGCATGTGTATGGGTGACTCGAGGGTCCACCCCAGCACGGGTGAAGACTCATGAAGGTTGTGTCGCTGCAGTGCTCCGGCCATGCTTCAGGCAGGTGCATGGATGAGCCTCCTCCTTGTAAATCCTACCTTTCTAATCTCCCCAGCCTGGTAAGCTTCCTTAGCCTCCTCAGAGCTCTCTTGTCCCCTATGGGAGGGAATGTCTCCATTTGGAGGAATAAGCTATACAAAAGAAGGCGAGACAATCAATAAACTAGTAATCAGAACTATCCATTTTAGTTCTTAGAGCACAAAACTTACAAATAGCAGTCCAAGGTTTTATCAGAAGGCCAACAGCAACCAAAAGCAGAATGCAGTTGCTACATAAAGCTATTCGAGAAGATGAAATTAAACATGAGGTTGGAATAGTTATTGCCAATTGATAGCTTGGTTAGGCTTTTGATTTTGCATTTCTAATAACATCCCTCACCACTACTAAGAGGCCTTTTCTGCTTGGTTCAGGTTTACACAGTCAGCTGTGGACCACAGACAGTGACTCCCATAGAAGGACCAATGTGATGCTTACAATGCGAAGTCTATTTCCTGGCTTCTAACCAAATTAACTTAATGAGCACCTATTAACTTCTACTCCAGTGCTGGGCACTACAGAGCGGGAAGAGATACTCTACAATCCAAGTGTTCCACAAAAGTTCTTTTTAAGTCTGTCGGCACTGTGTTCTTATAAATCACTCAGGAAAGTGGATGATGGGACCCGGGCTTCACCTACACTAATGAAGAAATGCCTGTAGTGTAGGCACCAAGGAGCACAAAAGGGACCTTCTCCTTGATCCACCTCTCTGGATCTGACATGGCCCCTTTATGTTGGTTGTTGTTTGTCAGCTTGGAACAAACCTGGACATATCTGGGAAAACGGGAGCTTATCTGAGAAAACACTTCCGTAAGATTGACCTATAGGCAAGTCTATATGATATTTCCTTGATTAATGATTGATGTGGAAAGGCCCAGGTCACTGGGGACAGTGTCACCCTAGGGCAGGTAGTCATGGTGGTGTAAGAAAGCCATGTGGAGGAAGCTATGTGGAACAAACCAGTAAGCAGCACTTCTCCACGGCCTCTGCTTCAGCTCTTGCCTCCAGGTTCCCATCCTGACTTCCCCCTGTCATAAACTGCAAATATAAGTTGAAGCAGTCCTTGTCTTCCTCAGGTTGCTTCTGGTCACGGTCTTCATCACAGCAATAGAAAGCAAACCGGGGCACTCTTCCTTTTGACTTCCCTTATTTACTTTCCTTTCTTACCTTAAAAAATACAGTAAGAACAGCAGGCCTCAAGATGCCTCGGCCACACACAGCCACATTTCAGTGATATGAAAATCTTTCCCCATAGCTCTGGGAATAAGAGCAAAGATGAAAGGTACTGTCACTGCCCTTCCTGTGACAGTGATCTCTTTGTGTGCCCTCACACTCGGTTCCTTAGCCTCCTGGGTGCTCTTTAGAAACGCTCACCTGGTATGGTGAGATCTGGCACAGCTACTGCAGAGACTCACTGCCAGGCTCCAGAGCAGACCAACACAGGAAAGAAACACTGCAGATTTCATACTCACAACGAGCCTAGACTAACCAACTCCATCCCCTTCCGCATGTCCCCACAGGGCCAGGATGTTAACCCGAAGCAAACTCCTCACTCCCATATTTCTAGTCGTTCTGTCAGATTATGTTCAAATGAATGCTAGCTTTGGCTATAAATATACTGTAATCTTTATGAGGACTTGAAGACAAGCTTTATCTCAGGAGCTGGATGGTAGGTGCTAGATTTTTCCATTCTTTGATGCTGGGGAATTTTTGCTATGCTAAGGACTGAGTCCTAGGTCCCACGTGTTAGACAAGTGCTCTGCTACTGAGATATATCCTACAGCCCTGGATACTAGCATTTTAAGAATTTCTCTCATACACCATGGCTTACTCGGGAGCCTCAATCAGTCTCTCGATTGAAGAATGCAAAATCTGCTCACAGTGGCCACTGCAGGGTCACTGCAGCAACGGAATTCTACCAGCAGATGTCAGGAGGGACAGCAGACACTGGACTCCTGATGCCACCTGGCCACTTGTTTGTGGGAACTTGGGTAGAACCTAACCTGTTAATGGTCTTGAATTTCATTTCGTAGCATCTGGAAAGCCATTTAGAACAGTGAAGAAGAGAAGAGAAGAGAAAGTACCAGAAGCACCAAGGAGTAATGAATAGTCAAGTTAGAAAGTTACCTTTTGGGTTTTGGGGACTTGTTTCACTCACACAGGCTGGCTTGAAAAGATTGTCCCGCACCCTCAACTGCCAGTCAACTTGAGGAGTCTCAAGGGATTAAATGGAAAATTCCAGCCCTATCAAATAATTTATAAATACACAGCCGTCTTGCAAGTTTCCCAGCTATATCAGCAGAGCATCAGATAAGTTTAGTGTCTCACATTGGGGCTCTGAACTCTGAAGCAAATCCGGCTGGGTTGGACTAAACTTTGGCTTATGGCAGAAAGGAATACACAGGGCAGGCACTCTTCCATTATGCTGTATTAAGGGGGAGATAGCACTCACTCTCCGCCTAGTGTAAAAGCACAGGAGGTGCTCAGCAGCTTACTCCAAAGAACAAGTTAGCATCCTCACCTGTCAGACAACAAGGAGCATCCCCTAGTCCTGCAGAGCCCACCTCCAGAGCCTCAAAGCAAGGTTCTCAAAGCAAATCCACTTCATTCATTTCAATTTGCAGAAGTATGTCCACCTGAAAATGAACCAGCTCTGGCTGTTGTTTCAAAACTACACAGTAACCTACAATCCACTCCACACTGTACCTTGTGCTTTTACAAATCTGGCCACTCAGAATCCACAGTAGTTAGAGTGAAAGCATAAAATCCTAGATACCTATCCCCAAATCATCCTATATTTCAGAAAAACCTTCCCAAGACAGTTACCAACCTCTTTAAGCATGTCCACCTATACTATTACCAACCATTGCTTCTGTTGTATTTCTTAGACAAATTACTCACAGATCTTTTGGATTACATAGGATTTTTGTTTTTATTTTTACTGGACACATCAACAAAACTCTGAAATAAGAAGAAACTTGTAGCTTTTTTCTAGGCACAAAACTTTTTTCCTAGCTGTTTTTGCTAAAATGTCTTCCCTGTGTCCTTGGCCCACAGTGGTACTTAGAGAAGAGAGCTTGACGTCTGCCCTGCCCGCATTTTGTGTCCGTGGTCTTTACTCTGGCTCAAGCACAGAGCTGTCATTGTCCTTAACCTTTCCTCTTGAGTCACCTTGGATTCCAGGAACTTCCGAAACGTCCCAGAACAGAGCACCCAGCAGATAAGGGCGCTCGTGACAGAGCCGCTATAGGCAGGAATGCCTCCTGACATGCGGCTTATCCCTGCCCGCCTGCCCAGCGGTGAAGACTGCTTTATGATTACTAACTTTAATTATGTGTATGGAGGGTGGTCGGTGCACATGACTGCATGTGTCCAGAAAAGCCAGAGGCATCAGAGATGGAGCTGGGGTTCCAACCAAACTCAGACCCTCTACAAAAGCAGTATGTGCCCAAGAAGAACACTAGACCCAGTAAGGACTTCCTTGACTATCTTTCAGAACCAGAACTGAGAAAACGGTTAACCAGACCCCACCTTGACCAGGACCGCTTAAGTACAGTCCTACATTCCAGTTCTTTCTCTAAAGCACACACGGGTAGTGGGTAGCGTGAGGGTGGGCTTGGGGTCAGGGGACCCCTTCATTTATTCCCTCTTACTAACACAGTCGCAGTAAATAAATCCCTTTGCGTTCTACTTCTCTTTTCTTTACCTGCCTGCCTGTTGGGGCTGATAGAGAAAGGATTTTGCTATCGAAACTCTGTTGCAGACAATATTTTAAATTTGTAGATAAATCCTATTTCAGTTCATATTGAAAAAATAAATTTCCTACCATCTCTGTAACTTCTTCTCTGAGGACAATGTTTAATATATCATTTTTATTTCTCATAATCGTGCCAATTTTTCATCCTTTATCCCCATTCTGCTATATCTCTTTCCATGCCCTTACACAAATTTATATAAATGCTTTGATTCTCTTTTTGCCCGCAGCTACGCTGCTGTCCTGCTAGGGGAAAAGGCATAAATAAAAGTAAAGCCAACTGGGGGGTAGGCCTGGAACCATAGGATATTACTCAGTAACTCAGAATGATGGGAAATGAAACAATAAGCCCTTGGAGCTCCTGGAGTCAACGTAACATTTAATTCAATTCAGTATATATTTGTCAAGCCCACAGTGAGCCTGGCATGGTGCAAGGGTAGAGATGAGCTACCCACGTGGGCAGGGCAGGTAGACCAAAAAACTCACTCAGCAGGGAATTAATTGCTGCTCTGTAAGGACTTGGTAATTCATGACCAAAAGAACTCAAATACTTTGGCAAAGCTCAGTTTCTCCTTCTTTCTGCTTGAATTTGCCAGGGCCCATGAAGAAACCCTTCACTCTAGGCCACATGGGACCTAACTTGCCTTCAAATTCCACTGAGCTCATTTCTGGCATATTTCCTTGCCCCTAAGTCCATAGTCCACATTCCCACCCTCCAGGATTCCTGCTTCATCTGCCTCCTCCCAGTATCGTGAAGTGATTTCTTCCTACAGCATGTAAAGGTCAGAATCAAATAAAACATGACCAGGAACCTAAGCTGCAAAGAACAAAGAGCAGGTTGTGTGTGTGTGTGTTGGGGGGGGGAGGGGTTGGAGGGATGCTCCTGGACCAAGGAGAAAGCACAGCAAGACCCTATCCATTTCAGAAAACTTCAGGTTGCGGTAGCCCCAAATGACAAAGGAATCCGTTTGTGCATGCTGTGTAGAAAGGCAGGGGAACAAACACACCACAAAAAAACAAAACAAACAGGAAAAAAAAAATCAAAAAGGTGGCTGAGCAAGGGTGGCAGTGCAGGCGGCTGATGAGATGGCCCAGCAAGTAGGAGGACGCTGCTCTTGCTCTTGACTGGGATAGGGCCGGCAGCATCTGACCCAGGCGGGTGAAGAATGCCGGTAACACCAGTGCAGGAGGGATCCAACACCTCTGACCTCTGCGGTCCTGCCTGGACCCACACACCCATATAGTATAAAATAATGAATCTAAATCTAAGAAGAGGAGGAGGTGGAGGAGGAGAAGGCCACAGTGATGACCATTTCACCTTCTCCATGAAGTAGCTCTAGGTAGTCTCCAGGAGGAGGACGGCGGACGTCTTAGGCCCACGGTGAGAACAGAGATCGGCTAGAGGAACAGGCTTTCTTCCCAGTGAGCACCGCCAGCATTAGATAAAAGGCCCCTAACATGTTGTTTTTGTTATGCATGAGACTTCATCAGATTGGGATGACAGGAAAAGGGTGGTGAAAGCTGACCCGGTTACAACAGCTATTGCAAATGTCAAAGAAGTCCCCTGAGAGTGATTGAGCCTTCAGGAGAACTTGCCTTTGCATTCTGTCCAGTTAGCACTGCCCATTTCAAAAGCTTTTATCAGAGATTCCTCTTCTTAAGATATTCAACAGGCTTTTTTGTAAATCCCTCTTTGATAGATAAGTTTCTGTTTTTGTTTTTGTTTTTGTTTTCTGAAACAGGGTCACTCTACGTAGCCCTGTTGAAACTCTCTACGAAGTCCCTGTCGGAACTCTCTATGTAGACTAAATTGGCCTTGAACTCACAGAGATCCGCCTACCTCTGCTTCCAAGTGCTGGGATTAAAGATGTGCACCACCGTGCCTGGTGACAGCTAACATTTAATTTATAGCTTAATTTAACAAAGCCCCTAGCAAATGACACATTGACAATCAACTGTTGATTTGGATTTAATTGAATGAATGAGTGAATGAAAAGTCAAGGCAATTCAGCAGTGTTTTCCCACTAGGGAATCTGCTGTGGGATGCTGGAGTTTCTTCACGAGCAGGAGCTCACCTCTGAGCACAAACCTTCTGAACCCAAGCGGTTGCTACACAATCAGCTGACTGGGCTTTTGTTCATTCAACTGCCCATCTAGTCAGTGACAAGTAATGTTTCAGTTCAGAATTTGTGTTTAATTTGCAAACACACCACCACTAAAAAAACAAGCCATTCCCCACTGTGATGTAATAATATTAACATTCACACACTTCCCAGTTTTAATAGAGCAATTTTAATGTTTTACCAAGTGTACTGAGTCATCTACCTACTCAGAAAGGAGATTCGGAATTGCTACCATTTCTATTTAGTCTTCTCCCTGGCTGCCTAATCTTAGTATTATTGGTCTGTTAATCCTCCAGCTATTCTGAGTTGTATCAGTCATTTGAGCTAACAAAGTTAGAGATGTGAGCATGAGAAGCCAGACTCCCAGCATTACCTTGCCAGATAGCCACTAACCCATCTGCCCAAACAATGCAAGAAGCAGACCCTGCATCTGTAAGCTCTCCCTTCCATCATGACTCTTAGTGCAACCAACACAGACACTCACACACAGACACCACCACACACACACGGAGACACTCACACAGAGACCACATACACAGACTCACATCATACACACACATACACACACCACATGCACAGACCCCATACACAGACAGACACACATCATACACACACACACATACATACATACATACATACACCACAAACCACACACACACACACCACAAAATACAAACGTACACACACCACACACACACACAACACAGACACACACACACCATTTCTGCATATTTGATAGAAAGGAATAAAAGACACCCGTGTCAAATACAACATTCATCTGGCATCCCCGTCATCGGGCACGGTTTGCCAGAGATCTCATACACTGCCTTAAACACTCCTGGCTGTCTTTCCTTGTTCACACAAAAAACCATGCTGCTTCAAAAAGAAAGTTAAAAAAACTATTTATTAAAGTTATTATGTCAACCCAAGTTGGTGCATTCTGTTTGTGTGGGAGGGAAACATGCCCATGCTTCGAAATGGGCGGGCACTGGGTCAGCAGAGGGCACAAGGTGCACCAAGTGGCTGGAACGAGGCTTGACATGGGACTCCTAGGGATGGACACACGCAGCTCAGAAAGCAAATATCACCTAAGAGATTTTCTGAGTTTTTCACAGTAAATGCTACCTGATAAATGTATATTCGTTCAATCACAGGGAATACCGTCTAGGTGTGCATTTAATCTTTTTCCCCCTCACTTATTGTGAACACATGATAACCGCAGTTGGTTTCACACTCCATGAAGTAATAGGGGACGCAGGAAGAAGGGAAAGGCTCATTTACTATGTTATATGCATCCAAATTTGAGCCAGTCTCTACAAGTCTCCCTTACTCCTACACACACACACACACACACACACACACACACACACACACATCTGGCTCCTCCCAGAAGAGGGGTCAGAATGAGGCTCAGGTCTTTCCTGAATAGCCCTTGAACGGGGTGAGATCATTGGGAAAAGCATCTTAAAAGCATTTCCTAGACTGCAAGGATGTCTCGGGGAGGAGAGGGGGTTCTGAAGGCAGGAAGTGCTCACCCAACCAATCCACTCCCCATTCCCATCTTCCTTGCCATTTAACAGGTAAGCTGGCCATACCTTCAGACAGGAATCACAGTTGCCAAAACACAATACCTGATCATAAATATCAGGGTTGCTTTTCCTTCTCTGTCACTGATATCAATCCCTGGCCCTCACTTGAATCCTATCTTTGCGACATGTTAAATCCAAAAAGGGAGTTCCAAGATGAGGAGTGCCTGACCTGACAGAGTGTAGAAAACCAAGCTGGATGCACCTCCTTCCCATGTTCACACTGTACCTCTTCTCCAGTCACACCAGTTTGTTCGAGGGAAATGTGGTTTGGTTTTAACCTGGCTACTCAGAAACGTGATTTTTTTTTTAAGTAGAAAAAAAAATGAAGATTTCATCTTCACGCAGAGTAAAGATTAAATCATGAGCTAATACGTTTCCTAATACTTGAACCCAAAGCTCACTTAGCAGGGACTCAGAGCAGCTGAAATGAAGGAAATATACAAATATGGCTTGTCAGTCATTCTAAAAGTGCTCTCTTGGTCATCAAGAGGCACCCAAGGACCTACAGATGAGAAGAGGTGGTTAGTCCCTAACCATTTTCACTCTTGCCCTGACTTTCTCCTTTTGATCACAAGGCATTATGCTGCCTTCTGCTAGTGCTGGGGGTCGAATCTGTGCATCCTAGGCACTAGGCGGGCACTTTACCTGCATCCCTAGCCTTTTTCTTTCCACTTTTACTTCCCTGAAACAGCTAGCATGTCAGCTCCCAGGCAAAAAGGCTCAACAGCCTCAGGGGCACGAATAGAAACAGGAAAGGACAGCAGTTCCCAAGCAGTTTTCCTGTGACTTCTCCACAATTTTTGGAAGTCATAATTTCTGAGTAAACCGGGTTCCCTAGCAACCATATGCTCATTTGGATTTTCTTTCCCATCCTGCCACCCAGTCCCCCCTGTCAGCTGCAGTTGCTGATGGAAATATCAGTTAAAAGGGGGGAGGAG
>CM053759.1:38299310-38347181 GCA_028658305.1 Pachyuromys duprasi | reverse complement strand
CATTGCAGCCAGCCTGAGGAGACAGGATGAGCTGGGGTTAGATGGAAGGGGAGGAGGTCCTCCCCTGTTGGTGGACTTGGAGGGGGCGGGGAGGAGGGAGATGAGGGAGGGAGTGGGAAGGTGGGAGAGAATAAGGGAGGAGGCTATGCCTGGGATGCAAAGTACCTAACCTGTGATTGATATAAAAATAAATAAATTATATTAAAAAAAAAGAGTTCGCTTTGAAATATTTGGTCTCATCGGGCATGGTTGGTACTCTCCTATAATCTCAGCCCTTGGGAGGTAGAGGCAGGAAGATTAACAGGTCAAGGCCTGACTCTGCTAAGGGCTGAATTTGAGACCAGCCTGAAGTACATGAGATCCTGACTAAGAAGACAGGAAGGAAAAAGAGGGGAAGAAGAAAGGAAGGGAGTGAGGGAGAGAGGGAAGGGGAATCTGCTCTCAGTAATGTTTTGAATGGTCATGATGATCATCTACTTACGGAACACGGTTTCTCTTGCTTAGTATGGACTGACACATCAACAGATGTTACACCTGTTGATGACACAGTCACTTGTGCATGCACGCTACATGAGAACATACTTCCTGCTGCTTAACACAGATATGAAACACAATTTTTTCTTTTTCCTTCATTCTTTCATACAACTGAGAAGCTATTGCTAAGAAATAAGAAACAGCATCAAAAACCTGCCAGCCTTTCGCCGGCCTAAATTCACTCTGAGTGTTGCTTAGCCTCTGTCTAGATTTGGGCCGCTGTAGATTGGCTCGTAGGTTTCCCAGTATGAAAGCAAAATGAGCATCTGTGCGCCTATCTCTGGACCATGCAAGGACCCATGACATTTCCCAAGCACAGCCTGCCTTCACGGCGCAGCGTCCACAGTTACCATCGTTCCCTTGCTCTTCTGAACACAGCTTCCTACACACGAGTCTCTCACTCAACAGAAAGGGGCTCTAAGCATTTTTGAACCTCACGTGAATGACGCCCTACCATACCAATGTCCCATTCTGCCTTCCCCACCTCAAACATCACAACGTTAAAAGCACACAGGCTTGTGGGCAGACAAGACAGCAGGCTACTATCAGGGTGACTTGCCAATGTGTAGGTTACTCTCGCTACTGTTAGTACGATGCAGAGCTGCCTTACTGAGCGCGCTGTCGGCAAACGCTCCGGCCATTTCAGGAGGCTTTGCTATCGTGAACAGTGCTGCTTCAGGCATTCTTGTACCTGTTTAAGGGTTTCTCATTGGGAAATCAGCCCAACGCATATAAAAACTGGTAATGCCGGTAAGGCAAACTGCAGTCACCGCTCCCACCCAGACTGGTTAGGTATGGTAAGGAGACCCCATTCTGCTATCTTGATGGCTAAGGGAATGATGTATTCCAAACCTTTTGCCATAATCATCGCATCAGTTTGATATCACCATCACCAGGGCATGGCCCATCTGCCCCCTGTCTTTGCCCAACCCTTAACATTGATAGATGTGCCAAGCATGAGATGGTATTGTACCATGAATGGCTTTAATATTAAAAATGTAGTCTATGTTCACTATGATTAAACCGCAGGGAACTGGAGCATGAAGGGGCAGAGCTGAATAGAAAATGTAGAAATGCAAGTGATTACTTATGGAAATTAATTCTACAATCAATGGGCAAAAAAATGGACATTTTAAGCAGGGGCTTGCAATACCCAGATAACCAACCATGTTGAAAGAGGAGGAAATTGGATCCAGTCTCCACACCATCCGTTAAGATAAATTCATAGTGAAATGCTAATGACAAAAATCACACAACTACTAAAAAACAACACAGCCCATGACTGGACACTCCAGAAGGGAAGCCATCAACCACACATGCTGACTGAGTGCATAGGAACTGAATAGTACTTGATTAACTCTTAACTACATGGAACTGAAGTTCAAACACTTGTATTCAATTCAGTTACTCACGTGCATTCAGTTCACTCAGGTGCACACAGTTCTATGAAATTAGTATTTTCCAACTGCAAATCGTGAAATCTAAATACAGGCCAAGTATTTGCAATAAAAGCCTAGTGCGAAGCTGAGCTATGTTAAAAGCTAAAGCACTGAGACAAAAGGATGCCCCGAGGTCAAGGCCACTCACTGCTGCCTCACAGGTCCTAGGTCCGATCCCCAACGCCAACATGGCGGCTCACAACTGCCGGTAACCCCAGTGGCAGAGGTCTGATGTTCTCTTCTGGCCTCCAAGGGCTCCTGTACAAATGTTCCAAATGCACACACATGCACACATACATCCACAAAATTATTTTTACATCTTCTTTTTTTAAGTTAAAACATACACATATAGTCTTAAATTTTTAGTATGGGGTAAATATGATCAATACATATTTACATTCTACGAATGTATGAAATGCGATGAAACTTATTATTTTTTAATAATATACACTACTAAAAATGTAAATATCAATCATTTAAAATACAGATTACTTATTAAAATAGTGTTGAGTTAAGAGAAATATAATTAATCTCGTCTACATATTTAACATAGCTATTAAATCACATGCATGGTCTATATTATATTATATTAATTATATTATATTATGCAGTATTACTCTAAAGCCTAGAAAATAGGACAGTTTTTCCAAAGTATGACTCAAAAACCATGAAGCAATAAAAACAACAAAACAAATCATTTACATAATGAGCATAATGCAATCAGTGAAAATGATAAATGATAAACTGAAAATATAACAATAAAGGGAAATATTAAGAGATGACTCATGGAAGGGAGAAACAATTGGGCCAGAATCATGAGAAGAGTTCAGCTCATTCTTAGAGACATACGAAGCGTGCTAGCCTAGAACTCATGAAGCCATGGGTTTGATTGCCAACACCAGATACAACCGGGCATGATCGTGCAAAAGCTGATACCACAGCACTTGGAAAGTGAAAGCATGAAGATCAGAAGTTCAAGGTCATCCTTGGCTACAAAGACTCTGAGAAACAACAGACCTTGACTCAAGATGGAGGGGGTTATTGAATTACAAGTACATCATCATTTCTCAATGTTTAGGTAACAAAAATACTAAGGTTTTACAATATATCTATTGGTAAGGATCTGAAAAATACTAAATGGAACTGTCCAGAAATACATAATTCGAGTTTTAAAAACTTTTATTACAAGCATAGTGTCACAATTGTTTAATTTTAGTCTCTTACTGTGTCTAATGTATAAAGTAAATTTCATCAGAAGTCTGAAAAAAAATAGGCTTTGGCATGATCTGCCACTTCAGGGCATCCACTGGGGATCTTGTGGCATCTCTGAGGGCAACAGGGGACCACTGCACTGATCAAAACAGCACGGCATTTATCCTTTGACCCAGTGAATCTGCTTCTTAGAACCTATCATAAAGATAAACCCTCAAATACTAACAAATACCCACAAGGCTTTCCATTGCAGATCTGTACGCTCAAGTGTTTTGTTTGATTAGCAACTAAATCTCCATCAACACAAACAAACCACTCCCTACTACAATGGAAGTGCAGAAGATGAGAAGCACCCATATATTCAAATGAATGATTTGGATACTTTAACAAAGTCAGAGTTACAAGATATAATGAGAAAACTCTAATAATGATCCCTTAAACACACTATTAAATGCAAAAAGGAATGTATGCAACTACAGGATGCTGCTGCTTTTTCTAAGAGGAAGAAAAAACAAAAGTTTGATTACCTTAAATAAAATTATGCATAAATGTGCACATATGCACATATGCATATTAATTTGCATCTCCTATATGCATATATACATGTGTGTTTATAACCATATCTCAGTAGATATATATGTACATATGTGCCTTCCTAATTCTGCCTACTGAAAATACAAATAATAAGATTTGGAGATGGCAAGCACCCTTAATATCTAGGCTCTGGTACCCGAATACCATTTATCACTAATGAAGATCTGAAGCACTAAAAATGCAACATAAATCTTAAATACCTTGTTAAACCACAAAGTAATGAGTCTAGCAATGACTTCCTAGACTTGTCAAGCAGATTCAGAAACCAATTTAAAGACTCTCCCACTGAAGAAAAACATAGAACAAGCTTCAGAATAAATAACCATCTGGAGGCTGATGCAGGAAGACTGCCAACTGCAGGCCAGCCTGCTCTAAAAGCAAGGCCCTCTCTAGAAAAAAAACTGTACAAAAATCAATAAAGAATTACAAGGGGGTTAAATACAAACTGCACCAAAATCCATGTGTTCATAATGATAAGTGCATAAGCAGCACAACAAATAACTTCACTGGTCTCATTTGGAAGGTAGTAGAAAATCAACTCATTATTTTGAACATTAATTAAAATAGAGGGGAGGAAACCAATCATTAATTATACCGAAAGACACATACCTGAAGGTAACCAAATGGCCGATATATTTAATGAGAGAAAAATCCCAGCTAGCAAGGGCAGACTATCCTGATTTTATAACCTGTTTTGCAACGACAGTGACCCTCAGTAGCCTGAAGGGCCTGAGATAATTCTATTATGGAAGAAACAGGTTGACAACAGCAAAGCCCACTGAGTCAGCCATAGAGCCCGGATTACAGCTTCAGCACCTCACTTACTACCTGTCTCTTAACTCCTCCCCAAAGAAGCAGGTGTCTGTGATCACTCATATGGTGTAATGGGATGAATGTGTACCGCCACTCCATGTGATGGGCTATCAGTGTGCAGGGAAAAAACACGAAAGAAGAGCATGTAAAGATGCAACCAGAAAAGTCACAGAATGCAGAAACCTCCCAAGACACAACTGTCTCTCCAACAAATCAACTCTAGGGAAGAAAATGAGGAAGAAATGCAGATAAAGAGTTAATCTATAAAATCAGATGCATCCCTCAGCTGTGAACATTGTTTGCATCCTGAATACCACAAGAGAATCACTAAGGAAGGAAGGAAGGAAGGAAGGAAGGAAGGAAGGAAGGAAGGAAGGAAGGAAGGAAGGAAGGAAGGAAGGAATCAAGAGAATTTGCTCTTTTGCTCTGATTAAAAAAAAAAAGAATTATTTTTGACAAAGTTTAGGCATGACAGTAATATTATGGCTATATGAAAAAAAAAGGCTCTTACCACTTAGAAATAGTAACCTAGTAGGTAGAGACAAGATAATAACCACGTCTGTAATTATGGTTCAAAAAGAATCACAGGTGAGGGGATCAGGCCGAGCCTGACGATGGAGTGAGAGGACCGGGTTCTGGTCTCATCACTACTACTTGTTGCCCACAAGGCCTTGGTCAAGGTCCTAAGCATGCTGCCCCTAGAGGCTGCCCCTAGAGTAACTGTTGCAGCTAGCTATCGCAAGCATTAAAGAAGAGGGATGCGCTCCGCACAGGACCGGAGAGCAGGGCAAATACTCAGCACACATCAGCCGCAATTAGCACTATCGTCAAGTATCGCCACCGCAAGTCCCGATCACAAGCTCGAGGTGGGTGAAGTTGAAGAGAGCCTGTTGAATCCTTCCCACTGTATTAGGATGCACCACCACCTCCACCTTTGCTCTCTGCAGAGAACGAGAAAATCAGAGCCTGGACGACCCCCCCCCCCCACGTTTCTCAGCCTCCACTTCTGGAAAGAGACAGACAGCCATCCTGTGTGATAGCGTTGCAACTGTGTGGGTTAGTCTCAACGGCTATTCATCTGCAGACTGTATTTTTATCCCCTTATAAATCAATACGCACACTCATAAATTCACAATGATTAAACATCGTGCCATTTCGCCCTCCTTCCAACACACAGCCCAATTTGTTACCACTTCAAGAGGTGCTGGTATAAGTTCTATAGTGTTAGGTTGAGAGTTTGAACATGCAAGTAACAACACAGTGATAAAGCCTCAAGCTTTGCATGAAGCATAACCCGGTATAACAATGGCAAGTTGGATTTTTGTTTTTGTTTTTTTAAGATGGAGGAAATATTTGATATTCAATGAAGTAGATAGTCCCTTCTCTCTTTAATGAGAGACATCACAAATCCTGAGTAAGGTTCATCAGTATTATTTTACTTCTTCATGCAAGAATTCTGACAAAACACTGCTGCTCAATCCTTTCTTTCCCCTCTCAGACACCTCTCTTGCCTAGCTGGCTTCCCTCTTTGAGACCCTCCATTTTGCTATTTTCTCTTCTGTCCTTTCTATCTTTGAAGGCTGGAGATTCCCAGAACTCAATGTTATATGTATGATTTCTCATACCAAGCCACAATAGCATCTGGCCCATTTCATTCATTCATTCATGCATTCCCTCATTCATCCATCCACATATCCACATGTCAAATGTGTGCCCCCCGCCCATGTATGACAGGATTCCTTTTAATAGGGAGGATCAAAGAGATACAATCTTGCCCTCGTGTGCTTCACTGGGCTGGGGTGTAGTATTAATGTTAATCCAAAAATCACAAAAATGAACCTGCAATTGCAACACTGAGATGACATTCAAGGGAGGAGTCGCATGCTACAGTAGGAAGGTAGAATACAGGGATTTAACCTTGCCGTGGAAATTGCAAAATGATTCCCTAAGAAATGATGACTGAGCTGAGATCAAACCTGTAATTCTATCCCAACCTCTCTTCTGAAAGACAGGCCGGAATCTCAGCTGCCTATTACACCTCTCCATCTAAGAGGCCAGACATTCCTAAAACATACTATATTTTAACTGATTTGCTAACTTTTCCCCTCAGTACTTGGCTTTGCATCTCAATGAGCATGACACATTCAGAAAATGTTAGCAGTTATCCTTCATTATCTTTCATCAATCTTTTTTTTTTTTGGCCCAATTTTACTTGTTCTTTCCAATTCTGGTTTGGTTTTTTGTTGTTGTTGTTGTTGTTTTCTTTTTTAATAATCTTTGTCCTACCTACCTCTTTGTCCAGGTGTAGGCATTAACTTAGCTCTCAGCATCCCTGCCTAGGCCGGTATTAATAAGACAGTTCACTTGTTCTTCTCTGCCCCCCTTTAGTCTCTTCTCCACACTCAGGAAAAGACCACGCTAAAAGATGTATCTTCCCTCTTCCAGTGATTCCCCCTGCTTAGATGCTGGGTAAAGGTCCAAACCCTACAGCAAACTCTACACAGTGCAGCAGCCTCGGCTGCCAGAAAGAGCCAAATCCACGAGGCTTCTCATCCCTGAGGCTCTGCTGCCTGCAGCAGGCTGCTTCATCACACCCCTCCTCCTGCTTCCAGACCTATCTGTCCCAAAATGCCATTCTAAGAATCCGTGAATGAGGAGAGTGAGAAAAATAAAAACGTATCAAACGTATCCAACCTGAGCCTTTCTGAGGGGTGAAGGGGTACTTTGTCAGCAGTGTTGAGCAAGGGCATTGAACCAAAACTGTTCCCAGGGAAAACGGGTGTCCGTCTCCCCAGAGCGCTTTCTTATCTCAGCTCCCAAAGCACCTTTGTGTATTCACCACAGAGCATGTGTTCACACAACAATTTCCCGGCTTGCCTGGGAACTACACAAAGCCAGGGCCAGGCCTCCTGATCTCTGTATCTCAGCATCTCCCCAGCACCAGGCACGGTGATGACACAGAGAGTCACCAACAAAAGCAAATGTTTGCTCAATAAATTACTGGAGCGAATAAGAAAGATTAGTGCCTTCACCTTGGCCAACAACACTATCTTTCCTGGTCCAGACTAGACTTCCTCATTAAGTTAAAGAGAATTTTAAACAGGAGCACCATTTTCATTAAAAAAAAAAATTCAAGCCTCAAATCAATTACTAGCTGTCAATCAACCAATAACTACTTACACAACACAATCAATTCCTCTGACTCAGCAGGGAAGACAGAAGAGCTGGGACCAAGAAAGTCTATAAATGATGGGTAGAAGATACAGCACAGACTTGAGAAAGGGGCAGTGTCAAGAGAAACAGCAAGAGGGAAGCCAACCCAAGGCCCGCCTGACAAAGCCACAAAGGGTAAGCAGATTTGGTTGTGGAAACTGTTCTGGAGAGTCATAGGTCCCTAACATAGAAACAGAGCAAGTGAATTTCCAGCAGATATTACGCAGCCCTAAATTGTGAACTCCTCCATCAGAAGTATCCGAGTGAGACGCGCAGTGAGGCTTACGCTGCCCATTCCCGTCTAACCGTCTAACCCTGGGAGTGTTAAGTGACCGTCGTAGGAAAATTGCTTTCGACCAGGTTTGCAGACAGAACTGAAGTCACCTCTTGGCATGCAGGAACCACCTCTGCGTCACTTTACTCTACCCAGGGCCTTCGGATCTTCTCGTGCGAAGCCGTGTGAATCCAAGGCCTGTGCCACGTCGGAGACAATGAAGGCAGACCCTCTCAAGACTGGGGTTCAAGAAGAGGTCAGAAGCAGCTGCAAAGCACACAGCTACAAGACCCACTTCACTTACTGCTTACCTCTCTGAGAACGGGTATGAAAAATGTCCCCACATTGCAGGGAAAACAATGTTCGCCTTGGGCGGGAAAAGCCGTAAGTCATCAAGTGAAGTGGAGTATACGAGTTTGACGATGAACTCAAACTACTGTGATATCAGCTACCATCAAATAAAACAGAGAGCCCTCAGGGAGGGGATGCTTACTTAAACCCACCGTGGCCCCACCGTATCCTTGCCGCACTGCACAAGGGCTCACTCACTGCACTAGTCCCACATTAACAGATCAATGGCTTATACATTGTGTGTGTGTGTGTGTGTGTGTGTGTGTGTGTTGCCGGTCTTTCCCCATCTGTCTGTCTCTCCCCCCAGAGCTGAGAATCAAACCTAGGACCTCAGATCGTGTCCTAGCACTGAACTTTTTTACATTCCCTAGGTTGCTGTTTCCACTTATTCATCTTCCTGGAAAGGTCAGCATCGACTACAGAGTTAGAGGTGAGATGGACAATGTGAGGTTTTACTACAGAGCCCTTTGCTTGGCACAAATGTGTCCCAGGAGCTTACCAAACGCTCATAGAAAACTGTAAACACACACACAAAATGTGATGGGGCATGTTTTCAAGAGATAGCAATATTTATTTAACTAAAAGAGAAGAAAAGATAAGGATGAGAGGGATCTGTTTTTACTCGGGACCAGCAGAGAGAATCTGGTGCATAATAAAGCCTTTGAGTGGGGCTATTACAGAAAGCTGTGAAATGCTTTCCAAGGTTTGTTGATCAAATTTTTTCAAAAATAACGATCATCGTCAGGATACTTCACTACTATCCAGCAGAGGATGGACTCTCCAAGGGAGGCAATGAAGCGCAAGGCTCCGAGGATTGCCAGGGAGCCTTTCAAAGTCAACATTAAAGCACTGTGGGATCAAAAGTGAAAACCGAGTCCGAAAGTTCCCTGAACTTCTTCTAGCGCTCCAACTCCATCTATCCTGTGAGGTAGCAAGTGTGTGACTGTCAACTCACGGAGGCTGTAAACACATCCTTTGAGATGGCTGTCGGGAGGCTGTGAAACAGGCCGAGGCAGGTCTGTGCTGGGAGATCTAAGGCCTGCAGGGAGGGGGGGGGTGGTTAAAGAAGGTGGGAAGAACGAGGAGGTGTGCAGCAGAGCAGCCCTGAGGGCAGAGGGGAGGAGTCCCGTTGGAAGCAGGAAGTCTGTAGTCAGACAGCAGGTGGGAGGAACATCGGGGAAAGTGGCTCCTGAGATGTGGTTCAGATACTAGGTATTAGGGCAGCCCCGTTCTCAAAGGGACCTCATGGCTTGCAGGTGAAAATACACTGGTGGGAGGAGAAGCCAGAAGGGATGTGGGTGGACATCTACGGGACAGAGGAGCATGGAAAAGCTCCGGGAACTGAAAGGGATATTTGGCAGAGGACCTGAAGGTAGCTAAGGCCAGCCCAAGAGAACAGATTTCTGAGAGAGCCACAGGATGCGGGGAGCCTGGGTGAGCTCACTGCCCTGGGCAGGGCTCCACATTGCTTTTTTTCCCCAGTTTATTTTAGAGGAAGCAGCTGTGAACCTAATAAACTGGGAGTTGGGAGTGCTAGAGCTCTCCCAGGACCTCGTCACCAGGAGAGATGCCAGCCTGGAAACCCCTGATTGCTGGCACTACAGCTGAATGTCTGAGGAGACTCTGAACACAAAAAGAAAGCCCTAAGAGATGAGAAGAGGTATATGCATTGGCTGAGCTCCTCAGACGAATAAGATGAAGCAGCAGGAGAGAAGGATCCAATGGCTGCAGAAATGAGAGCTATTCCAGACTGAGACAATCCTAACTCAGAGTGGAAGTTATCTAACAGAGCGTCCTGTTCGCCATGCTCACCTACACGTTTCAAAAAACTCCACCCTGAGGCGCAATGCACAACTCTTAATAAACTATCACACAGATTTATTAAAAAAAAAAAACTATGCCTACGTCTAATGTATTTCTCCAAGGTTTAACACATTGCAGACCTGAACTAATTAAGTTAATTCCTTCGGTTTGATCACTGCTTGAGTGACTTCCAAGTGCAAAGTAGTACGCCCTGCCAGCTGCCGTGGGGGTTTCTGAGTGGTGAACGTTCCAGTAGCATGGTCAGCAGCTTGAATCCAGACTGGGAAAGCCGCACTCTTACCCAGGTGTAGGGAACAGAGGGACTCAGAGCTGAGGAAACGCAGCTTTCCTGCTCCACGTTCGCAGGAAAGCGAGGGCTTGCACGGGCACCTGGTGACTGCAGACACGGCTATGCATTCAGCTCCGTGCTGATCCTATCCTGGTTTGGCCCCAAGCACTCCTGTCATAATTGCGTAACCGCAGCATGTCATGTTGTTTCTTATTGCAACTGTAACTTGTGAAATTAAACTTCAGAACTGAGACAGTCAGGCTAAATGACTGCCTACTTTAAAAATCTGTGTGTGTGTAGAACCTACACGCTGCTTCGGATAAGCTCTTGAGTTATGGGCCCTAAGAGTCAAAACTGTCACTATTTCTTAAAATGCAGCTTCACTATTGTAGTTCTTCCTGCACACAAAACCTACCCCACCCTCTGTGTGTGTGTGTGTGTGTGTGTGTGTGTGTGTGTGTGTGTGTGTGTGCGGTTTTCTAAGCAGTATTTAGCACTGTCGCAATCAGCTTTTCAGGGTTTTATCAGGGACCTACAATTTACTTCCCCCACCGCACACTATGGAGGGAAACTCGAGGAAGGACCATGAAATAGCTTAAAAAGCACATATTTGCTTTAAAAAACGTATTAGTAATGTAAAATTGTTTCTTCTTGGGTCAGTGACATGGCTCATTGAATACGGTTGCCAGCTACCAAGCTTAACAACCTGAGTTTGACCCCCTAGGACCTTCATGGTGGAGGAAGAAACCGGACTCCTGAAAGCCACCCTCTGCACACACATGTACTCACATACACACGAACACACAGTAAAAAAAAAAAAAAGGTCATTAAAAATGCTTCTACATAGTAAGCAGAGAAGGGCCAGAGAAATGTCCAAATATCCAGCACGTATACTGTGTGGGGCCTTCATACCTGTGTTATCCCCCACAACCCTCTACTCACTTTGGGGCAGAGACTGCCCTATAATCATTTCCAAAATGGTATTTTTGAAGAGATGTACTTTTTCATGAAACTCAGTCTAACCCCTCCATTATTACAGAGAATCCTTATTTACTGCATGTCTGGGTTGCTTGACATGGTCACTGTATTCCTGAAAAGTTAGAGGCAAATTGACTTTTATGTAAAAACCGTTTCCTCGTAAAACTGCACAAAAACTGCACTGTGAGAGCAAATGTGCCAAGCCTCGCCTCTGGTTGACAACGGGCACTGGACTGCTATGAGGGTTTGCTGACACTCCCCGGTTCATTCCTGTGCACAGCCTCAACCCCATAGCTCTGACGAGTCGAGGTTCCATGAGTTTAGCCACGAGGAGATGCAGAACTAAACAGTTTAAACCATTAGCCACAGCCTGAGACACCAGCAACACGGCACGGGAAAAACAGATTCAGGACACACAAAGCGGGGCCACGCCCCCTCCATGCTCAAGTCTAACAAGCTGAAGGAAAACAAGGCATTGTGTCATGAGACAATGCGAGCTGAACATTTTCTGTTCACTCACATTCTTCTTCCACGGCGTCCAGCCAGAACTACCACCGTAGTCTCCCCCTGGAGCTGTCCTCCGAGTAGGGCTAGAAGAAAACTTACAAGGGCATGAAAGCCTGTGACCCCTGTATTTAAACATGCCTGCCACAAAAGCTGTTTATATGGCTACCAGCTCTACAGATGAGTTCACTCGAGGCCTGTGGTAACTGGCACACTTAGGTTCCTCTAGATAAACGTCTCCTGCAGCTTTCTGACTTAAGGGACACTAGCTTTTGACATCCTCTGATAAAGAGCATGCAATAGAAGTGGCCAGACGAGAGCCTAGAGCAAGCCACTCAGACACAACACTGAGCAAAGCTTGCTCAGTGCCAAATCCAACACAACACCAGAGCACCTACAGCCTGGACATGGTGCAAGCTGTCAACCACCTTTGTCCTCAGTAGCACATTTGAATCAGTCCCAACAGACAGTATTCAATGAAGCGTAAAGTTTCTCCCTCATATCTGTGACTCTTCAAGAGACTCAAATCTCTTCTTTAAGTGTGTGTGTGCTCGCACACACACCCCCGTGTGCAAGCACATCTGAAGAATGAAGGACAGGCTCAGATGTCATCCTCAGGAACTTTGTCTGCCTCCTTTGAGACAAGATCTCATGGAAACACTGTATGTGTGTTTGTATGTATGTGTGTGTGTATGTATGTATGTATGTGTGTGTATGTATGTATGTATCAGCTCCCAGAAATCCATACAAAATGGTTAATGGAGGTAGGCTGGGGAGGAGGGAAATTACCAGCCAAAAGAACAAAATTGTAAGTTTTTTTTTTTTTCAATTTGGAGTGAAAACTTTTAGCCCTGGAAAAGGAAGACGCTAGGAACACTGGAATCCTTGTAGACTGAACTTTTTCCTGCTGGAGGGCGGGAATCCTGTCTGCCTCCCTACCCATTGGAGACAGGGCAAGTAAGGTTACGAGTTCCAAAATCAGATGCGGTGTGTGTCAAGTTTAAGGGTAAGAGCTAAAGGACAGAGGTGCCTCACCCCCCCCCCCAAGACATTCTCCCACCCAAGGGGTCCAGATCTCTTGCCTTTGTTTTCTTCTTAGCAGTCCTGGGCTCTAAACCTAGGCTGCACAGTACCAAACATTAGAAGGGATTGCACTTCAACACGGCATTTCTGATCCTCGGAAGTGCTAGCTCCAGCACAGTGCCTGATGCCTCTAAGCACGCTAGCTTGTTCTATCCCACTGACCCTTCCTATCCTGTCAAGTACCCAAACAAAACCAGATGATGGAATCCTGGGTAATTTCCAAATCCCATCAACTGGATTTCCAAACAGCCAACACAGCACACACTCAGTTAACCACATAACCCAGCTTTATAAAGTATGAAAAATGGTAAAGCCCCTCCCATCCCTTACCCCCAAATTCTGTGCCTCCCGCTTAGCAGACCCTCCTTAAACATCACCCACTCTCCCCCCCCTTGGGAGCTGAAGTAGTCCAGGCCCACTCCACCCGTGTTTGTTTCATCCTGGTACAGCCCAATTCTACCCAACTCAAAGGTTATTCTCATTAGGTAGAACGTGAACACCAGCGCCTTGAATTGGAAGGTGTTCCTTGTAACCATTTGTATAATGAGCTTGTCAGTTCCCCCCATGCGTCTAAAAGGTAAAAAGTACTGCAGGGCACCCGTGGCCAACCGGCCCCCTCCCAATGTGTGAGTCAGTGTAGAGCGTCCTCACTGGAGGTTCTGGTTGATCAGGGTGCATGGCTTTCAGAGCTGCTCAGCAACTGAACTTATGGCTGTCTTCCATCCACTCAGAACATAAGCTCTATTTTAGAACACTTTCCCTAACTCACATGCGACGAAGGTATCTCATAGGTTGCCAACTTCCTCCTGGAAACAAATCACTTCCCTCTCAAACTGTGCTTGCTATTTGCTATCTCTCAAGATTAATGTGTTCGGGTGTGTATATTTTTATCTCTGGCCCGTGCAACTCCATGAGCAAGGGAAGGCACCCCCCCCCCAAATTTTATCAACATGCCTGAGCCATTCAGGGCCTTCACAGGAGGAATGAATGGGCGATGAAAGCCTTTCAGCCTAGGGACTTCTCCCACACACACATTAAACAGGGGTATAAAAAAATATCTCTCTGGAGGGAGGGGGCAGGGTGGCTGGTAAGGAAGGACGTTAAGCAGCTGAGCAAAGGCAGCCCAGCCGCCGCCGCACTTCTCGAACTGCCTGCAGAGGGAAGAGAAATCCGCTCCCGTAATATAACCAAGCACCCTCGGGCTGCCGCGCAAGGGCACGAATAATAAATACATCCAGGAAGGCAAACAGATGTACAGAAAACAAGCCACCCCGAAAAGGTCAAAACTTCAGAAACCCCGGGGATCGGCATCACCCACGTAAACGCATCCCATCAGCGGGAGCGAGAGAAGGGACTTAACCAAAGATTCTAAATTTGGGTGGTTCTTCCCCCCCAACCCCCTTCCCAGCTCCTGCTTGCAAAGTAACAGCGGCCACAGGCAAAGCTAGAGAAGAGCAGGAAGGCGGTGCGGGTGGGAAGGGAGGGGTGTCTCACACCAGCCACCCAGGCCTCGATGTGACGAAAGTCGTCAGCAGCCCTAACCGCATCCCAGCCCCTCCACCCCGCAGGCAGACGCCCCCCTTCCCCCTGCAGCTCCCCCTAGCCCGGCTCCGGTCCCTTGCAGCCAGCAACCCCGCAGCAGCGGCAGCGGCAGCCCAGCACCGGCAGACCGCAGGCAGCACCGGGATCGGGGCTCCCATCCGTTCGACAGACACCCCGCAGGCCTCCCTCCTCGCCCACCCGGGATGCCCACAGCGCGCCGGCGGTGGCTCCCGCTTACCTTGGGGCGCTCGCGGGGGGGGGCCGAAGGTGGCAAGCTCCCCGCCCCCCGCCCCTGGCCTCCTCGCCTGTGCTCTTCCTCCCTCCTCCACGTCCTCCTCCTCCCTACAGTGTGGCCGGGGGCTCCCCCTCCTCCCCGCCGCCTGGAGTAAAAAAAGCAGAAAAAAAAAAAAATTCCCGGAGCCGGGCCCGCGTGCGTGCGTGCAGGCAGGCGGCGCGCGGCCAGCTCTCCAGGCACTGAGCGCGGCGCGCGGCTCGCAACTAAAGTGTGAAAGAAGCGGTGGCCGCCGCGGCCCGCGCCACGGATCGGCCCCCCGGGAGTGGGCAGGGAGCGAGCGGGAGCTGGCAGACTCCGGGCGGGGAGGGAGGGGACCTCCGCGCCCAGCCGCTCACTCGAGGGGCGGGGGCAGCCAGACACTCCCCCGCCGCCCGTCCCCTCCCCTGGCCGGCTCCCGCGCGCGTCCGGCTCTCCTCCCCCGGGGCGGGGCCTGCGGAGGCCGCCGGGCGCGGCGCTCCGGGAAGACGGGCTGGGCGGCGGGGGTAGCCGGGAGGGAGGAGGGTGGACGGGCTTGGGGCTGTGTGTCTGGCTGTGCGTGTGCGTGTGTGTGCGCGCTGTAGGGAGAGCAGGAGCGAGCTTAGCGGGTGAATGCACACGCGTGGTACAGGAAGGGCGAGCTGTGTGTGTGTGTGTGAACGCTGCAGGAAGGGCGGATTGTGTGGCGCGTGTGGGTGCAGCCGGAGCGTGGGGTGTGTGTGTGTGTGTGTGTTTTGCGTGGAGGGTGAGCTGTGTGTGTGTGATTTCGCGCGCACCCGTGCAGTCGGGGAGGCAGACCTAGGTCGGAAGGCTGTATCTCGCCTGGCGTTTCCCGGGCCTGTCACTTGGTTGGAGGCGTGGGTGCGGATGGAGGCTCCACGGGATTGAGGCGGGGAGGGGAGATGTGTCCTGCAGATCCAGAGACCCGGGAGAGACCGTGCCAGCTCCGAGCCGACTCGGGCAGGCTGGCGCTGCCTCGCCCTACCCTCCTAGGCGGGGCGGGCCGCCGCCGAGGCCACGAGGCCCGCCTCTGAGCGGCTCCACCTTGCCTCCGAGCTGCAGTGCCTGCGAGATGAATGAAGGAGGGAGCGTCTGCGACGTGGGAGAAGAAGCCAAAAGCTGCTGGGGAAAGACGCGGACGCCCTGCTCGGCTTTCCCCCACCCTCCCGGGCCTCCTAGGACAGAAGGGGAGAGGGCGCCAGCTGAGACGTTGACTGGGGACCTAGAAAGCCCGTCGTCTCCCCCCACCCCCCGCTGGCGGGCCAGTTCTTTGTGGACCCCCACAGGTCAACCGATGTCCTTCCCTTTGGGAAGAAGTATTTTTCTCCTCATCCGAGGCACACTGAATTGATCTTTCTACGCTGATAGGCTTTGCACATCTTTTGTGCAGCTTCCCCGCGCTTCGCTGCTCCTTCATTGCCTTAGACGCTGTGAAGAATGTCAGGCCCCCAGAGCGAGGACACCCAAGAAAACAATGGGGGTAAAAGATCTTTCCCAGACGTCACCGGTTACACACACAACCGAATTCACTTCCCACATTCGGCCAGGGTAAAGTTGGAAGACGGAAAAAGACACAGCTGTGACAGTGATATGACACCTAATTGAAAAGCAAATTCATAATGCCCCTTAATGAAATGAGCTAAAGCGTACCCGTTAAGTGTCTGGGAAGTTGGCCTCTATTTTTAAATTCAGTTCTTTTTTTCATCTCTTCTTTTTCAGCGTCAAAAGCTATTATTACATTGTTCGTGAAACTCAACTTGGATTGCATTTTTAAGTACCCACATTTTAGTTTATTTTTCTTTTTGCAGCCTGGATTTGCAGCCTAAGCCCTTGAAAGGGGATGGCTAGGAAGGCAAAGTGCTGGTGGAATCTTTAGCCAGCTTTTCTTCCTGCAAAAAGGAGTTGATAGAGTAGTCTCTTCCTCAGGAGCTCCCTAGGAAAGCAGGAGGGAAAGAACTGCGGTGGCATTCCAAGTTAAGACCCTTGCTGTCCGACAGAAGCAAATACACAGGGCGGTCATTTTCAGTATATGTTAACCCCAAAGTTAGCAAGCTTTGTTTCTTTCCTCTTTAAGTTCCTTCTTGAAGAGGTTGATTATTGCTGCTGAGTTTCTTGAAATGTAGTCAACCATTCTCTGGAGCGGTTAAGACATGGCCCCCAAAGTTTCACTGGTGATAAATGAAAGAAAAACATAAACAATGTGCCGATGTATATGTGTGTCCGTGTCAACACATACAAGGAACATGGAGGACCATATGCTGTGTTCTTGGCCTCCTCTTGCCTTTCCTCATCTGCACAGACCACCCTAAATGGTCGGAGCTCTCTGACGTAGACCTGTCTTGTACCCTCTTCCTTCTGACCAGTCTCAGACAATGGCTCTCGGAGATCTCCTGAGCCCAAAGCTCTGGGGTTGCCCTGGTGACTTGAAATCTGCAGAGGTGACAGAAGGCCACAGAGCAAGCACTGCACACCTGTCCTGCTGAAAGCCCAACCATTCTGCGAACTTTTAAAGCTAGTGTGAAAATTAGTCAAGGTATTTACATGTTCCTTGTGATTCGATTGTTCTGAGTGACAAAAATAACACACAGCCTCCGTTGGCCTTGAATTTGTATCTTCCAACCTCTTCGTCCCAAGCACTGGGAAATCAGGGATGTGTCACCACACCAGGCCGTGAATTTGGTTGTTTGTTTTTGTTTTCTGTTTTTAATGTGAAAAACTTGGCTCCTAAATATGAAGAAAAATTTTAAATGATCATAATTCCACTATCCAAAAAAGAAGCACTTATGAAGTCCTCAAGTCTAACTGTTTCCTTTTCATTTATTTTACTGTTATTCAGTCAGCACACATTTATTAAACACCTCATTAGGGGACCAGATAATTTATCAGGTCCCAGTTACAATGTACTGTTAATGTTATTTGTTCCTCGGAGAAACTATTCATTTGAGTTTCATTGACAGAATCGTGCATTTAAGTGTTCATACTGACCACAGGCAATCTAGTGTCATTAGGGCATGAGGTGTTTACAACTTCGAGCCATTTTTAAGATTAAAAAAATCATGTAGCAGAAAGGATTGCCACTAGGTACTAGAGGCAAAGGTGCCCCTAACCTGTGCAGCAGAAATAACTGCAAAACTGCCGGAGGCTGGAGAGACCGCTTGGCAGTGTGAAGAGCTCTTGGTGATCTAGCAGAGGGCCCAGGCTCTGCTCCTGATACCCACATGGAGGCCGACAACCACCTGTACACCTCTACACCCAGCTCCAGGGGATCTTCTGATACCAGGTATACACATAGATGGTGCCGATTACATACGTGCAGGCGACACGCATGCATGCACGCACGCGCACACACACATACTAAAAATAAAAGATTTTTTTAAAACCCTGCTTGTACCAGGCATGGTGGTGACCACCCTACATAACAATTTCTGACCACGCAGCAGTAATAACAGCAAAACTGCCTGGCCTGAGGCTGGAGAGACCGCTCGGCAATGGTCTTCCCATAACACGGGAAGGAGAGTTGTCAACTGATCTCAAAACGGCCAGCCGGGACTATACAGACCCTGTCTCAAAAAAAAAAATAATAATAATAAACAGAAAAAATCCTCCAGCTGCTTTGTCAGCCCAATCTACTAGACATTTCATTGCAAAATAACTTTTCCATTGTCACATGATTGGTAAGATAAATATAATAAATAAATATAAATAATTACATGCAGACTTACATAAGCATCTTCCTGGCATCACTCTGTTGCTCTTCCACATCAGCAGAATATCTGAATCCTGTACCATCCAACACCTTGAATATAACTTCCAGGAAAGCTACGTTTTAATCCTCAAAGATGGGCCAAGGAGATGACAGAAGCAAGTAAAAACACTTGATGCACAGAGAGACCTCAGCCCAATGCCAGAATCAGCATAAAAAGCCAGATGGCTGCCATCCCTGTGGTCCTATAAGCCTACATTCAGGAGGCAGAAAAGTCAGTGGGAAGTTCCCGGGCCAGTAGGCAGCAGCCGCAAGAGAAACCCTGCTTCAAAACAAGGTAAGGGTCCTTGTTCTCAAGCCTGATGACTTGAGTTGGTCCTAGAAACTCAGGTGGTGGAAGGAGAGAACTGACTCACACAAGTTGACCTCTGACCTCCTTGGGCAAGCTGTGTCATGGGCATACGCACATAGATAAATGCAAAGAAATACTTAGTGGAAAGAAAGACTTGAATTCTGGAAGTTGTCATCTGATCTCAGCACACACACACATGCACAGACGCACACATAGACATACACAAATAAATAATTTTAAAAAAAATCTTCAAAAACACAATCATCATAACTTTTCCTGTTCCTAAAGCTATTGCTTATAAATACTTGGCTTCATAAGATCACTCATATAAGGCATCAGAGTAACTTTTTCTTACTTTTAAATATGATTGTATTATGAACTATGAGGGTTTTTTTTTCTTCTAAATTCATATATTAAGAACTTAACTTCTGATGTGAGGTCTTCAAGGTGGGCTCCTGATGCTCAGGATGAGGTCAGCGCCCTGATGGAAGAATCAGTCATCCTGCTCTCTCCCCTGCCTCCACACAGGAGCGCAGCAAGAACGCATGAGCAGCTCCAGGGAAGGTTCCTACCAAAATCCTAATCATGCTGGCATCATGGGCTTAGACTTTGAGCTCCCAAAACAATGAGAAGTTAACTTTAGCCATTTAAGTCTCCAGTCTATCATGTCTTGTTATGAGCTGACTAAGACACACAGATTCCCTTTACCTTGAATGTAGAACGGAAGCTCAAGGTAAAAAATACACACACACACACACACACACACACACACACCAATGCCCTGCTCTTCTAGAGCATCTCATAACTAGGAATTAATCTCTTGTGGTTGGTTCAGTTCAAGAGGTTTTCCAATGTTCTGAATTAATCGAAGGTAGGTAGCTTTGGCAGAATACTTCAAACATAAGTGGTCCTCAAATGCCCTGAAATTTTCTCTACTCATTTTTGCTCCATGCGGCAGCAGTAAGCCTTGATTATGTGCTGCATGTCATGTTTACGTTGTGTAATTCATAACGACTTTCACCAAACTCACTGCATCCTCCCAACATCACAGTCTGATGCTGTTATCAGCCTACCCGTGCAGATGCAAAGACAGAAGAAGTCAGGAGATAGAGGGAAGGGAAGGGAAGGGGGGGAAACAGGAGATAGAGGAAAGGAAAGGAAGGAGAGGGGAGGGGAGGAGAAGGGAGGGGAGGGAAGGGAAGGGAACTCATATGGTGCTGAATCTTATTGCTTTATGCCTGAGCCTTGGCTGAAATATGTTTTCAGCCAAGCTGCAGTTGTGCACCCCTTTAATCCCAGCACTCAGGAGGCAGAGGCAGGAAGATCTCTGTGAGTTCGAGGTCAGCTTGGTCTACAGAGAGTTTCAGGATAGCCAGGGCTACACAGAGAGACCCTGTTTCAGGAGGGAGGAAGAAGGAAGGGAGGGAGGGAGGAAAAGAGGGAGGGAAAGATGGAAAGAAAAGGAAAGGAAAGAAGGAAGGGAGGGAGAAAGAAAGAATGAAAGAATGAATTTTTCTTTTCCTTCTGGCCTACTTTTCTGCCAAAGCCGAATTCAGACTCTGAAGTTTAAAAGTTCCGTTAGAATGATTGCAGCCCCTTGAGTGTACAGGGTCCTCCTCTTCCCTTGATGAACTTGTACAGCTTTAGACTCTTGGGGACCTGTCACGTGCATCTTTTCTATTAGTCACACCATCAAATCAGTGGCTAGACTCTTGAGGATAAGGGCAGGGTCTAAAAGGTATGCGTGCAGGTAAGGTGCCCCGGGTAGGGTTTATAATGCATCATGCGAAGGACACGCAGCTCGTGCATGGTTCCAGGTTAAATTGGAACAGAGAGTTCAGAGTCAGTGCCAACAACTTGTTAATGGCTCTAATTGGTCTTTCAACAATGTGTGAATTACTCTGAGTAACCTGCTTTTCTAGATCTGAAAATTACAGCTCTTATGTTTATTTTTCCTTGGGTTTCACCTTAGGGTATATATTTTCTTTTATCTTGTTTTCACAGGTAAGGTAGGTAGACCAAAATATCCATACTTGAAGCCAGGAGTTTAAGAGCTGTAATCAGGACAGACTCAAGCAGGGGTGGCCGTGAGATGGAGGAGGCCTGAGCTGAACTCTCAGGACTGTAGGCTCTTCCTTTTTTTGGCTTCAGTGGCCTTTGCTTTGCTCAGATGTTGGAGGCAAGGTCAGCATGGAGCCCCTTTCTCCAAGTTACACAGGGCAGCCCTTCTGTCCTGAGTGTGGCAATGGATCCCTGGATGCACAAGTCATTTGGTTCTTGCAGATTTTTGCTGAGAGTCTGGCCTGCTTCCATTTCACTTGTGCTCTAGTACTGTTGTTCCATATGTTGGTCTCAAGCTCCAGGCTACCGAACTCTGTGAGTCAGGCTGTGTGATTCCGACAACACCTTGGCTCAGTGCATCCTTGAGGAGGCACTGAAGGACTGATCAGTGAAGCAGCTGTGTTCCTCCTCTTAGTGGCAACAGCAAATACCAGGACTCAGAAAGCTGAGCAATTGTGACACAGCTCAAAGAACTTGAGATAAAGAAGAAATTTTGAGAGAGAGGATCAGGGAACAGAAACAAGCATAAGGGGGTGTGCGTTTTTTTTATTTATTTATTTATTTATTTATTTATTTATTTATTTATTTATTTATTTTTATTTCTGTCTCAATTTTGCCTCTTTGGAAGTGCCCTCTCCCTTCTCTACTCTGTTTCAGAAAGACCCACTGTTAAAACAAACAAGAGGAAGATAGGTGCAGTCCTGCCCATGCAATGAAACTACAAGCCCCTGATAGCGGAGTCAGCTCCGCTGGTTCCGGCCATGTGAACTGATCTGTGGTACAGCTCTGTGCTATGCTGTGTCTTTGCTGATTTTTAGAAATTATGCTTTAAATAAATATTATTTGTATAGTTAGTGGAATTCTTGACAGTGACAGTCCCTCACTGTGTACACTGTGCATTCATTCTAGGCTTCCCACTGCTTCTACTCAATCCCTTCCCATAGTCTACTTAAGGATCTTTTCCCCAGCATCTTCCCAGTGTCTACAAGTTCCTCTTAATTTTTTTTTTCTGTCTTCCCACTGTCTTATTCTTCCCTACATCCAGTAACCGAATGTTTGTTCTGTGCTTCTACAAGCTTGACTTTTTGGGTTTTGTTTTGTTTTGTTGTGGGGGGTTGAGACAGGCTTTCTCTGTGTAGCTTTGGCTGCCCTGACACTCACTCTGTAGACCAGGCTGGCCTCGAACACAGAGATGGGCCTGCCTCTGCCTCCTGAGTGCTGGGTTTTAAGGCGTGCACCATCACCACCACCACCACCTCCCAGTGACTTTGGGTTCTTAAAAGGCTAAGAGTGTGCGGTGTTTGTTTTTCTGTGTCTGGCTTGTTTTATTTAACACAGTGACTGCCAGTTCTACCCACAATACCACAAATGATGGGAATTTGATTGCTTTTATGGCTGAGTCGTATTCCACTGCATAAACACTCTGTATCTTTTCATCCAGTGAAGGGTAGGGCATCTGGATACGATTCCATACTTCAGCTATTGTGAACAGTGCCTGCAACATTATTCAGGCACAATTAACTGAGAACTTGACCATTTAAGACTTAATGGAAAATATAGCTACCATAGGATATCAGCAAACTATTATTTTCTGGTTGTTTCTGAAGAAAAGAAAGAAAGAAATTAGGATATTTCCAAATAAGATTTCAAAGTGTTCTGAGTATTGTTATGCATAAGGCAATTTCCGAATTCTTCCCTACTCATCTAAATCTGAACTTTCCCACAATTGTTTACTGCTTGATGGGGCAGCCTGAAAGTTTACTGAGGATCCAATGTCTTGGAAATTTTGACAGGGCTTTTCCCCACTCCTTTCAACCTTGAGAAAGCTGCTTTAGGCGGCCCTAAATCTTTAAAAAGTTCATTGGCGAGTCTGTAGGAAGTCTGTCTGAACTGCCAGTCAGGCACATCAATTCTCCCATAGTTTGGTCCTGCTTTTCCAGGCTGGTCTCAGTTTCAAGTGCAGACAGGTTCCCACCCTGTGAAGGTTTCTCTCCTTGAGCCATTATTGTGTGACCTCTCTATGTACACCACTCCAACTCCTGTAGAACATTCAACTTCTTCCAGAGCTGCCTCCTCACCAATCCCCTCCTCCCGCCATTTGCTTACTGTGAGGTCATGGGTAAGCCATCTTGACCTCTCTTAACCTTGAGACTGTGTGTGTAGTATAGTGTATTTGTGTGAGCACATGTGTGTGCATATAGAGACAAGAGGAGAGAAGGCAGCAGGGGTCCTTCTCTGTCACCCTCTGCCCTACTCCCTTTAGACAAAGATTCTCGCTGAACCCCAGAGCTAGGCTGGCAGCCAGCCTCCGTTTCCATCAGGGTACAGGTACACACAACCGTAGTGACTTGGACTTCTAGGGTATGTTCGGGATGTTTGAATTACCCCCTGATATTGCTCCTCAAGTTCCTCATCTGCAACAAAGAGAGCTAGAAAAGGTCTGGCATTTACAGAAGACTCCAGGTTTGGTTATGTTAAGCCTTGTTCTTTGTGGTCTGGATTCAACGCTGCTTTTTGTTTTGTTTTGTTCAGAGAATTTATCTAAAATCTCCCTCCTCTGAATGAAACTCCTCTTCCCTCACCTCTTTTTAAAGTTTGGATACACACACACACACACACACACATACTTTGAAACTTGGTGTATTTCTTACTATTAGAAAGCACATATGGGTTTCGTAAGCCGTACGGTTCAGTGGCTTATGGTATATCCACAGGACTGCGCAGTCATCACTGCTAACGTTCTCGAGGGGTTCCCTGCACCCCGGAGGATAGGTTGTCAAGGTCTGCAGGTCTTCACAGACACTTTTATTGTTTCCTTTTTAGATTCTGGCTCCGGGGGCATGTGAAAATGCCATTTGGTTGTGGTTTCCGTTTGCATTTACCTAATGACGTGTCTCTTCCTCTGCTCCCCCCTTTTGAAGTCTGCTCAGAGTTCTATAGTAGTCATCGCGGCAGCCAGAACTAGGCTTCCTTTGGGATTTCCTACACATGCCTTTGCACAGAGCTAAGTGGTGACGTTCAAATGTGGTAACTGAGTGAGTTCATTTCTTACATCACCCACGGGTACCCTGGAACAAGCTGACTGTAAAGGAGAAGATGGAGAGTAAAGAAAGTATGAAGCTACACGTGACTGTCATCCCAGTTCCATGGATGATGAAGAATGAAAAAAAATCATCCTTGACTTCACAGAGTTCGGGACCAGCCTGCACTGCATGAGCCCCTGACTCAAACAGGCAAACAGCAACAAAGAACAAAATAGCATGGGAGGAAGAATACATCAAAATCTTTAAAAGATGGAAGGAAAGAAGAAAGGAAGGAAGGAAGGAAGGAAGGAAGGAAGGAAAGAAAGAGCGAAAGAAAGAAAGAGTAGGGAAGGGAATTTTAAAAAGAAGGAAAGAGGGAAGGAAGGACAGACTATATTCTAAGAGAATTAAAACTATTGAAACTGTCCTGACATTTTTACTGACAATCCCCAGTTGTTTTGTTTTGTTTTGTTTCTCCCCATGACTGGTTCAGCAGAATCAGTAAGGAAATGCTGCTGTTATTATTTATTATTGTTATGATGATAATGATGAGACAGGGTCTTACCATGAATCCCAAGCTGACCTGGAACTGAGCTCTATAGAGCAAGCCAGTCTCAAGCTCACAGTGATCTGGCTGCCTGCCACTGCTTCCTGAATGCTGAGGCTAAAAAGTGCAGCCACAATACCTTACCAAAGAAGTATTATTTTTTTAAATCAATTCTTTTTTAGTTTTTAAATAAGAAAAAAATTAAACACCAAGAAGCAATTTCTTACCTCCTGATGGTAATTGGAGCACAAAAGCCTAATTCTCCCATGTTCCTTCGAAAATCTATTTTCAAAAGAATTAAAACAATGGGGGGGGGGAAACTCAGGGAGCAGCTTAGAAACTCAACTCAAGCACTGCTACAGTACAGGAGACCTAAGAAATGCTTGACAGACGCTCTTTCAAGGGAGCAGAGCTCATTTGAAAGAAAAGAATGGGAACCCTAAATTCAGTATTCCCAAGAGAAAGACCCGAGAATCAGGAGAAAGGTGTGTGTGCTGGACATTCACTGGACAGAGGCTGAAAGCCAGAGAGGTTAAAACTGCAGCCACCAGGAAGGTGGGGGGAGGCACTCGCCAATCTCTTGAGAATGCGCCAACTGCAAAACCCACAGTGTAGATCCCTTTACAGCGCTATGGCAGACTGTTGAATGAGAGCATCTAGACCAGCTAAGCTCTGGCTACTCTCAACAGCCTTTATAGGGCAGATGCTCAGTAGAGGGTGTCCCAGCTGCCAGGACTGCCTGCCTCCCTCAGACATCCAGTTGGATTTCCAGGCACACCCCCACATCTGATGAACCAGTCCCTTCTTCAGCCCTGAAGGATGTGCATGGTGTTCCTAGTAGGTTTATTTATTCTTTAATTGTAAGAAATAGAGGCTTAATCATCGTTGCTTGAGTCAGAGGGACCAAGAAGAATTATTGTAATTGTTTCCTGAAGCATAATGGGAAACAGAAACTTTCTGGAAATGCAAGACCAGAAATCTCAGAGTGGCCAGACCTCACAAATACCAACACAAAGGAAGCTAGAAACGTACAGCTCAGCACGTGACTGCATAGAGCCACCATCATTCTGTCCCACTGTAATACCAAATACTACTGTAAATGAAATATCAAAACCCTCTAAGGCATAGAAGGAAATAAACATCATTCACAAGCTTAAACACTTTTTAAATTTTATTTATTATTTATTACAATTTATTCACTTTGATGCTTGGCTGTAGCCCCCTCCCTTATCTCCTTCCAGTCCCCCCTCCCTCCCTCTTCCCCTATGGCCCTCCCCTAGTCCACTGATAGGGGAAGACCTCCTTCCCTTCCATCAGACCCTAGCCTATCAGGTCTCATCAGGACTGGCAGCATTGTCTTCCTCTGTGGCCTGGGAAGGCTGTACACCCCCCAGGGGGAGGTGATCAAAGAGCCAGCCACTGAGTTCATGTCAGAGGTAGCCCCTGTTCCCCTTACTAGGGAACCCACCTGGAGACTGAGCTGCCATGGGCTACATCTGTGCAGGGGTTCTAGGTTATCTCCATACATGGTCGTTGGTTGGAGTATCAGTCTCTGCAGATACTGGGCCCAGGTTCTTTTGGCTTTATTGGTCTCCTTGTGGAGCTCCTATCCCCTTCATATCGGAAATAGTCTCAACTATACAACAAGG
The DNA here is from genome assembly GCA_028658305.1 of Pachyuromys duprasi. Classification (NCBI taxonomy): domain Eukaryota; kingdom Metazoa; phylum Chordata; class Mammalia; order Rodentia; family Muridae; genus Pachyuromys; species Pachyuromys duprasi. Next base: position 38,320,946 of record CM053759.1, on the reverse strand, counting down.
ACATTTGCTCAATTATGTTCATAGCAGCTTTATTTGTAATAGCCAGAATCTGGAAACAACCTAGATGTCTCTCAACCGAGGAATGGATACAGAAATTGTGATATGTTTACACAACAAAACACTACTCAGCAATTAAAAACAAAGAAATCATGAAATTTGCAGGCAAATGGATGGAGCTAGAAAAGATCATCCTGAGTGAGGTAACCCAGAAGCGGAAAGACACACATGGTATATACTCACTTTTAAGTGGATATTAGACATATAATACAGGATTAACATACTAAAATCTATACTCCTAAAGAAGCTAAACAACAAGGACAACCCTAGGGAAGATGCCCAATCCTCATTCAGAAGGGCAAATGGGATGGACATCAGAAGAGGGAGAAGACAGAGAACAAGACAGGAGCCTACTACAAAGGGCCTCTGAAAGACTCTAACCAGCAGGGTATGGAAGCAGATGTTGAGACTCATAGCCAAACTTTGGGAAGAGTGAAGGGAATCTTATGGAAGAAGATAGAAAGACATGGAGGGACAGGAGCTTAAACCCTTTGTTGGCCACAAAAATTCATTTGGCAACACCACATGATAGCTCCCAACTGAGTCCCATAGTACGTGATAAAGGAGAAATGTGAGTGCATTTCCTCACGTAGGAAAACTGAGTCGGCTACAGTATCTGATGTAACAAAACTGGGAATGAGCAGCAGCAAGATTTACAAAGGCTACCTGTGTGAAAGGTGAAAAGGGAAAGAACAGGTCATACTGCGGCCATTGTTGGGACAAGCGGGTAACAACTGTGAAAACAAGATTCCGGGCTTGCTTTGAGCAAAACGTAAAATGAAATTCCACTTGAATGATGACATAGTTAAAAAGGAAACGTAAAGCCTCTTCTGTTTTTATTTTAGTGGAAGACAAAACAGGTCAATACAAAACCAGGCCAGCATTATCTACGTAGAAACCATGAATGAAACAAAAGACTACTGGTTTTGGATGTCTGAAAAAATTATGTCACATAACATCATGCATGAAATGATAAGTGACACACTGGGTGACGTTTGTAATATGTTTGATAAATAAATTAAAGTTTTCTTAATATGTAAAGCATTCCTATAAATCAAAAAGATACCATTCAACAGAAAACTGGTCAAAGATATGAAGAAATGACTCCAAGAGAAGGTAAACAGATTAAGAATATAAATGAAAAAGTTCAATTTTACTAATAATTAAAACATTATTTTCTCTTTAATTTTGATTCTTAAAAATTCTCTGGGATGCTGACCAAAAGTTTAGAAGGTCTGGGCATGGTGACCAGTGAGCATAGGTAGATCTCTATGAGTTTGAAGCCAGTCTGGTCTATAAAGTGAGTCCAGGAGAGTCAGGGCTACACAGAGAATCCCTGTCTTGAAACAAAAAAACAAATGAACAAAAAATGTCTAGAAGAATAGATGGTCTTGTCTTGGTGATCAAGTTAGTTGGTGAGCATAGAACTGAAAGCATTAGAAGGTGCCGTCCTTACCTTCAGCGGTTTTTCATTGTGTAGGAACTTAACATAAAGAAGTAAGCCATGATCTTCACTAGAATGCACTAGTTGAAGAGCTTGCTGATGGCAGGAAATGTTCCTGACTGTACTATAAATAGCATGAAAATTGTTCATTTCATGGAATCACAAGTATAACAAAAATAAATTTAATTTGAGCTGGAACGGTAGCTCCATGGCTAAGAGCACTTACTGCTTATGCAGAGAACCTGGCTTTGGTCCCCCGCACCTCATGGTAGCTCAGGATCACCAGAAACTCCAGTTCCAGGAGGTCCACAGGTACCAGGTATGTGCTACACATACCTCCATGCCGACAAAACAGGTCTCACTCACAAACATAAAATAAAAATATTTCAAAACCTAATAAAGTTAATTAAATTATACATTCACGTGTTTTGAAAAATATGAATAATGGCCACTTCTACACATATGGTAAGACATGGAGTGCTCACTTTTAAAAATATATATCACCAGAGAAGACTAGGCTTGTTCAGAGTGACATGGTCAGAGACCTGAACAAGTCCCTCTAAATCAGCTGAGCCAAGCTCCTATGAGCTCACAGAGACTGAAGCAGCAAGCATAGGGTCTGTGTTTGTCAGCACCAGGTCCTCTGAGTATGTACTATAGTTTTCAGGTTAGCATTTTTATGGGACTCCTGAGTGTGTGAGTGAGTGGGTCTCCCGAGTTTTGTGCCTTCTCTTGGGTACTTTTCCTTCTGTTGGGTTGCCTTGTCCAACTCTGATGCGGTGGGTTTTGTTTTAGCTTATCATATTTTATTTTTCTCTGTCTTGTTATCTCTTAGAAATCTATTCCTTTGTAATGAGAGACAGAAAGGGAGAGGCTCTGGAGGGGAGGGGAGGGGAGGAGGAGCTGGAGGAATTGTAAGAAAGGAAACTATAATCCAGATATATTGTATGAGGAAATAATCTTTTTTTCAATTAAAGGGAAAACTAAGCAACATATAGAAATATAAAATATATGTGTATATATATGTGTGTATATGCACACACAATGATAATAATAATGACCTTAAACTGAAATATCCATCATCTTGAGCCAGTTGTAGCCGCACACCAATGTCATCATAGCCCTAGGGAGGCTGAAGCAGGAGGACTCTGAGGCTAGCCTGTGCTACACAGTAAGTTTGAGGCCAGCCTGAGCTATATAGTAATATCACTTCTCTTCTCTGTGTGTCTTTCTCCTTTAGTTTTCGTACCTTCTCTGACAAAGCAAACACTTCACTTTTGTGGTCCCAGGACGTGCTGCTGAGATGAGCCCCCCTGACAGTCGTTCCCTGGAAATGGAGAAGTATAACAGGCATGGAAGTGCAACCGACCTTTACGATTTTCATTTCAGACCCCTAGTCGACTCACTGGAAGCTAACCCAGCACTTCAGTTTACACTGTAGCTAATTACACACCAAGGCTGCTCTTTTCCTTTAAGTATATGAGAGACAAGAGTGGTTATTTTAGGTCTCTGATCTCTTGCCAGCAATATACTGGCCATGCTCTCTCTAAATTGCCGAGGCAGCCTGTGTGTCATCAGGGCTGGCTTCTGCGGCATGCCGGCAGACCTCCACGAGGGAGAAGCAATGACCTGGGGCGTTGTGACTGCACCTGAGACACAGGGCTGTGCCTGTGCAATGCTCCACGGCCCGGCCACTGCTCCCAGGCCCCGACTGTGTACAGCTGGGCTAAGACCCACTCCTGTGAGACACGGTGGTTTGAGCGAGACCGACCCCACAAGCTCATAGATTTGAATGTTTGGTCCCCAGTTGGTAGACTGTGCGGGAAGGACTAGGGGGTGTGGCTTGCTGGAGGAGATGTGTCATTGGTGATGTCACACCCCTCTCTGCCTCCTGGCTGCACGTCCGGATCTAAGTTCTCAGCTGCTGGCTCAATCCCTGCCGGCCTGTTGCCATACTTCCTGCCGTGATGGTCATGGACTAACTCCCTGAAACTGTAAGCAAGCCCACAGTGAAATACTTTCTTCTATAAGTTGCCTTGGTTGTGGTGTCTCTTTTCAGAAATAGAACAGTAACTAAGACAGACACACTCTCTCCCCCCAACCCCCCCCCCACTTTGGGCCCTTTGTAGAGCTTTTCTTGTACTATGAGGCCCCTAGAATGCTTCTCTCCCCTTCCTCTCTTCCGCCTGTGTCTCAGACTTTCTGGCTCAGCTGCCTGGATCTTTCCTTGTCTTTTCTTTCACAAGCATGTCCCTTAATAAAATACTTGCATTTTCAAGCTCCTCTTGACATTTCTTCTCAGAGGATCCAAGCAAATACAATTTGTCAGCAGTCTTGAATCCTAATCCTTGTAGCCTGGTTCCCTCCTCTCCATTCTCACTCACCACCATCACCACCACCTTCACCTTTTCAGCTATGGTGGAAGAAGTGGATTCGAATGGAATGAACGAACAAGCAGGCCACTTCAGCTCAAGTTCTGGCTAGTGATGGATTCAAGCCAGGCCACCCTTCACCTCTTTAGATTCATGCTACCGTTTCATTAAAGTGCATATTTAACTCCCAACTCATGGGACTTGGGTAAACATTTATCAAGTCCACGTTCAGTTCAGTCAAGATAGGTGCTCCCAAGAAGACATAAAGCAAATTTGTCTTTTGTGTAGACAAATTTGTGTAAATTTGTCTAACATCTATATTGGCAACTAAAAAACAGTAGAAGCCATTTTTTTTGTAGGAGATTACATTTCACCCACTATGTCAAAATATGATCGCTGTAACAGGAAGTTCATATAAAAATGTTAATAATGATGTTATCGTTATTCTAAATGTGACATCCAGTGTATAGTACAGCACATTTTGAATGAGACTAACTGCATTTCGGAAGTTCAGCAATCCCTGGCGGCTAGGGGCTGTCTAGCCAGGTGCCATCTAACTGGGTCATAAGTACCTCAAGTGTAAGTGACATTTTCCTATCTTTGCATTAGGAGGGCAATGAAGACTTATAATAAACATCTACGAAGCTTCACAAATATTTCTCAGATGGTTATTTGCATGTGAAGTGGTGTGGGATGTAGGTAGTGCGACTGTGCCCTTCCTTGGAAGTAACTTGAATGACAGAGCAGGCTGGGTGGGAACTGAGGCAGGGGGTGGGCCCATCTAAAGAAGGTAGCCATGTCAGCTGGCATTAGGTGTGCCCTGTGTGCTTTATCGAGAGATAAAGACAGGATTCTGCATGAAATCCCATCTTTTAAAAAAGACTTTCACTGTACATGTTTGGATGTTTTGCCTGCATGTAGTTCTGGGCATCACTTGCATTTAGTGTCTGTGGGGGTGAGAAGAGGACTCTGGATCTCCAGGCTGGAGTTACAGAGGGTCGTGAGTCCCTCCCCCAAGTGGGAGCTGGGAAACAAGCCCGGGTCCTCCGCTGGAGCAGTGCGTGCCTAGACGGATGAGCCATCTCTTTAGCACCCTCTTCTAATCTTTAGTATCAGAGATTAACTCATATGTACTAGGTCAGTGCTAGCTCGTGGGACACAAGCATTTTATCCTTTCCCTCCACTGTATACGACTCTTTTGAAGGCAGGCACGTCATAAAATTGCCATGTTTTTGGAAGGAAGAAGGGCATAGTTATATGTTCTGAAGCTTGGGTTACTCTACTTCAAAAACAAACATTTTCTGGTGTTAGACCATGGTTTTTTTTAAAAATCAGTCTCTCTCTCTTCCTTCCTCCCCTCTCTCCCTCTTTCTCTTCTTCTTTCTCTCCTCCCTCCCTCTCCACATCCATGAAGAGAGTCAAGATATAACAGGACTCCACATCCAGAGCTGAAGGAGGAAAAGCAACCATTAACCAATTCTACGGGTCAGAAAGCTCTTGTGTAAATTCTTCCAGCTCTCTGTTACGAAGAGTCGTGATCAGGTGACAGGGAGATAGGAAGCCACCTTGTGAGGCACTGTCTAGGCAGGACAAATGAGGTTCAGAGTAGCCACCAAGCTGAGGCCTCAGCCCCTGGACCACCTGTGGGTCACCTTGCCTGTATTGAATGGTAGGCTCCAACAGGGACTGAGCCCTCAATACCATAGACCCTTGGCTCAGCGTTCACCAGGCAAGCTACCACATTTCTTCACTAAGTGGGTGGAGCTGAGCGGATGGGTGGCATGCCTCTGAAGATGGCCAAAACACAGGGACAAAGCTTTTAAAGAGCGTTGGGGCCAACATTCCCTTCGCCACTTGCACTGGTTGCTGTGTCTCTCTGATTTGAAGCTGAAGCCGAAGAGGCTGTAACAGCAATCAAGAACCTAACTTTCATGGAGAACAAGAGCTCCACAAAGACCAAACTGAACAGGGCACAGAGGTCTTATACGAGACAGTTTCTCCAACCAAGGACCATGTATGGATATGGCCTAGAACCCCCGCTCAGATGTGGCCCATGGTAGCTCAGTGTCCAACTGAAGACCCTAGAAAGGGGAACAGGGACTGTTTCAGTCATGAACTCGATGGCTGGCTCTTTGACCCTCCCCCATACTCGCCAGGGAGTAACAGCCTGGCTAGATCCCAGGGGAGGACATTGTAGCCAGCCCTGAAGAGACAAGATGAACTGGGATTGGATGCAAGGGGAGGAGATCCTCCCCTGTTGGTGGACTTGGAGGGGGCGGGGAGGAGGGAGATGAGGGAGGGATGGGAAGAGTGGGAGGGAATGAGGGAGGGGGCTATGCCTGGGATGCAAAGTACCTAACCTCTGATTGATATAAAAATAAATAAATAAATAACATTAAAAAAAAAGAAAAGGGAAAGAAGAAATGTAATTATATTATAATCTCAAAAATCAAAATTATATTTTCCATATAACTTAAAAAAAATAACCTAACTTTCACACATGTGCTTGTGGATGGACATTCGTTGTTCTCTGTCACTTCCCCCTGAGGTTTTAAAAAATATTTTATTCTTTACTCTGTGTGTGTGTGTGTGCAGATGCAGATGCTTACAGCTGTTAGAAGAGGGCCTTGGATTCCCTAGAGCTGGAGTTAAGAGGCATTTGTGAACTGTCTGATCTGGGTGTTGGAAATTAAAGTATGGTTCTCTACAAGATCAGCAAGTGCTCTTAACCACTGAGCCATCTCCTCAGTCCTCTTCTGACCTTACCCCTTACACCCTGCCCTCTGCCTTATTCTTTTGAGACAGGTCTGTCATAGAACCTGGAGTTCACTGAATGCTTAGATTAGCAGTACCCTCCTGTCTCCTGTACACACTAGGGTCATAGGTGCATGCTGCAGTGCTTAGCTATTTAGGTGAGTGTGTGCGTGTGTGAGTGTGTCTGTGTGTGTTCCAAACCCAAGTTCTCGTATTTGCACAATAAAGTACTTTATTCGGTAAGCCATCTTCCTGCCCATAAACTAGTTTTCTGATTTCATTGCTAGGATTCTCCTAGCATCTTCTCGGAGCAAAGGAGACAGAGCTGCAAACATGGCCTTCACATATCAAGGTTTTCTGTGTGCTGGGCTCAGCGCTGTTACACACGAACCGCTTTCCATTTGACCCTCAAACCATCCCCACACTCCTGTTATCTCTGTGGGACAGACAGGGACATAGAAGCTAAGATTTTAGGATGTGTATTCGAAGGACCAGTACTAGCAATGGCAATGCAGATTTGAACGTGGGTTTCTGTTTTACACTTATTGTCCTGCATCCTTCCTAGCACCCAGCCCAGTCTGTGTCAAAGATGAACTTTATTAGCTTATTAACAGCAAACCAAGCAGACCTTTGATCTTAGTTGTTCAAGGGTAGATCCATCTGACCCTTCACCTAGCCCCACCCTCTTCCTACCCATTGGAACTTCCCCTTCTCAAAGGCCCCCACTTGTCAGCCCTTACATCCACTCCCTCCAGCTGCCCCTCCTTACCTCTTCATCATTATCCAGTTTCTAGTACTTCCTCTTCCCTTTGCCTACCTATTTCCCCTTCCATTCTCTAACACCCGATTGATTCCTGTTCACTTTTACCTTCTAATTAAGTTGCTGTGTAGTTATTTGCTCTGCAACAGTCCCTGTAGGAGACAATGGAAATGAACAAAGCACACAAAGGCTGGAAGTAAAGGAAACTTACAAAGCTCAGGAAGCTCTTGATTTGTAAGGCTCTTACCCAAGGTTACACAATGGCCGAGGGGAGGAGGCCAGAGACTTGTTCTGAGAGTATCAAGAACACAGCTTTTGTGAGTTGTCACCCATGCAAGTGTGAGTTCTGCAACGATGCAGCTGCACTTGAGTCATCTATGCTTCCTCAGGTAAACTCTCACCCATTCTTGTGTAAGTAACCTCATAAACTCACTGGCTCACTAAGCCACGCTTGGGTGGTACTGTTTCTTCAGCCTGTCATCATTGCAGATATGAGGTGAAGTCATACAAGAAAATTCTTTCTGTTCTCTCATTTCCCACCCCCATTTTGCATGTATATTTGTGTTGTGTGCTTGCATGTATGTGTATGTGTGCACACTGAGGCCAGAGGTTAACATCAAGTACTTTCCTTGATTACTCTCCATCCTTTTTATGGAGACAGGATCTCTCACTTGCAGAGCTCCCAATTCAACTGGTATAGCTGGCTTACCCCTGTCTCTATCTTTGAGTTGGGTTATGGGTGAGTGACTATGCCCACCCAGAATTTACATGGCTTCTGGGAAATCAAACTCTAGTTCTAATGCTTATATGGCAAGCACATTGCTAAAGAAACCATCTCCTCCCCAAACCTTTCCTTCCCATTCATAGCTAATATAGCATTATCACTTGCCTAACAGAAAGTAAGAAATGTTGTCCAGGACATGGAAAGTTTGAAAGCCAATACATTGCTTGTGACAACAGAAAACAGAATAGTTGCTATGGAAAATAGTTTGTTCCTCACAGAGTTAAATATAGAACTGCCGCACAACCTGCCAGTTCCACTAGGGAAGTTAGAAGCAAGGACTCAAACAGGTAGCTACACACCGCTGTTCACAGCTGCATTACTCACAGGAACTGAAAGGCAAAAGCAACCCCTATGACCACCAACGGATGAATGCATCAACACAGTGTGCTATATCCATAACAGAATATTATGTAGCCTCACCAAAAGAATATAATTCTTAAGCATGTTACAAAGGGATGAACCTTAAAAACTTTATACTAGGTGAATCAGGCTAGAAAACAGACAAAAAATATCAAAGGATTCCATTCATATAAGGCCCCTGGAGTAGGTAAATCTGTAGAGATGGCAGGTAGAATCGTGGTTTCCAAGGCCTCAAGAGGAGGGCTGGGTAACTGGATGGAATATTTAATTAGCACAGCGTCTGCAGTGATAAGGAAATGGTTGGTGAAGGTTGTGTAACATGATGGATACACTTAATGTCACTGAATGACATACTAAAAAATTACTATGATGGGAAATTTTGTTATGTATATTTTCCTCACAACAAGAATATTATTTACTGCCAAAGGGATACAATGAAGACTGCTTAGCATGGCCAGTAAGAGTTTTCATGGTCTCAGGTCTAGGGAGATTTCTCAGTAGTTAAAGCATTTGCCTCAGAGATAAGGATGCTAGAGCTTGGATAGGATCCCCAGAACCCACATAAATGCCAGGTGGGCATGGCATTGATTCCAGCAGTAGAAGTCTGAGACAGGATTCCTTGAGCAAGACGCTGTCTTAAAAGGATAAGGTGGAAGAGTGATTTAGGAGAATTCCTGTCATCAGCTTTGGGCCTCCACACAAAACCACACATTTCCCCACCATGCAAAGCCCTGAGCACTTGCTGTTGTACTGTGGGGTTCCAGACCTCCCCTTCCCTTCAGTTCAGGGGAAGGATTTCTTCCTTATGCTAAACCTACCACCATCCACCTGATTCACTCAGGCCAGCTCCTCCTCAGGCCTTGAAAAGTCCCTTTTCTGTAGCCCCCTGTGAAATCTCTGTCTTTTTCCAGCAGAGTTGTTTCTCCCCAACATCAACCCTCAATGCTCCTCAATCTAGAGACGCTCTTCTCTGTCCTTGACGATTGTTAGCTTGCCTATCCATCTGTCACCAGCTCGAGACCTTCTCAAGGGAGACAGTGGTACTGTGGCCTGCAGCATGGCTGGACTTAGAGGCCCACAAAGACTATCCCACTGGACGAATGGATGTCAATGGATAATTCAACGTTTTTAAACTTGGACACTGGAAGAAATGGCCTTTTTAAAAATTGAGACATAAAAGAACTTACTATACTTTTTCTACTAAAGGCACAATGGTTTTATTCTAAATAGTTAAGTGTTTAAAGGCATCTGCCATGTTTTTTATTTCAGTTTTGGCTAGCTACTTTTTTTTTTTTTTGCAGATATGGTTCAGTTTTGTCTACTATAGGTCATGCTTTGGAAGCTTGAGCCTCATTTTGTGATGCGTGAGGCATGGTAAGAACTTTTAAGAGTAGGGCTTAAAGCAAGATGATTAAGTCATTGGGGTGCAGCTCATGAGAGGAATTAGTGTAGTTATATTGGGAGCCTGCTTGGTTTTCACGAGAGGGAGTAGTTCTTTTTTATTTTAATTTTATTTTTATTAGTTACAGTTTGTTCACTTTGTATCCCAGGTGTAGCTCCCTCCCCCCTCCCCCTTCCCCCCCACCGTGCCCTCCCAATCCCAACCTCCCTCCCTCCCTCTTCTTCTTCTATGCCCCTCCCCTTCCATCTGACCCTAGTCTATCAGGTCTCAGCAGGGCTGGCTTCTTTGTCTTCCTCTGTGGACTGGTGAGGCTGCTCCCCCTGTCAGGCGGAGATGATCAAAGAGCCAACCTATGAGTTGATGTCAGAGACGGTCCCTGTTCCTATTATTGGGGAACCCTCTTGGACACTGAGTTGCCATGGGCTACTTCTGTGCAGAGGTTCTAAGTTATCTCCATGCATGGTCCTTGGTTGGATTATCTGTCTCAGAAAAGACCCCTGTGCCCACTTTTTGGTTCTGTTGCTCTCCTTGTGGAGCTCCTGTTCCCTCCAGGTCTTTCTCTCTCCCCTTCTTTCATATGATTCCCTGCACGCTACAAAAAGTTTGGCTATGAATCTCAGCATATGTTTTGATACCCTGCTGAGTAGAGTCTTTCAGAGGCCCGCTGAGGTAGGCTCCTGTCCTGTGCCCTGTTTTCTCCCTCTTCTGATGTCTGTCTTGTTTGCCTTTCTGAATGAACATTGAGCATCTCACCCAGGGTCCTCCTTCTTGATTAGCTTCCTTAGGTGTACAGATTTTAGGATGATTATCCTATATTATATGTCTAATATCCACTTATAAGTGAGCATATATACCATGTGTGAAACTTGTATAACCACTTTGGAAATCAATCTGGCGCTTTCTCAGACAATTAAGAATAGTGCTTCCTCAAGATCCAGCTATACCACTCCTAGGCATATATCCAAAATATGCTCAAGTATACAAAAGGACATTTGTTCAACCATGTTTGTAGCAGCTTTATTTATAATAGCCAGAAGTTGGAAACAACCCAGATGACCCTCAGTTGAGGAACGGATACAGAAATTGTGGTACATTTACACAATGGAACACTACTAAGTAATTAAAAACAAGGAAATCATGAAATTTGGTGGGATCTAGAAAAGATCATCCTGAGAAGGTATCCCAGGAGTAGTACAAGCCTGGGCTTTCCCAGCGTGTTGCCTTGTATCTCGGAGGAGCCTCTTCCTCACTCTCTCCTGCCATTGTGATGCCTTTCACCATGAGGTAAATTGAATCCCAGCAGAAGTCAGTGATCTACAGCCTGCAGGGACTGTGAAGTAAACAAACGCTTCTCTGTTACCCAGCCTCACTTATTTCATTATAGCAATAGAAAGAAGATGAAATACAAGGGCCTTCTCCATTTATTGGTACTTCTAGTTTAAAAAAAATACTGTTTTCATTGTATAAAAAATATTGAGAAAAAAAGAGAATTTCTTAATAAGCTTCTGAAAATGTGGTTCCCTAGACAGCCATATTTTACTTACAACATATATCATTACCCTATTTACTGCCATTTCTTCACATTTTATTCTAACCTGTATCAGCCCATATTGACCTTTCGGACATAAATCATGATGTCACCCACTACTGTTGTATTCGGTGGTTCCCCATAACCATCAAATAGTTACCTTCTGCCAAAGTCATTCTTAAGCATAAACTCACAGGAAAGTATAACACACATCAAATATATTAGTACAAAGTCTGGACACCATTATAGCAGGCACTGCCCTGGCTAATCTATATATGACACGTGTATGAGTTTTCTAGAACTGTCTTGACAAAACACCACAAGAAGAGTTGCTTAAGCACCAGAAACCCATTACTGAAGGCTGCACAAATGGCTGCTGTTTGATTCCTCCGAGAGTTATGAGGAAGAACCTGCCCTATGCCACTTTCCTAGCATCTGGTGGGGTCAAAACCATTTGCCTTAGTCTCCCATTGTGTTCTCCACGTGTGCAGGTCTGTCTTCTAAAGTTTCCATTTCAACCAAGACACCAGCCATGCTCTAGGAGGATGGGTGGGGACACCCGACATGATTTTTAACCAATTACGTCTGCGATATCCTCGGTTCCAACAGTCGCCACACTGTGGTGTGCTGTGGATCTGAACTTCAACATGGGAATCAGGAAGGAGCCACAGTTCACCCCACGACAGTACCCCCACTTAATTCCCAACATTCCATTGAGAAATTGGATGATCTCATTTTCTCAAGAAGAAAACTGAGGTTCAGTGAGCTATCACCTGCAAGTTGAACAGTAAGTGAATGGAAAAGGTGCGAGGCAAAAACATGGTCTCTCTGATTCTAGATCCCGGTCTTATTAGATAAGCAAAACATCCTTATTTACAGTGTCTACCTTATTTCTTCTAGGCTTAGTAACAATCTGTCAGCTGACAGAGTCTGGACCTTTTCACTATTAAATACTGATTTAGTTCCATTTCAAAACGCTTACTGAGTGCCTGCTACTGAGAGTGTTTTAGGCCACTGAGGTTCAAAACAACTTGAAACATGGGCCAGGTCTTAAGACACTTGAAATGTGATGTAAAAGACAGACATACAAGCAAGTCACTCTTTCATAAGGAACATTAAGTATTGCACAAGGAGTCCAACAGTGCTTTTGCAGTGGGACCAATATCAACCTTGGTATCAGCTGTTCGGCCAATAGTGTTTACATTGTTACCTGATGGCCAAGGACTACAAGAAGCATATTTAAATGCATATTTTCTTGGCTCTAGAATGTTCTCCTCTTTTGTTGAACTCTCGAGAATGTGCTGTCCACAAAAGGGTTGATTTCAAAATCAGCGTCTGCTTTGGAGAATCCTGGTCTCTGCTGACACATCTTTCTCTTGATTGAGGTCGTTCATCCCTCTCAGTGTTTCTTGTGACGCTGGCATAAGGCAGGACTAAAGCATTATCTACCTTCTCTGAGGTAGATAATTTTATTCAAAAACAAGAGACTGTGCTCTCCTGTGCCCACACTCACACCTAGTCCCATAGATCTGTCCTTTTAGGGGATGGAGAAGAGGGTACCTAGAAGGTAAATTAAGCTAATTTCTTTTTGCCAGCATTCAGTCTGCTAAATGAGACATTTCCCTTGAAGACCCTTACTTTTAAAGCAGCATTATGTTGAGATTTGGTCCACCCCTTTCAAGTTTCCCTATAAACTTGTTACTGTAGAACTGGCCAATTATAGCAGTACATATGCACATCTCTTAAAAGGTATGCTCATGTATACACTCAAATGTATGTACACAGATATACAGATGTACACACAGACACATCTACACAGTGCAGTGATGAAATTCTTCAGGCTTCAAAGAAGAGTCTTCTGGAATCCATAAACATGTCTGCCCTAAACATAGCCACAGGATCAAATCACTTAGCTCAGAAATGTTCAGAGAGAGCAGAAAGGATTCACTGTGCTCTTAAAAATGAGCTCCAGAGCTCTTCACTCTGGTTTTTAACTAGATGTAGGGAGAAGAGGCCAGCTAGTGCTCAGGGTTCTGTCTCTAAGACAGAACCAGAACTTTGTTCAAGTTCTCCTCTTTGGCCTTTTATTTGCTAATACAGTTCTCTTGTGCAGTCGTCTGATGGTTACTGAGTTCCTATGACATGCAAACCACCAGGCATGTGGAGCAGCCTTCGGGCAGCTCAGGTTGTGACCATGGTAACAATTCTGTAAAGAGTGATACACACAAACAGGTTTTAAAAATGCCAGAACCTGCATGGTGTGGCCAGTCCATTGTGCCAGGTCTGGAATGGATGGGGCTATACAGCTAAAACCTTAGTGAGATGTAGCTTTGTGGTGGAGAGAACTTACATTGAAACAGGGGAAACTGAGAAAGGAAGGAGATTTTCAAAGGCCAGTCTCCCAACAGAAAGCACACCATTGATGCTGGTAACCACATTCGTGAGTAATCATATCAACTGTGATAATATACAATGTATAATTATACCAGTTATGTAATTATATTTTTATTACTAATCATGATATATGTGTGTATATCTTATTGATCTTATTTCTATAGCAAATACCAATTAACATACTTTATTGTGTCATGTTGACTTTGAGCTCCAGATATATTTCATTGCAAGTTGGCTACATTGGCTCCCAGCAGCACAGCTTTATAAAACTACATGTTGTAGCTTGAGATCTACAGTGGCAGAGTACTTGTTATCCTAGACTCAGTCCCCAATAATGAAGAAAAGAATAAAGAATGAAGGAAAGAAAAAAGAAGAAGGGAGGAAGACTCTTTCCTTACAGTTCATTGACCGGCAAAGACAACTGTCCAGAAGGTCTTCTACAGACTTCCTCTGAGGTTTCATTGGCCAGAATTGTGGTTCCATTCTTCTTCGAAATACCGACCACAACAGTGGAATTACCACAACTTGTGTCACCATCAAGAATCAACTGGAAAGAAGGCCACAGTTCCCTGGAGAACATGGCTGCCTGGTTCCTGAGCAAAACAGGCATACCTAGAGCAAAGAAGGTCAGTGGCCCGAGGGGGGATGAGGGCAAAGGAAGGACGCATCCAGTGAGTCTGCCACAGGAAAGACAGAACACAGACGCACCTCCAGGCAAGGAACAATTCCGGTCAGAGAGCCTAGGCTGACCGCTGCAGGGCTTGACCTTACAGGATGAGTGTCTCTTACAGGAATGATTTCTGCTGATCTTTCGGATAGCTGCTAGGGACATTCTGTGCTGTGTATCCTGATGGTTCATATTACACCACCTTGACCTGAAGCCAAATTATACATAAGAGTTCTAAATTGGTTTAGGGCTAGAGCAGACTAGCTGATGTCATTTGTCAAATGTGACACTCTAAAATTATCCTATCAGTATAAAACCATACAAACATTTCTCCACATAATACATAGAGGAAAACTGTGTTTGTGAAACAAGAATGAAACATGTCACAGTACATGCTCTGAGTAGTGGAATAATGGACCAAGCCTACTGTGGTGAGGCCTGGGGTCTAGGAAGATAGACTTCAGACAACCCTCAGGGTTAGGAAACTTGGGTAGTTCTTCTAAGATGATTCTTTCTGTAAAACTGAAATTGTGGCTTCTTTGAAATGAAAAGGATTATTTTTCATATGCAAATTATTCAGATGTATCGACTGAGGCTCTCAAATTGAATCCCTGGTTGACTTTGAACTGTAAATAGAGTGACCTTGAACTGTTGATCCTCTACTTTCTCAATGCTCACCAATCCTGGTTTACAGGATGTTGGTGACTGAACCCAGGGTTTTATGCATGAGAAATGGACACTGCACTGGCAATCTGACAATTAGCTTTACTATCTACTTCTTCTGCTACAGTTTCTCTCCGCCTTTGTGATTTTGTAATAGTGCTTATAATAGGGACTCAGTATGTTTTTGATAATAAGTTTGTCCTTGACTCACAACCTGGGTGCTGGGATTATGGATATGTCTTACCACACGGCAACTGAACTCTATTCTCAACCTTCAATTAAAACATTTTTTAAATGCCCAGTGTAACTAATATTGTGCTTTATATGTAGTCCCAGAGAGCTGTCTTCTGATTTAACTATTAGTAGCGAAATCCCTTCAAGAAATATCAAGACAAGACTCTGAAGTATTATATACCCTTGGCAACATTATGAGTACTAAACGCTTCTTTGAAGATGTGACAGCTGTTGCCTGGGTTTGTATAGCCATTCTCAACAGAAGGTGCAAGCTGAATCACCTGCAACACATAAACAGCATCCGTGTCTCTGTCCCAGCCCTAGAATTTCTGACTTGGTGTCCAAAGAAGTTTGGGGAATGAAATGCTTTAAAGCTCTTTTAGTGCATCTGATGTGCAGGCAAGCTTGACAACCTACCTTGAAATCACCCGGAGGGCTAATGGCGGCACAGACTGCCTGGGCACAACTCCAGAGTTTCCGATGCATCAGGCAGAAAGGATCGAGGGACTACAGGAATGTTCGTTATTAGTGAGTTCCTTAAACATGCTGATGCTGCTGGTCAGGTGACCACTGCTCCACAGTGAGGTCATCAGACTAGAAGTTATAGAGCTAAGCAATTGGAGACTTCCTTTTGTCCGATATCTATACTAAGAATTATATGTTAAGACGATTGTAAGGAAAGAAAAACAATACTCAAAAAATACCATAAGGCTTGTAAAACATAAAACAGCCAATATCTGACCTTTAACAGATCATATTTGTTGATCTGTATGGAAAAAAAACCAAGAGTCTTACAGAAAAAGAAAAGAAAACATTGGTGGAAAAATGTATTCTTATAAGTATAAGATATATTCTAACTGCAGATAGAGATTATTAATCCCTCTAAAGTGTCAGGAGAATGACATTATTTCACTTGGTCTTGACCACTAGAGCTAAGAGATTAATAACTTGAGGCTCAAGAGGAAATTACCTTGCCTGGATAGAGAGCTAGGAAACGGACAGAACTCTAATTCAAGGATCTCCAACCGCATGTCGCGGTTTGCATGAGAATGTCCCCCACAGGCTTGAACATTTCCTTCTCAGTTGGCAGCACTGTTTGAGGAGTTATGGGGAGGTGTTGACTTGCTGGAGAAAGTGTGTCACTGGGTGTGGGCTTTCAGAGTTGAAACCTAGAGCCATTTCCAGGTCACTCTCTGAGCTCCACACTCGTGTCTGATGACCTGAGCCCTCAGCTTCCTGCGCTTGCCACTGCGCCTGCCACGTGCAGCCCTGATGTATGCCATGGAAGATTCTCACACCTCTGGACCAAAGAGCCCATATAAACTGCCCTTATGCGTCACCTTGGTCATGGTGACAGCAACAGGAAAAAAAAAATGACTAATACAACCTATGTCCTAGAAAGGCTTAGCATTCTGTTTAGGAGACATTAATTCCCAGAGAGACTATAAAAAATACAGCAAGCATGTAAAAACATAGTCCCCCCAACCTCATCCCATACCAAGTGCAGTAGGAGCTGAAAGGGAAACATAGTCAGGCAAGGCTTCAAACTGGCCCTAAAATGTTGCCAGGTCTCCAGTGAATTCACAGGAAGTACTGACACTCTAGTGAATGTATGTTCCAGATGGAAGGCTTTGCCCAGCTTAGAGAGTCTCACAGGATTCTGGTAGACTGAACCATTCAATGTTTCCTGTGCCTCTAGTTACATACATGAGAAACAACCAGACAGCTAACAGAGAAACCTGGCCAGCTGGTGACCACAGCACTTATTGTTTGCCAATAAACGTTGATCCAGTTCCAGTGAAATAAGAAACTTTCAACTCTATGTCATGGTTTTATGCAGTCATTTCCAAGCAAAGTTATTAAAAGAAACGATTATTTGAGTTAATGTTCCATCTGTTGATGGACAGGGAGTCTTGTAAGAGAAAATGTGCTAATGACACAAGAGTTGGGCTTTGTGCAGCTACTTTGGGGGTCAAATAGTGTAAAAATACTTATATGTTTGACTTCAGATAGAGGCAATCAAGATTCTGCATCATCCACTGATGATTCAAGAGGTTAATATTTTATTTCCTATTTGAATTCTTTTTTTTTTTTTGAGGTTGGGTTTCTTTGTGTAGCTTTGGCTGTCCTGGAACTCACTCTGTAGACCAGGCTGGCCTCGACCTCAGAGAGCAGCCTGCCTCTGCCTCCTCAGTGCTGGGATTAAAGTCCTGTGTCACCAAGCCAAGCATGAATTATTTTTTAAGGGCAAGGTTCAACCAAGACCCTCAGATAAGAAATACCTTTGGTTGCTCAGCAGTGTGTTTTGAAGTTACAGAAATGAGGAAAACAGACATTTATGCTTAAGGGGTTCACAGGTTACCTGGGAGGTGGGTGAGTCAGGGAACTGAATAGTACAGAGAATACTAAGGTCCTATCTGGACAATCTGAGATTACAGAAGATGCAGACGGACCTCACTAAGGGTTTAAGGAAGGCTGGGGTAGAATGTTTCTTTTCTTCTGAAGGCTGATGGTAACAGCTTTGCCTACTTCTTTGCGATAGGCTTTATTTTCCACATAACTCCATACACTGAGCCAACACCGCCAGTCGCAGGCTGTTTTTCTTCTTAGTACAAACTGTACATCGGACCCAGCAGATGTGGCCTGGCTCTCAGGAGTGGTCTGAAAAGGACTGGCAGCATCTGTCAGTGACGTATACCTGTCGTGGAGAAGCAAGCTGAGGGCAGTTGGAGAAGTACACTAGAACACAGAGCCCAGGGAATGTGTAGAGTGGACACTCATGTAAAGAAAGCTGCATGCTTACATGGAAACTTCCAGAATGCAGTGCAGACCAGGTATTCTGTTTCTTTTAAGTCTTAGGAGCTACTTCTTAAAGCCCAAGTGACCACTGCAGAAAGCATATGGAAGAAAGACGCGCAAAGAAGAAAGCATCAATGATATTTGCACAACCCAGAGTCAATATTTTAATATTTAAAATGTCCTTTGAAGTTTTTTCTATGCATCTATAGCTATATAGGTTTAACTATACTGCATAGGTTTAAACTGTACTGCATCCCTAGCTAGGGGTAGCTTTGATTTCATTTAGGATCATTCCACAAATTCCCACTGCATTGTTACACTGCTTTCTTGAACTATCCCTTTCCTCTTTAAATCTCTATTTTTCCAGCTATTATAAGAAATGTAATGAAAAAAGAAACAACAGAAGTATAATATGGCTCCTGATTGCCTGAGAACATCAATGCACTTTTCTTTTGTTATGTTTTGGCACATATTGTGAAAATGCTTTCCAGAAAGTTTTGACTTTTGCCAACAATAAGCATTATTTGTGAAATATGTATTGAGTGACAGATGAAACCGAGATTCCGATTTTAATTTTTATTTCTGAACTATTATGAATGCTGACCATTAAAATATTTATAGGCCTTTTAAAAATCTTTTCTTTTTAAAATGTTCAGTGATTTTGCTTTTTTTTTCTATTAAGAAATTAGTTTTCTAACTTATTATGCTGGTGATTATATATATACATAAAAGCTATTGAATCCTTAGACATGAATAAAGGATATGTGATTAATTTGTATGCATTTATGTATAGAGAGACTAAACTTAAAAATCTATAATTTCTAAATATTTTCATGCTTAGATTCCTTTTTTGAATATGCAACGTATATTCATCTAAAATTATTCCAATTTTTATCTTTAATATTACATTTTTCTACAATTATCTTTTAAATTGGGCTGGGGTTTGTTTGGGTTTCTAGTGCAAGGTAAGGATCATAGACACAGCAATGAGAAATGCTCCCCCACTAAGCACTTTCTACACTCAAGTAGAAAGTGTCCTTTGGGTTAGCAAGAATACTCAGTGGTTAAGACCATTTATCACACTTCCAGAGAACCTGGGTTTGATTTCCAGTGTGCACGTGGTGGCTCACAATCATCTGTCATTCCTATTATAGGGAGGTCCAATACCCTCTTCTGGCCTCCACAGATATCAGCAATGAATGTAGTGCAGACATACATTCAGGCAAAACACAGGGGCCAAGAGCAACCTCCAGAAGTCTGTAAGATCTGGCTGCAGTGGTTCCTTTGCAGGGACTACAAGCCCAGGAATTTAAACTCCTTTTATCATACTGGCCTTAAACAACAAACATATTAGATCAGTCACTGTCTACCAGACAAGCTCTTTCTGAACATGAAACACATAGGAGAAAAATGACACAGTGGTGGCCTTGACCTCTGAATTCATACATAGCTATTGAGCATCTATGCTACGTATGTTGTAGGCTGTGAAATAACTGGAATTAGAATGGCCGTACTGAAGGATGCAGCATTGCTATGTGGAAGCAACAGTGTCAGATTAATATGCTTCCTGTGTTGGAAAGGAGCGGCTCTTCTGAACGTAATTAATCCAGGAACACCTTTTATGGAGCATAGTAACCCTGTGAGGGAATGTGATGGCAGAAGTCTCTGACTGCTCAAAGGACTACCTAATGGGATAGAAGAGGGGCAACATTTTCTCCAAGTTTACTCAGAGGTAATGGTAGTTTTAGATATTGCTGTTTTTAGGATGTTAGCTTATCTAGTGGGCTGGCAGTAACTGAAAAACATTTTGCAAAGCTATCAAATCCTTTTTCCCACCCACACATTTTATTTTGTAGCCTAAGTTCTTTGTCTGAGATCAAATTAGAACACATAATCTTGTTTGTCTCTGGTACTGGCTTTATGGAATTATACCCGAGGCCTATGCCCTTGGTCTTGCCTGAGGGATAGAATACATAGCCAATAGCTTTATGACATTCACTGCCATCAAAGTAAGGACATTGCTTCACACACCGTCTTTCCTGTGACAGTCTATTAAAATTGTTTTTTCTGGCTGAAGATGTAACTTAACAGTAAAGCAGATGCATAGGGTATATGGGGCTGGAGTATGATTCTAGGACCTTCACCATAAACAAATTAAACACACAAAGTACATTTTTCTTCCTTTCCCCCCTTTCTTTCCTTCTCACTCCTTTTTAAAAATCTTTCATAAAATTTTGAAACAAATAAACATTAAATTATGATGACATTAATTATGTAGAAACCTATTCCTTTCCCATCCTAACTTCCAATTTCCTTTAATAATTTCTTAAATCTGACTTATTCTTCCTTTTGGATGCGCGCATTACTAATTGCATGTTTTGATATCTGATCAGTTGCTCTGATTCCATTCTCGACAAACAGTAGTCCAATGAATTATTAATTCCTAGATCTCTTGATGTCATGAAGAACAGCAACAGCCAAAACAGTCTCATTATGCAGTCAGCACAGCTGGGCAGGAACGTCTGCCTGCCTGATACGTAAGCTCTGTGCTGAGCTGAGGGGACATTTTTGTCACTTCTAACCAGATCTTTGACATCTAGTTCTTAAAGAAAATGTATGAATATTATAATAATGAAAACAATACATGCTAATTTTTTTTGACTTACAGTGACTTGTGAGTTTCATTAGTTCAAACCCATGTCCCTAAAGCATGTGTAAGCCTGTGCAAATTAAAATATACTTTTTAAGCCTTCATATAGAAACGGGGCCTTTTTCATAAACCTTGCAAACACTGGCTTGTGACTGGCTAAAGCAACGCTCAGGAAGCTGGTCACTAAATGTCTCTTCCATTGTTATTCAAGACAGAATTTTTTTTGACTATAGATGAATTCCTCTAGATGCCAACAGACTATTCTTTATGAATTTTTTTACCAAAAGAAAAGTCCTACACAATATAATTACATATAATTACATAAAATATGATATATAATATATATGATATATTTGTAATATATATAAGACGTTATATATTATATATTAATAGTTCTTACCAGCTAATTAATAGGCTATTAGTTAAAAGAAGATAGGGAACGAGGCTAGAGGAATGGGTAGTCTGTTCACAATCCTAAGAAGAAGGATTGGAGAGATAAAATTGCTATTTCACAGGCTTGTCTGGATCAGTTCCACACTTCACTTGAGATAAGCAGTGAATAAGCTCACAGAAGCATCTCTGTGGGCAATGAGTAATGAGTATCCAGCAATTCTCTAATTGAAAGAAATGTGCAGGCAATCACTAACGACAAAACACATTGTCATAAGCAGATGGTAGGCCTTAATTCTTTGTACATAATTTACTATTCAACTCCTCTCAAATCCAAGAGATATGCTTTTGAGAGGAAGGAACTTGTATCTTTAAATT
>CM053759.1:38272981-38298810 GCA_028658305.1 Pachyuromys duprasi | reverse complement strand
ACCTTTGCCAAGTCACACAACTGGGTCTTTATGTATAAAGTGACAACATTATCTTCTATATGGGAATATTAAAACTGGTAATTAGTGCATCTAAAATCTTGGGACATAATAAAACACATAACAAATGCTTAATAATGACTCCTGTAGCTTTGAAAGACTTTACCCATCAGGGTATCAAAGCAGATGCTAAAACTCATAGCCAAACTTTGGGCAGAGTGCGGGGAATCTTATGAAAGAAGGGGGAGATAACTAGAAAGGACAGGAGCTCCACAAAGAGACTCATAGCCAAACTTTGGGCAGAGTGCAGGGAATCTTATGAAAGAAGGGGGAAATAGAAAGACCTAGAGGGGACAGGAGCTCCACAAGGAGAGCAACAGAACCAAAAATTCTGGTTACAGGGGTCTTTTCTGAGACTGATACTCCAACCAAGGACCATGCGTGGAGATAACCTGGAACTCCTGCACAGATGTAGCCCTTGGCAGCTCAGTCTCTAAGTGGGTTCCCTAGTAATAGGAACAGGGACTGTGTCTGACATGAGCTCAGTGGCCTGCTCTTTGATCACCTCCCCCCAGATGGAGGAGCAGCCTTGCCAGGCCACAGAGGAAGACAATGCAATGAGACCTGATAGGCTAGGGTCAGGTGGAAGGGGAGGAGGACCTCTCCTATCAGTGGGCTTGGAGAGGAGCAAAGGAGGAGATGAGGGAGGGAAGGTGAAGTTGGGGGAAGATGAGGGAGGGGGCTACAGCTCATATACAAAGTGAATAAACTGCAATTTGTAAAAAAAAAAAAAGAAAAAAGAAAAAAGTAAACATCAATGATTTGGGAAAAAATAGCTGCTGTGACTGGGGAATGGTACCAGCATCGAGTGAAGGAGGCTGGCAGCGGGAAGCTCCTGGCAAAGTTTTTAGACCATTGTAAATAACTTAGAGTAAATAACCTTTTGTTCAGGAGATGGCATAACTGGATAATCCTAATGGCATTGGCATATTATTTTAAGTTTTAGCATCTGGCCTTGATTTTTTGAGACCTGTAGACACATAGGCTATTATTATAAACACCAAACAAGCAATCAGCAAAACTGGGATCCGGTAAGAATGTGCTCAGAAGCGACATTCGGGCCGGTCTCACCAGCTCTCGGATCTGCGCTGTCCCCTGGGGTTCGCTGCCAGCTTGCGCACAGCCCTCTTTCCTCTCTTGCACTCAGACTCTGTTCTTGAATAGTAAGCAATTGGAGCCTCGGGGACAGCTGGCATTGTGGAGCTAAGCAAAGTTCCAGAGCCACAAAGTGAGGTATCAGTAGTTTATATATGCCATACTGCATCAACACAGATGCTGAAGTCAGCTGCCATCCAACATTTCAGCAAATATCTTCTTTCCGACGCACCCCCACAGCTTACCTGTGATTACAAGGAGCGATTCAGCATTTCAGAGAGGTTGCCTTTCATAGAGGAGGAGCTATCTAAGCATCCACAGACTACTTGTGACCATCTTATGGGGGGGAGGAGTTGGTTGTAAAGTGGAAGATCTGCGCTTTAGCGTACACGAGGTAAGCATCCATTCACAGCTCGGACTTGGTGGCAAGGGCCGGGGCTGCTGGAGGTTCTGAGTTGACAGCTCTCTTCATTTGTTTTATGGAACTGATGTGACAAGTGAGGATGAGCCTCTGTGAGTCTTTCTGATACTCATCCTTTCTTAATCCCGCGAGTAGAGTAACTATGGGCACAGACAGGTATCGACTCTGACATATCACAGAAAGAAACTGCTGAAAAACAAAAATATGGGAAGCAGGAGAGTGGGAATGGCTTCTTAATTATTGTCACATTCTGTGGGTCAAGATCAAGGTCAGGAAGCTGGGTGTGGTGGAGCATGCTGTAATCCTATCATTCAGGGAGGCAGAGGCAGGTGGATTGCTGTGAGTTCAAGGCCAGCCTGGTTTACAAAGCAAATCCAGGACAGCCAAGGCTACACAGAGAAACCCTGTCTCGAAAAAGCCATTAAAAAAAAGGTTAAGGATGGGGCTTGGCTGGCTGAGTCTACGGCTTTGTGTGGAGGCAGCAGGGGGGTTCTTGAATAGTGTTCATGCAGCGTCTGGTCTAGTCTTCAGGTCCAAGGCATCTTCACTTACCTTTCTGGTGTCTTTGGGGTGATGTCAGACAGTTTGGCTTGTCTATGGGATCTATAAGGTTTCCTTCCATGTGTTGTCTTGAGCAGAGTTTTCAGAGTTATTTGAAGGCTCACAGAGGTCAGGGCTGGAGCTAAAGCAGCGTTATTCCTGCTTTGTCTCATTGGCCCAGAGACTAGCAGTACACACCCAGAAGGACAGAAGGACTCCAGCTCTTAAGTGACATGAGCCTCAGAATATTAACCACACATGCTGGGCCATTCCATCAGTTGTTACAGTGTCCCAGGGGCATGCACAGGTAGCACTATCTTCTTGTGACATTATGGATGCTAGAGCTTGGCAGTGTGGTTTTCAATAGAAGCCCCGTGATCTTAACAGTCTGAGTCCATAAAATTTCTTTTTAAAGATTTACTTATTATTTATACAGCATTCTGCCTGCATGTGTGCCTACGCACTGGAAGAGGGCACCAGATCTCCCTGTAGATGGTTGTGAGCCACCATGTAGGTGCTGGGCATTGAACTCAGGACCTTTGGAAGAACAGCCAGGGTTCTTAACCTCTGAACCATCTCTCCAGTCCCCATAAGCATTTTTTTTTAAAAGTCAGTCTTATTAAGCACTTTAAATGAAGTGATATGCAGTAACTTTAGAGTTCACTTCTGTCCAATTTGATGACAATATATACTTGAATGAGCACCGACACAGCTAAGACAGTGATTCCACTCCCTAAATCATGCACAATGTCCATGTACCCCCTTTTCTAGATAATTTTATCTAAACTGCCACCCAGGCAAACAGTAAACTGCTAACACCATCCCTGAGAACTGTCCCTTGAAGAACATCACACAAATGGACACGCGAAGCACATGCTTTCTCGTGTCTGACTTCAACCATGCTGCATGTTTTTGAGAGTCATTCACCTTTTCTTCCTGACCCAAATTCTTCTCCATTGGTCAGAAACATCCCATTATATTTCCATGTTGACAGAGTTTGGCATCATTTCTAGTTTAGGGTCTTCTGAATAAAGTTCTTAGCGATCGTGTACACAAATCCATTTGTGGACATGTTTGTCTTTCTCTTTGTGAAATACCCAGAATTTTATGAAAATGGTTTCACAGTGATTTTTATCATATTACACTATTTGTTCAGCAGGTTTGCCTGTACTTAATATTGTCTTATGTGTACATACGCATGTTGATATGTGTGATTGGATCCTCTGATTAGGCAGTTTTGCTGACCAATGAGCCACAAGAATCTACCTGTCTTCACTTTCACAACGCTGAGATTAAAAAAAATAATTTTTTTTTTCTGGTTGCTGGAGGTTAGACTCAGAGCCTCACGCTTGCATGGAAAAAACTTTACTAAGCCTTTCCCCCTAGGTCTTGTCTTTCAAAATTTTAGACATTCAATGCACCTCTCTTTATTTTAAGTTACATGTCCCAGAAAATCTAATACTGAGCAATTATACCTACTGCAAAATGTCTGTTCAGATATTTTCTATATATGTTTCCTCATAAGAAAAAAAACAGGATAATATAAAATGCACACAGACCTCGGTTTCCACTGAGAAATGCAAGGTAAATGCTATATACCTCACCCCAAACAATATATCATCCACAATTAGCTTATAAACACACAAAGTTATCTTAGTTTCACATAGGAACTCTAAAAAGGAATAGGTAAAGGAAGCAAAATGTAAACACCAACCAGTATTTGTTTATAGATCGTAGCTAGTGGTAAAAACATCTGAAAGGGAACAGTAATGATCTGAGTCATTCTCCTTAATATGAACAGCCAAGAATCACTGATGTCTGAAGGTTTTCAATGGGAAGGGAAGAGAAGAAATTTGGGGCACAGAAAGAAGGACTCATGACAGGCCTCAGGCAGCAAAAAACCAAGACCATTGTAAACACAGGGAGAAAAGAGAGAATGTCAACTAGAAGATCAGCCTACTGGTGCCCGCAGAAAGTTGGAGAGTGAGAAAGGGTTGCTGGATACAGATAGAAGCAGAACTGCTTATCTACTGTAATTAGAAGCCAAAAGGTAATGCCAGAGCCTATCAATGGGTAGGTGACAGAACACAAGGAATATATCGTTTGGAAATAGGCAAAAACAACTGAAACCATCGGCGACCCTAGGTAAATTTCAACCCTGGGATTCAGCCCTGGGAATTCAAGATGAGGGGAGGGAATTGTGCCTAAAATGTTTTTCATGGCGACTCTAAAAAGCATCATCTTATCTTTCCTCTTTTCTCTTCCTCCCTCCCTTCTTACTTTTCCTCTTGCCTCCCCCTTTCCTTTCTTCCTTCCTCCTTTCCTCCCTCCCTGCCTCTCTTCCTCCCCCTTCCTTCCATCCTCCTTCGAGTTTGAAGAATTTTTGTCATTGTGGTAAAATACGTGATTTTTAAAATGTACTAACAGTGACATTTAGTGCATTCACAATGTTATACACATATTATCAACATCTCATTCCAGAAGATTTTATTGGCTTGCAGTTGGGTGTAGCTCAGTGGTAAAGCCCTCTTAACTAGGATTCACATGGTTCATGGTTCAATATCCAATAACAAAATAAATTACAGTATGTTTATTAACACAACAGAAAACCTTGTGCCCATTGAGTAGTGACTCAGGTTCCTTACCAACCTCCCCCCAAGCCCTCCCCACTGGTAACCAGTGGGCTTTCTGTCTCTGTATGTTTGCCAACTGTAGACATGTACAAATAAGATCATATGGAAACAGTTTGAATTGTTCTATTTTTCCAATGCTGCCACCCTTTAATATAGTTCCTCATGTTGTGGTGAGCCCCAACCATAAAATTATTTTCATTGCTACTTCATAACTATAATTTTGCTATTTATGAATAATAATAATGTAAATACCTGTGTTTTCTGATAGTCTGAAATGAGTCCTGTGAGAAGATCATTTGACCCTCAAACAGGTCACAACCCACAGGTTGAGAACCACTGATATCTAGTACTATGATGAAACTATTAAACTAAAACCATCAGGTGCTGCCAGTAATAGGTACCAGAATGAGAGAAAACAGAATGTTGGGACTATTAATTGTCACAAGCTCAGAGGGAAAATTATATATATATATATATATATATATATATATATATATATATATATATCAACTTTAGTCTACTATAGTTCTGTAGATTGCAAGGCCAAAATGAGTCACATTTAGCTAAAAATCAAGATGCTTCCATGGACAGCATTATCTTTGTGGGTCTAGGAAAAGACAGTTTACATCCAGCCCCTGCCTTTTACAGGTTGCTAACATCCCTTGGTTCCTGGCCTCCTTCTTCCAGACTCAAACTGTGGCATCGTCACCCCTCTTTAACCTATTTTTTTCCTTACTTTCCTGCCCTGCTCTTTAACTATGATCTTTCAGTCTCCCATGGACCCCATGACTACACTGAGTTGACCCCAGAGAACCAGAAATGGCCTTGTGAGTGAGAAAGTGCCAAAGGCTGAACTTATTAAAAACCGACCTTTTCCTTCTCTGCAACAAAGGCAAACATGCTGCTTTAGTGTCTACTTTAGGGCTTGAGGGCAAAGTGAGACAATATTTCCTGAGGCTCTTCAAGTTTCTCCGGTACCTTTCAGGCCCAAGAGACTAACAGGCAAAGCTCATAGTATGCTTTTAAATCATTTCTTATATTTATTTAGTTAATATAGATCAGTGTTTTTCCTGCATGCACATATGTACACCATATGAGGGCCTGGTGTCCACAGAGTGTATTGGATCCCCTGGACCTACACATGGAGTTACACAAGGCTGTGAGCAGGTGCTGGAAACTGAACCCGGGTCTTCTAGGAGAGCAACTCACGCTTTCATCTGCTGAGCCATCTCCCCAGCCCTTCGGAATGTGCTTTTCAGGCATGGCATTGCTTCAGAGTCTCACAGATTTTTCTGAGGAATTCGTATGAATAACGTATGATGTTTAGTAGTAGATGTGTGTTTGTTTTAACACATATATGACATTTTAATTGCCTGGCCTGGAGGACCAATAAGTTGGTGCTCTTTAGCTGTTCTTCTCTTAGTACAGCCTGCCCTATTCTTCGAGCTGTAGTGAGGTCAACATTTCCTGTCTGACTGGGTGAGAAGAGGTGAAGGGACGTCAACACCACTGTGTGTGAGCACTACCAACATCAGGGTCTCTACTACCGCAAGCTTCTTAGTATCATTCTCTGAGATTTTCTCAATATTTCGCAGCCTCAGAAAGGAAAAGCATTGCCCCCTCCAACCAGACTAGCACCCTCATTAGAAATGGCAGCAATGCTATCCTTTGGCCTTTATTTTTGTAGCTCTGGGGATTGAACACAGGTCCTTACACTTGGCAGACAAGCACTCTAGCACTCCAGGTCCCAGACTGATATCACTTTTAGACCAATAAGGCTCATATTCACAATGGTGCTGTGTAGAAAGGCTGGGTTCTTAGAGTGCTCTTACACAATACAGAAGACTTGATGATTAGGGAATGTCGGAAAATCTTCTAAACAATTTTAGAAGGACTGTGCGGTTTTTCTTTCACCCAATTCAAGGTCTTGGGCATATTTACTTCATTTGCATAAAAGCAAGTAGTTCTATACAAGGATCCAGAAATGGCTCCCATGATTAATACTGGGGTGAGGGTTCAGGGATGATTCTGCTTACAAGTTCTTTTTATCTCTCTTATTTCTGTTAAAAAGTGTAATAAGGACTTGGGACACGGCCTCTTTTCTAAAACCCCTAATGGAAATTATATCCTTCCCTTCTCAGAAACTGCCGTAGATGTCTGTAAATATTTCTTTGAGAATTTAAACAAACAAACAAACAAAAGAGAGTAATTGCCACTCATGGTAGAACATGCCTTTAATCCCAGCACTCGGGAAGCAGAGGCAGGTGGATCTCAGAGTTCAAGGCCAGTCTGCTCTACAGAGTAAGTTCCAGGAGTCAGAGCTACACAGAGAAACTCTGTCTTGAAAAACCAAATAAAAAGTAAAATAAAATAAAAAGAGAGAGAATTTTGCCTAATGCGAATAAATGTAGAGACACGCCACAATTCTGCCCATTATGAGAAATATTCTAATTCTGTAAAAACTACATAATATTCAAAGTTGTATCGTTTTAGGGGTATAAATGGCCGAAAAGTTAGAATGTAATGAAAATTTGTTTTTTGGAGGAAGGGATGAAGTATCCATCATGAAGCCTAGCCAAGAATCCTCCCCAGATGCCAGTGGGCAGAGGCCTTGTGTGTTCATGTGGTCAAATAGCTCCAGGGCAGGAAGGCAGGTCTCCCATGAGAGCCAAGACTGTTTAAAAAGCCAAAATGATGCGGGGTAAAGTGGGCTTTTTAACCCCTGCTAAGTGGCTCTGGTTTTATTTTGTGACACAAGGATTGTCCCACATTTTTATTGTCTCGTCACATGGGGAAAGCTGTTGCCTCCTCCTCTCTAGGACATTATCATTTGCTTTGTTTCCTTTTGGTAGAATAAACAGTTATATATTATGGTGAATTCCCTCCTTCATAGGATGTTTTTTGTCTGGTTGGTTTGGTTTAGTACTTTTTGACACAGGTCCTAGCTAAGAAGTATTGTATGGCCTTGAACTTACTACGAAGCTCTGACTGGCTCCAAATTTGCCATCCTTCTTGTATGCTGGGATTACAGATGTGTGGCCGCAAACAGTTCTCAAACAAAACAAACACTCTTTGTCCTCCAGTAGCTTGATCTGAACTATATCTTTGCCTCTTATTCCCAAAATGACCTTGTGTCTTAATTTGTCTCTTCCTTGTCTTATATGATACGTGTTCTCTGTGAGCATTGCTTTCTCATTAGGAACAACTCTGCTCTCATACACTGCTAACTGCTTTGAGCTTTGACTCAAGCCTCCGTTAGTCATATGTTAAATGGCTTCTGGCAGTATGACACTCTGGATGTGTCTGGAAGGCTAAGTGAAAAACATTTCGTGGTCTCATATGACAAGGCCACTTGGACAAGAGTTGCTTTGCAGACGTGACTTTGCACAGTAGGAAATCATGAACTTTTCCTCACCTCTGTGTGGCGTGGTGCCAGAGTAAACTTGGGCTGGTTCTTGGATGCGTCCAGAAACTCTTTCGCTTCCCATATCTGGAGTTATTATACTAAAATCACTAACTAATATTCAGGAGACCTTGATTTTTCAGGGATTAATATAAGTAGATGCCTAAGTCTTGTTCAAGAACTTTAGCTTATTACAGGCTAGAAATATCATCCCTTGCTAAGATTTTGTTTATAGAGCGCATTGTCACATATGGGAACTCATGTAAAAGATAGGTGAATGAAAAACAAGAGAACGGATTTGAACACATTGCTCATTTAAGTTAGTGATGTTCTTCACTTACTGTCAACAAAATAAGACGGAGGACAAAAAGCATGTCTGTCCTGCCACTCTGTGCTCTGAACTGGACTATGTGTTATGGTTACTTGTTCTGGAGGGTCAACACCTATCCTGCTTTTAAAAGATTGCAGCCCTCCAGATGGACAGAATCATAAAATTAAGAGGGAGCTAGGCCAAAATTAGTGTGCATCAACATTTGCTTCATCTCATATAATCACAGCAATCTTGCAGAGATTATTTTGTCCCACTTGTAAGGGGGGAAAAAGTGATCCAGGAAGATGAAGTCATGTCCCTGAAGTCAAGCAGAAAGTCGCCAAGGCAGGATTCTCACTTGAGCGCTTCTAACTTTAGAGAACCACATGCTTTTCGCTAAGTCCCTTAGCAGTGGTGAGCCTGTGGGCCAGGTGTCTCTAGGCTCTTGGCCTCCAATCCAGAGAACTGAAAAGAAGGCCTCTCAGATTAGCAAAGGAAGTATAAGTCTATCCAGAGCAGAGCGAGAGTGCAGATCATAGAGCGTTGTGCTGTCAAGAGTGACAGCAGTCTACGGGAGCGTCAAGGACCTGATTATTCTTTGAGTTTCCTTTTATGGAGGTCAAGAGAAGGGGGTTCTGCTCACAAAGGGGTAGCTCTTGGTTTTGATTAATAGATCAGATAACGTTCTCATTTTTCCTACTTTACAAGTCCCTTCCAACAAGGCATCTGGTTTTAATCATATGCAAGTGTAATTAAGCACAGGAATAAGACAGTAAATGGGGGATCCTGTGTAAAAGTTAACTAGAGGACACAATTTGCCTTACTGTGTATGTGTCCTAAACCAATTTCTATTCTTTGTGTGTAGGTTCACTGGGAATATACTTGAATATAATCTCTCTAAATTTGATTGTTATTAATGGTAGAAATGAGAAAAATACATAGTTCAATTTGGGTGAGAGATGCTGAGAGTAAAGTCTTGAGCCACCACCGCTGTCTTCTGTCGTTCCCTTGATTGCCTTAGCTTTATAGCAAAAGCTGCCCTCAGGTATAATAAACCTTCCAAACCTCTGTCCCTTGAAGCTGCTGGGCTACTGTTATTGTATAATATGTTCCTCAATATAAAAGTATAAATTTGAGAAGCAGTCTGCTAAGTCCCAAGAAAACTCAATATATACATAAATCAGTTTGGGGAGAAAGATGCCAGAAACAATGTCTCTTCTTGTACAGTTATGGGAAACTTCTTTGTTCACAGGCTTTAAATGTTTTATTATATTTCTATAATTTGTTTATAAGACACCAAGATGGTCTGGAATGTATTTTATTAGGATTGTTCTTTATCATTTTTATTTCTATGTCAATGCTATTTATTTCAAAGCCACATTTTCCAAATGCTTTATTCTACTGAGTTCCTTTTGTATAGTGGATTTTTTTCAATCTATTAAGTAATTTGATGAATTCAGTCATTCTTCTACATCTTGAGGCATTTTCTTTGCAGGGACTTGTCAGCATGGAGCAGTAAGTCACAGATGAGAGTATTTGTCACCTGTAGCAGAACGATGGGACATATCTGAAAGTCACCCATACTCCTGCTGGATGTTAGGCTCTGTATGAGGAGATGGAGGTTTGTGAATATTAAAACAGACACATTCACATGCACTGCAAAACCAAGAGTCCAGTTTATACGCTGAAAACAAAAAGCACACTTTCTTTTGAAATATTTGTGGACTATTTGCAGAAAGCAATCCTATAAAAAATCCAAGCTAAAAAACTGACCATGTTCCAAGACACCAATGTTCTTCTATCACCAAGTTACAGATATGGGAATTAATAACAAGTGTTTAAGCAAAAAACCAAAAGAACAGATGAACAACTGGAGAGCATATCTTCTTAAATGCTTTATGTATTTAAAAACATCAACAATAAATTGTCTTACAGTCAAACTCAAGAGGTAAGAAAGATAACGGGAAAGGAACCATAAGAATGACAAAGTCAATCATAAAGCAGAGAAGTAGTAGAACTGAAAAAACTATTAAAATCCCCCTGTTTATAAAACAATAGACAGAGCAAGAGAAAAGGTGCCCTGAAGACACAGATAAGCACCCCTTCAGCCAGGTGACAGCAGCTGGTGTCATCAATGCTGAGCCATGTTGGTAGGATGTAGGGGACAAGGACACCTTACCTCATTTATCTTTATTCCCCACGGTCATGGTCCAGGTTTCACGTGGGAAACATTAAATAAGTCCTAACTAGGGGAAGTTAAGCTACCAACTGACTCTAAGTGTCAAGTCATCACAAACAAGAGGGTCTGAACAGCACCATGGCTAGGGACACATGATGACCAAAGGAGGTGATGTATCCTAGAGGGAGGTTGGGAACAGAGAAAACTTGTGTGAAAACTAAAGAAGTTTAAATGAAGTAATGGTTCCACGCAGGCACGTGTGCCGTATTAATATAAGGTGCGACCAGTGAGGTATACGGAGATGCCTGCCATCTTTGCAATCTTTCAGAAGCTGTTTTCTACTTCCGCTGCAACGAAGTTCAATGACTTGTGGCTTAAAACAACATGCATTGGGCTGGACAGATGACTCAGTGGTTAAGAGCACTGCTTGCCCTTCCAGAGGTCCCAAGGTCAATTCCCGGCAATGACATGGTGGCTCACAGCCATCTGTAACAGGATCTGATGCCCTCTTCCTGTGTGTGTGAAGACAAAAGCACGCGTATACATAAAATTAATTATTAATTAATTAAAGAAGAAAACAACAGAAATCTATTCTGTCACAGTTCTAAGGGTCAGAAATTCAAAATGAGTCTTAGAGGGTTAAAGTCAGGGACTCAGCAGTCACCAGGGGCCATTCCTGCTTTTCGGCTTCAGGAGGTTGCTAGCACTCCTTGACTGTGGCCACATCTGGCTTTTCCATCTGCTGTCACAGTGCCTTCTCTGACTCACCTTCTGAGGGTGAGTCACATGGGGTCAACTCAGAGAAGCCACGACCATCGCTCCACAAAACCCTCGATTTGATCATACCTGCAAAAGTACTCACTGCTGAGTAATATTCTGGAGATGAGAGCAGACGTTTCAGGGCAGTATGATTCAGTCTACTATCTTTTTAAAGATTAAATTTACAAAAGCAAAACGTATGTGTCTAGGTATGGGTATACGCATGTGAGTTGCCCACAGAGGCCAGAGGTGTCAGATTCCCTTGGAGCTGGAGTTACAGGGCGTTATGAGCCACCTGTCATGGGTGCTGAGAACCAAACTAGGTCCTCCACAGGAATAGTGCTTGATCTTAGCTGCTGAGCCAATTCTTCCTTCCCCTGTTAGACTATTTTTTTTTTAGAGGAAAGAAAAGCAGGACTGAAGAGATGACTAAGTAAAATGTTTGACATGCAAGCACGAAGATCCAAGTTTGACCATCACAAACTCATATTTAAAAAGGTCAGGTATCGCAGTACTGGGGAGATGGACGCAGGAGAATCTCTGGAGCTTGCCAGCCAAGCTACGCTGGCCAAATCAGTGAGTTCAAGGTTCAGAGAGAGACCTTGATTAAAATGGAGAGTAACTGAGGAGGATATCCAGTGTTGACTTCTGACCTCAATTTGCATAGGCACACATGTACATCTGTGTACATGCATGCAGGTGTACACACACATAGGAATTCAAAGGTCTGGAAAAGGCAACTAAGATAAATCAGGGAGCACAGGATCACCAAAGGCAAAGGGGATGTGATCATGAGTACATATTTTTTCTGAGAGCATAATACGATTATTTAATAATACACCTCTATTTAGATAAGATACATGCTCTCTTGGGACAAGAGATTAAAGATTAAAAAAAGATTAAAGATCAGGTGAAAAGTGAAAGAAGGTTTGGAGAGAAGCTGTTCTGCTAATGACATGACAACCTATTCTCTTAGCTCAGTGCTTCCAAGTAGCAGGTAAGCTAGAATTTGAAGCTTTCGCGTGACTCCAAAGCCTGGTGCACTCAGCATCGTTTGCTACTTGGGAATGGTGGATGGATTTCCTCACACGTTCAAAAAGCAGATCCCCCCCCTTCTATAAGAGCTATTCCGGAGTGTGGAAAGCTACACAGCTCATGAGTAAATCTTCATCAGCATCAAGCACATATTCTCCTCTTCAGTGTGTGATGTTGGCCCAGTCATGAAGCCCTCTGGCCTCAGTTCCTTGTTGGTAAAATATAGACAATGCTGTATTGTGCCCGTAAAATTAGTGTGAGAACAGTGTGGGGAAACCACACACAATTAATTGCTCAAAAGAAAAGCTGAGCTTATGAAATTATACCAGTTGCTGTTATCACTACTGACAAAGCCCAAGGAAAATAGAATAAACATTGATTGTTATAGTTCAGTGGTGATATGCTTGCTTCATGTGAGTGAAGTCCTGGGTTCCATCCAAAAGCAAACAAAAATAGAAAATCGTACACTCTGAAATTCTAAGTAATCTATTTGCCAACTGATTTAACAGGTTTTTTTTGCACCTGCCACACCCAAGAAAACATCACATTGGTTATATCATATCTATAGTTCAATTTTTAAAAAAAAAATCACATGATTACTTAATTTTGGGAGACATTGGTAAAAGTATAACCATTTGTAAAGAGAAAGGAATCATTTTGTTTACTATATATGGAAGATTAATTCTTTAACACATGGAAAAATTTCTTATAATAACAGACATGCCATTATTTACTGGGAAAATACCAATAAAGGCATTTTTATTAGCATCACAGACAAAACAAGAATTTTTATAATCTCTATTGGTTAATTCTGCTTTTTAAGTTTTTTTTGTAATGACCTTGCCTTTACCAACATTAGTTTCTAGGTTTAATGCAACAGAAACTCTCAATGGATTTTTTTTTCCTTTTGGCTGGTTTTGCTGAAGATTCAAATAAGAATCTGAGATAAGGAAGAGAAAATGTGAAGAGGTAAGCAAAGAAGTGAATTTGAGGGGGCTGGAAAGATGGCTCAGTGGTTAAGAGCACTGGCTAAATACAATGTTTGACATGCAAGCACGAAGATCCAAGTTTCACCATCCCGAACTCACATAAAAAAAAGGTCAGGTACCCCAGTACTGGGGGATGGAGGCAGAAGAATCCCTGGAGCTTGCTGGCCCAGCACCCACAGGGCATCCCACAACTGTCTGTGACTCCAGCTTCAGGAGATTTGACTCCCTCACCTAGACACACATGCAGGCAAAATGCCAAAGCACATACAATAAGAATAAATAAAATTATATTACAAAAGAAGTGAATTTAGCATATAGAAGCTATGTGCAAATCCATGGCAAAAGATCGGTGCTGGGACAAGCATAGATGGGAAAAGAGAACAGAATGACCCTGCCAGTGAAAACACCCTATAATACGCAATGGTCTACAGTACCACGAAGGTGACATCCTACACCAAAGGAAGGATGGAATAGAGTCCAGTCCAGTGCTTACCTGGTCCCGTTTGTCCCACACAAGAATCATCTCTAGTCATGTCTACAGGCAACGATACACAGTGAATGAAACAGCGAGGAAGTGAGGATGTCTTAGCTACTGTTCTATTGCTGCAAAGAGATACCAATGACCCAGGCAACTTATAAGATAAAGCATTTAATTGGAGGCTTGGTTACAATTTCAGAGGGTGAATCCATGCTCGTCATGATAGGAAGCATGGTGGCAGGCAGGCAGGAATGAGAGCTGACAGAGAAGAAAAGAGTGAGGCTGGGCCTGAGCTATTGAAGCCTCAGATCCCATCCCCACTGACCCACCTCCTCCAACAGGGCCACATCACCTAATCCTTTCCAAACAGTTCCAGTAATTGGGGACCAAACATTCAAACATTTGAGTCTCTGGGGGCGATTCTCACTCAGACTGCAACAGAGGATGGTACAGGAGCAAGATCCTCTGAGCAAGGAAAAGACGGAGACTCAATATAAATGTTCAGTCTCTTTCTCCTACTAAGAAGAACATGTCTTTAAAAAAAATTAAGATGGCACATTAGAATCTACTCTGCCCCCCTGGTATCAGGAAAAAGCAATATGTTCTTTCAGGTATTTTTGTGGACATGTAAGAGAAAGATTAACAGTTTCACAGAGTAGATGGTTAACAGGCATGGGGAATGCATGTAGTCAGCGAAGGCAGGGGAAAGTTCACCTTCCTTCCTTGTCTTAGTTCCTGCTCCACTGCTGTGAAGGGACATCCTGACCAAGGCAACTCTTACAAAAGGAAGCATTTAACTGAAGGCAGGCTTAAAGTCTCAGAGGCTTAGTCTATTATTATAATGGGAGGGCAGACAAGAGGGTGCTGGAAAGGTAGCTGAAAGGTTTACGTTCTGATCCATAGGCATGAGAGAGAGAGAGAGAGAGAGAGAGAGAGAGAGAGAGAGAGAGAGAGAGAGAGAGGAGAGAGAGAGGAGAGAATGGAAGAGAGAGAGAGTAGGCCTTGTGTGGGCTTTTGAAATCTCAACTTCCAGCCCCCACTGACACACATCCTCTATTAAGGCCACACCTCCCAATCCTTCTAATTCTTCTCCTGGTGACTAACCCACTCAACACATTCCACAAGGCTGATCATCACTTGGGCCTATTTAGTTGTCTCTTCTGAGCTAGGACATGCCAAGCAGTCACTGATGTGCACTGCTTGAAAGTGCTCCTGGATCTGACTCTCTGCTGTGGGAGCATTTAGCACCACATCCAAGGAGTCCAAACACCTTCTCCAGAATCCTTTCATTAGGAATGAAAATCATTCATGCTGAGACATTCTTTATAATTTATTTTTTTATATAAAAACTAGAAAGAAATGAAATGATGAATTGCACTGGGAGAGTTTAGACTCCGACACATGGATAGTTTGAAAAATTGCAATTCTGAAAACATTTAGTAGCATGATGAATGCTCACAATATATTTTTAAATAAAAACGTAGAATGCAAAACTGCATCCTAGAGAAATTATTTTTGGTAGTCAGAGCAGAGCATGTTAGCTAGAATTCTTATATTTTCAACATCTTCATGTTCTCTAGGTAAGAAGCATTGTTTCACTAATCTAAAAATGCTGTAGGTGTGTCTGTGTGTGCTGTGGGCACTGTGCAAGACCTATCAAAATGCTTTCCAAGGCACCAATTGAACTTCAAAAGTCAGAAGGCCATCTTCATTGAGAAGGCTTCTTTATCCTGAGATCTCTCCCCCACCCCAACTCATTCTTCTCTTCATTCCTCAAGAAACATTGTCAAATATGCAGCTCATTTTACGCATTACATTCTAAAAAGATAAGTGGAGGAACTAGAGAGACAGACTAGCAGTTAAGAGCACTAAATGCTCTTCTAGAAGGCCCAGGTTTAATTCACACACACATACAGACACACACACACACATACACACGGAAGATAACAATCATCTGTAACTCCAGTTCCAAGGGATCTGACCTTCTTGGACACTGTATGTACATTATACACAGACATACATGCAAGCAAAACACCCCATACACACACACACACACACACACACACACACACACATATATATATATATATATATATATCAAATTTAAAAATAGATAAAGGGATATTCTTAAGGTTGACTTCTTTTAGACAAGCTTATGAAAAGATTTTTTAGATTTGACTTTGCTGGAAATGAAAAGATGTTCGCACAGAACAACTTGTTGCCTAGGGAGCAGCAATGCTCATAACTCTATCAAATGGAAGATTTCTGAATAAGCCTGCCCCTAAATTAAAGCGCTTTGCCCCAAAGGTTAAGGAACAAAGAGGATGTAGAGAAAGGTGAAAAGGAGACTCAGGCAATGACTGGAAATAAGGAAGTGCTGGGTATTCACATGAGTGGTTCAGTTTACACAGCAAATGCATTCTCTTCTTTTCCTGAGACACCTGAAACATGTTTTGTTCATCTTTGGTTTTTATAATTTCACATATGGTATATTTTTTTCAGGAAAATAAATATATTTTTTAAAAGTCACTTTGGTGTATTTGTTATTGTTTTCAAGAGTATAGCAAAACACTGAGTAAAGCAACTTAAGTTTATTTCGGCTCACAGTTTGAAGGGATACAGTCCTTCGTGGGCAGGCAAGCATGGTGCCAGGAGCAGGGATCAACTAAACACTCTGCAACTTCAAGTCAGGAAGCAAACTGAGATGAATGCTGAAGCTTGGCTTGCTTGCTCCTCTTTTTTTTTTCTTTTTATTCAGTCATAGGATCTCAAGCCCATAGGGTGGTACCACCTATGAGTCTCTCCTCAGTTACACCTCTCAGGAAATGTCCTCACAGACACTCCCAGGGCATTGTAAATCTGGCCAAGTCAACAATGAAGATTAACCATTACGAGTCTACTGCTTGAAAACCTGACACAAAAATGCATCACTTTTAAATTATAGCATTGTACCCATGTTCCGTAGAGGGCTTATACCCCCCCTTATAATGTAAAATGCACCCAGTCCAACTTCTAAAGTCCTGTGGTCTTTAACAGTTCTAACACTGTTCAAAAGTCCAAAGTCCCTTCTGAGTCTCAGGACAAACTCTTAAGTGAAACCTATAAAAATGAAAAAAAATTATATGCATACCTTAATGCAGAATAAACATTTCCATTGAGAGAAGTGGGCCAGACCAGAGCAAAACCTAAAACCAAGCAGGGAAAACACTAACTCTGTGTCTGTCTTGGACTTGGGGTGGTATGATCTGGGTCACAACAGGTGTGGGTTGTCCACTCATCCACCGCTGCTGCCTTTAGCAGTTGGATCCTCTCTTGGGCTGTCTCTAGCCTATATGCCTGTAGCCTTCATTATGAGGTGTCTCAAGGTCCAGTTCTGGAATCCTTAGCATCCTGGGCAGTTAAGCCTTGCCTTTGGCTTCACAACATTACACAACGACCTCTAGGGACATCCTTGCAGGGAATAAATACAATCCTACCACATGCTGGCTAGACTTGGTTGCTTTCTGAAACATTAGTGCAAGCTCCCATGATTCCATACCTCTTGCATTTTGCACACCAATGAAACAAGTGCTGTGTGGGCGATGCTACCAAATTCTTCTGCTAGTTTAGCACATAAATGTACTATCCTCTGTGAGTCGTGGCTTCTGAACCTGGGAAAACACTTTCCTACGCAGTTGTTTTGGGTAGAAAGTCCCTTTAGTGGTATTCTCACAACAGACTTTCCTGTCACATGAGTTGCATTTTTCACAAGTTGCAATCTTTGGAGGATCTTGCCTCAAGCAGCCTTTCTTATTGTCCTAGTGTAAGATTTTTTCCTTAATGGTACCAATTTCTTTAACAATTACACCCATCTTGTCTGTAACTTACAAACTCCCTCCCTTGCATGGTAAATGACACAGTTTTAATTTCTTTCTGCTTTGAATTTTTATTATAGACCTCAGTAGGTGCAGTGGGAAATAACCATGAAACAACCTGAATGCTGTGCTGTCTTTAAATGTCCTCCAGCACATAACTTAGGCCACTACTTTAAAAAAGGTGTTTTTTTAAAATTAATTACAGTTTATTCACTTTGTATCCCAACTATAGCTCCCTCTCTCATCCCCTCCCAATCCTACCCTCCTTCCCTCATCTCCTCCCATGCCCCTCCCCCAGTCCACTGATAGGGGAGGTCTTCTTCCCCTTCCCTCTGACCCTAGCCTATCAGGTATCATCAGGACTGACTGCATTGTCTTCCTCTGTGGCCTGGCTAGGCTTCTCCCCCTCAGGGGGAGGTGATCAAAGAGCCAGCCACTGAGTTCATGTCAGAGACAGCCCCTGTTCCCATTACTAGGGAACCCACTGGACACTGAGCAGCCATGGGCTACATCTGTACAGGAGTTCTAGGTTTTCTCCATGCATGGTCCTTGTTTGGAATATCAGTCTCAGAAAAGACCCCTGTGCCCAGATTTTTCTGGTTCTGGCCACTACTTTTGAATTCAGCCTCACTCAAAATTTCAGGACACAAGTAGAAAAAAGGCAGGCATAGTCTTTGTCAGAATGTAACAGAAACACCTCCAGTCTCTTCCAACAGAGTCTTTGCTCCCTCTGAAAGCCAACAAGCCTAGTCTTCACTATCCAAATATCTTTTCTTATTTTTTTTTGCATTAATTTCTTTGTTTAGTGTGTGTGCCTGCTTGTGGTTCTCCTGTGTGCTGTGGCATCTGTAGAGGTCAGAGGACAAACCTGTTGCAGTCGGTTCTCTCTTCTCAGAATGTCCATCAGTCCCTTGGAGACTGAATTCAAGTCGTCAAGCTTGGCAACAAGCACCTTTACCCACTGAGCCATCTTGCCAGCCCCGTTGTCTACATTTCTATTGGTATTTTGATCTTTGGAACTTCTACCAGAATGTCTTACTTACAGCATTCTTGGGTTTCTCTCTATCCCTAGCTCCAAATTCTTGGATGATTCTAAAATCAGTCAAGTTGACAATGAAAATTAACCATTACACCCTAATAATTATACCATTTATTTAAGTTGAATTACTCCCAGTTTCTATTTACTCTTTTCTTTGTTTCCTTTCTTCTTCCTTCTTTTATACCATTGCAAGCTATTTAAAAAATTTGTTCTTATGAGTAAATGTTAATATTTTCTTTAAATTAATGTTTTTCATTTGCCTTGAGACAGCTTTTCTCTATACTTAGAGGCCCAGGGTGGCCTTGAACTCATGATTCTCCTCCCACCCCTTATTGATTGCTGTGATTACAGGCATGCACCACTATTTCAAGTTATAGTTTTAAATAAATATTTCAGTCAGCTGATTTTTTAAAAGATTTATTTATTTTATGTACACGAGTGTTCTATCTGCATTTACACCTGCCAGAAGAGGGAATCAGTTCACATTATAGATGGTTTTGAGCCACCATGTGGTTGCTGGGAATTGCACTCATGACCTTTGGAAGAGCAGACAGTGCTCTTAACCACTGAGCCATCTCTCCAGCCCCCAGTCAGCTGATTTTTATAATGAACATTCTTAGAAGAACTTTGATGCTTTTACCCCAGTGCTAAATCTTCTGTGTTCTCTTGTTTATGGTTTCCCTAGTCAGGGGCTAGTTCCTGTCATGCTTAGCTGCCCATGTACACACACATTTATGGAGCTTTGATTACCTATTTATTAAGTACTATTAGAAACCAGACAGACTTCTTGGCATAACCAGTAAGTGAACAAAACAGACCAAAGTCCTTGCTCACTTGTAGCTTACAATCTAATGACAAGAGAACAGAAAGTAGGTGAATTATTTAGGATTTAAAATGATATGTGCCATAGTAAAATTAAGACAGGAAGGAAGAGGAGAGACTGAATACCCATGTGCAGTTTGGCTGGCCAGGTACAGCTTTACTAGATGTCAAGTTTTGTGTAAAGACCCTAAAAAGAAAATCATAAACTTCCTACCCAAAGAGCCCACTGGAAGCCAAGGAAAGTAGTAGATTGTTGTTGATATTTCAAGCATCTGAGCTGATAATGTTTATTATTAGCCCTATGATTATTATGGCGGTATTATCTAACCGGCTACTATAATCAATGAAAGACACAGACACCTGATAGATTTTAGAGTAGCCTTATTTCACCTGGGGCAGGGCAGATATTAACCCTCTCAGCTACTTTTACGTCCCAGCCCCCATTCCAGGCCAGCTGTTCTAATAATTTCTTTCTGGGTTACTTCCCATCCATAATTCTTACGGACTTGCTTATTCTCTCATCTGGGTCATTTCCTCCATCCACGCCACTCTGGTCATATGCTTCTCTCCACACTAGCCCGTGCTTGTCTCCCTCCCATGATCCTTTTGTCCCCCAAGGCCCTAGAACCTTCACTGTGTCCTTCACTCCTGCCCTGCCCAGGTGCAGGCCTTTTAATCAGCCAATTAGGGATAATTGGGGAACATTCCTTCTCATCACATGGTTACAGGAGATAGTTCAACATTCATAACAACACTCACGGCAGGGCGGTAACCAGATCTCAGGCCACTGAAGTCAGTATTTGAAAACACAGACCTTTTTCCAACAGTAGATAGTTATGCTCACCTAGAAAGCCCTTTATGAAACTTGGTGTGTGAGGTCCTGTAGGAGCATAATGAGAAGGTTGGGGAAAGTTCAAAGAAGAAAAGGTAAGGATCAGATTAGAATCATGGTTTCCAACAGCGATGATAAATGCCAAGAAAAAAAAATGAATCAATGTGTTTGAATTACAAGGGGGAAAGTGTCTCATCTAAAATATAGCAATCAGACAGAGAATCAATTCTGTAATAAACCATTCACATATACCAGGACATTGAGAAACTGCTTCCCATGAATCCTCATTAGGAAGCTACTTGAGAATGTTATTTTCAGCAGACCGGGGGTATAAATGAAGAAGAACTGATGGAAAAATAGGTTTAGGTGCTTCCAATAGAGGAAATATAAATAAGCGTATGAGGAAGAGCAGGGAAAAGAGGTGAGTCATGGCTCTGCTCCAGCTGGGACAGACCAATAAGCAGCCTAATGTCTAGTGTTGATCAGTCAGGAAGTGAGATAAGCGATGGTGGTAGTCATTTCCATCACCAGGGTTTACGGTCTTGTCAATGGCAACTGAACCATCCAGCTGGCTGTCAGAAGGGCAGGAGCAGTGGAGGAGGACGCGGGAGGGAGTTAAAGTAGATGCCTTGGGGGTCGCATCAAGGCTCAATCATCTGAAGCCACGTAGGAAGGAGAGATTCCTAAATTCAAAGGAACAGCACATGCGAGCCTCTTCCCTACAGTGTGTGGCACAGGAAATAGATCATCGAAGCATTTTCCCTGCCAGCCCACCGTGGGACTCTCACCCAGTAATTAGGAATCATAAGGACTCTGGTAAGGAGACATAGGTAGGTGGTACGTACACTCCAGAAAGTATTCTAGGTATTGTGTCCATGGAGGACAGCATGAAAAGTGATCTGTTGGGAAGCTGAGCTCAGACACTACCCAAGACAGAAAATGAAAATAGTACTTTCTTGAAAAGGAGTTTACCTTCGTAGCCTTGAAAATACAATGATTCTCTAGTGACTTTTAACTTACAGAGGAAATCCTAAATAGGGAAAAAATAATAATACAGTGCTCATACACAAAATTCTCACGAATAACTCCACTTGAATTACAAATTCAAGTAAAGATGCACACACACACGCATATAACAAAAATAATTTTTTAAACTTCTTTTGGTGAATCATCTTTGAAAATATTCTGTAGTGTTCACTTCCAATTAGCCACAATACTGAATAATTCAACAAGAACAATTTCTTCACAATATTGAAAAACTCAAGATTTGAGGTGATAATACTTCGTTCAGAGATTACAGTGAGAATCAAAGCTACTATATTGAAGCTTTTAGCATCTTATAGGGTTTTGTCTATGTTACTAGGGTGGTGATGATGTTGAAAATTTGTCTTTAGCTCTTTGTCCTGGTGCAGAAAACCAGTGCGAACTGAGCTGAGTACTCCATATGCTGACTTGTCAAGAGAACCCCAGGAGGTGGCAAGCCAAAAGGAGCCTGAGCCTAGAGAGCCCCATCTATTTTATTATGTGGGAAACTGAGGCACGGAGAGTTTAGTGACTTGCTTAGTATTCTCCAGAAGAGGTTGCAGGAAGCCTCACAGTATTATCACAGTGACTCTGGAAAGAACTATGTGTTTCAAAGTAAGAGACACGATGAACTGGAGGCTCTTTCTCTCCTGTTTCTCTAAATAATTTCAGTGATGTGCTAACACACGCCTGCCCAAGACAGCACACATGGGGCACATGAGTGATGCCAGGACAGGGTTTCCTTCCTCTGAAAGCAGGTAGTAGGCCAATCAGTCCCAGCAGATTGTTCCAGGTGCTGAACTCAGATTTATCTAAACTTGTATGTTCGCGTATAAACATTGTCTGGGTCAAAGTGATGCTTTCCTCCCTCTTTAGCACTTCATAACAACATCAGGTCATTTCCTGCTCCGAGGCCGTAGTCTCCACCATCCCACAGCTGGGGGGAAGGTTAAAGCAAATGTCCGTGCAGCCATCGAACCTACAGAAGGCAGACTTCTGAGTGGTTCTACCACTTCTTCCTCTGTC
Organism: Pachyuromys duprasi; assembly: GCA_028658305.1. Lineage (NCBI taxonomy): Eukaryota > Metazoa > Chordata > Mammalia > Rodentia > Muridae > Pachyuromys > Pachyuromys duprasi. The sequence goes on along the minus strand of CM053759.1, from coordinate 38,276,315 downwards.
ACGTCCACAAGCGGGAAAGAGATGAACTTTTGCCAACGTTACCCTCAGTTCTGTTAACTTGCTGACATAACTGTGATATCTTCAGGTCAGCCCTACAGTCAAAAGCAGGAAGCATTTGTAAGTTATCTGCACACACATCCTTTCTCTCTCCATGTCCCGTCACAGAGGAATCTTCCCTTTCCCATCCATGCCTATTTCCTCCAAATGCACTGAAAAGTACCTGACTTTGTATTCTCTCAACTCCAGTTCCCTCACCTCGGAAAGTGGGGTACTGATGTCTATATTGGGGGCTTTGCTGGGATGATGTAATTCGGTAATCTAAGCAGCTATATATATGTAAATATATTATGTTATTCATAATACGTATTTGACATATATAACATACATAATTATGTTATACATACTATATATGTATAAAACAGCACGTTCACATCGATTTCTCCTTTCTTTCTTCTCTATTCCCTCTCTTCACTACCCTCTTCCCTGTCTAGCTCTTCCCACCTCTAAACTATCCAAAACATGACTCATGGTGGTCACAACCCTTGCTCTTTTTCAGATGTGTCTTTGACTCTGTTAGATAAAGACACATCCAGATCAGGGTTTGGATGGAGACCCGTCCATCTCTACAGCCCCACGGTTCTGTTTTCATAGTCCCATGCTACCCATCCAGTGTGTACGGTACAATTGTTTGTAGAGAAAATTTGGTTGGATTTTTTTTCTTTGAGACTTTGACTTTTAATTATTTCTGATCAAACCCATTCATTCCATTTTCTTAATAGAGAATTAAAATGGTTGGGGAGATGGCTCAGTGGTTAGGAGTACTGGCTGCTCTTCCAAAGTACCCTGGGTCCACATAGTGGCTTATGACCAACTGTAACTCCAGTTCTAGGTAATGTGACTTCCTCCAAGGGTAACAGGCACACATGTGGTAAGCAGGCATACATACAGACAAAACACCCATACACATATAATAATAATACATTATTTTTTTAAATAGAGCACTAAAATACTAAAGAAAAACACATTTTCAGTGTGCTCTTTCATACTGTTCTATAAGCAAGAAACTCAGGTTGATTTATAGTTCTTTATTTTCTAAAGAGAAGATCGATGCTTCTTGTACTCTTTTTTTACCTACAGCAAGTTTGGGGCTGAAACAATTTTTCAAAGAGATAGATGCTTGGAAATACCAAGAACTTTAATACAAGCAGGTAGTATTTGTCAAGAGACTTCTATTGTGTCAAATTCCACTCAACATCACACTATGACATGTGGTGTCTCATCATTCTTTTTATCTTGTAATTTGGATATTAATGATACACACACACACAAACACACACGAATGTTAAAAAGGAGCATGCCTCTGGAAGCTTTCATAAATTATTAAAGTAGTGACATGATTCTCTACAGTAGTCAACCATTTAAGGGAAAGAACATAGACTCAAATAAATCACAGCAGCAAATGAAGAATGGTGAGTCTGGAGGACCAAGGAAGAGCAAGAGAGACAGTAAGAGAAGGAACATGAGAGAGAGGGAGAGGAAACAGGAGTGAAAACAGATCCTTTCCTAATCTATGCATACAAATCTTGAATTGTCCACAAGTCAGCTCTACTCACAGATTTCCAAATGCACCGTAAGCACTTCTCTCCTTCTCCTTGCACCGACCGCATGACTTATGGTCAGAAGGACAGCTTACACTTAAACAGCCTTGCTATTTAAAAGATATGCCCAATTTAATGAAAGAAAAGGGAGCAATTAGAAAGTGTGCTGTCTCTAATGGGAAAAATGGGAGACCAAGTAGAATAATAAGCTATTTCGCTAAGTGCTGTTTTCCTGGGAGGCCTGGTCCCCGTTCCCCTATCTCTTTCTGAAGGAAAATGGTCCTAGTCACATTTTATCAAAGCATTCACTAAATCAAAATCACCTGTCCAAACACTGACATGTAATGAAATATTATTTAGTCTTAAGAAGAAGAAAAATTCTGATGTCTGACATACTTCTACAACATGGATAAATCTTAAGACATTGAGTAAAATAAACCAAACACAAAAGCTACCCTTTTTTTTTTTTTTGAGATAACAAGTCATCTAATTCATGAAGCAGAAAGGCAGGCGCTCATATCTGGAATGATGGTGTGAATGGTGGACTCACTGTTTTTTGAGAATGGATCTCATTTAGCCTAGGCTGGCCTAAAACTGTCTAGGGCCTTAAACTGGTGATCTCCCTGTCCCAGCTTCCTGAGTATAGGGATTACAGGCATATAATAATCCCTATATGGCCAGCTGGGTACAGAGTTCCAGTTTCTAAGATACACAGAGCTTTGTGGTTAGGCACTGGTGATGGTTACAGAACAGCATGGGCACCCTTAATTCCACTAAATGGAACAGTTACACTGGGTTAGAGCTAGGCATTTTCCTTTATGTGTATCTTAACCATTAGCAAACTGAAACGCCCAGACAGATAATCTATTGCCACCATGTAATGCAAAGAAGACAGTCGATCTACAGAAACTAAGTTGCTTCTAGACAGACTCACACTTGGAAGGCGGAGGAGAATAACCACTGTGAAAGATTCTTGCTTTCTCCATTACTGCATTAATGTTCTCCTGTTTATCAAAAGCTCTGTGCAGAAAATGTTATCAAGAAACAGAGCCCCAAGTGTTATTGACTTCATTGTTCTTACCACATGGGGTAAGAACTTTGGTGGCAAGGTTGTAGTGACAAAGTCCAAGCTCTTCCTCACTGGCCTTCCTTTAAAGGCTAGTTTTCACTCCGAGGAAATGGTGATTAAACCCTAACATGTAGGGTTGATGTAGCAGGTAAAAAGTGCTTGACAACCCCAATTTGATCCCTGGAGAACGTGATTTGCAGAGGCACACATCTGAAATCTCAGCACTCCTAAGTAGAGAAGTAAAGACAGGAGCAACTAGCAGCTAGCTATGTAGGGGCTGCATAGCCTGGAGCGTGAAAGAAACAAGAGGGGCCTTGGCCTAACAAGGAGGGAGGAGAGAAACAATGTCCAAAGTAGTTTCACATGCACAGGGGGGAGTGTTAAAGGGAGGGGATGTCCAGAATAGCTAAGATCAAAAACTCTAGTGACAACGCATGCTGGAGAGGTTGTGGAGAAAGAGGAACCCTACTCCATTGCTGGTGGGAATGCAAACTTGTACAACCACTCTGGAAATCAATTTGGCGCTTTCTTAGACAATTAGGAATAGCGATTCCTCAAGACCCAGCTATACCACTCTTAGGCATATACCCAAAAGATGCTCAAGTACACAACAAGGACATTTGCTCAACTATGTTCGTAGCTGCTTTATTTGTAATAGCCAGAACCT
>CM053759.1:38233526-38272481 GCA_028658305.1 Pachyuromys duprasi | reverse complement strand
TAATGAAACAAGAGAGGTAGATAATCTAAGGGCATGAGAAGTTTCCTCTCAACTCCAGGAGAATATTTCGAGTTTCCTGCCCACTCTGATTTCTAAATTTGAAAGCGCGACAGCATGAAATATACTGCTTTAAGCCTGTGCTTTCTGAAGATGGCCAAAGGTAAAACAAGGCTAGGAAAATTCAAAAACAAAACAAACAAACAAACTTTCCTGATGTGCTTATTATAATCACGGCAGGTTGAGTATCAGCTGTGAAAAGAGATGTGGGCATGAGGGCTTCACCTATGGGCAGTGCCCACTGTATCCCGGTGGTCTGGTGGATGAGTGAAAGGTCCTGGAGTAGAGTCCTTAGGAGTGCACAGATTCTAAGCGCTGGGTTTGTTCTGACATTAGCTGCCTTCCAGTTGTGTCTCTTAGCATTCCATTGCTAGCTTCTCTCTACAAGCTTCAGTTTCCTAAGTAGGAGTCAGAGTGACAATTACACGAGAGAGTTGAAGCATGAATTACCCTTAAAGAGACAGATTATGTGAAAGTGGTTGGTATACGTGGATTTAATAGAGAATTGGTAGATAATTTGGTGTGAAAAGAAATCACTTATTTTTCATGTAACTGGTCTTCTTTCTGTCTGAACAGTAGACAAGTTTAATTCTAACCAGATCCCACATAAAAGAGCTAATAAGGAAAGCAAATGTCTGATTTGAAAGCTAAACATGGGCTGGGTATGGTGATATAATCTTTTAATCCCAGAATTTGGGCAGCACAGGCAGGCAGATGTCCATGAGTTTGAGGCCAGTCTGGTCTACACCTCAAGTTCCAGGCCAGCCAAGGCTATGTACTCAGTTCCTGTCTCAGACAAAATGGAAACCAAACCTCAAAAACAAAAAATACAGAAAAGGTAATGAAACCTTTGAAGCTTTGAAGCAAATAGCTGACAGGAGCATGATCACCAGATGGAGAGTCGGTGATCAAATTAAGATGCCTCCCTCTCCTTGCCTCACAATTTAGGCTGCTTTAAAAATCTCCTGGCTAAAATCTTTACAATAACTGACGGGTGGTAGCTAATCATACTTACAAAAGAAATACCGAATAGTATAAACCTTTCTATAGTACTCGTAGTCTGTGTGCACGGTAAGGGAAGCCATTCACTTGAATTTTTCCGCTAAGATTGAGAACACATTGCTAAAAGTGAGGTTAATTTTTAAGATAGAAGCCACCACCCTTTGCGCATATGGGAAATGTGTGCTTGTGCCTGTGAAGGTCAGATACTGACACCCAATGGCTTGCTCAGTTGCTTAAGCCTCAGATGTTCTCCTCCTTCCTCCGAAGCGCACCTCCACGGAAGATTGTTGAGTGAGTGCTTGGCATCGGAACTCAGGTTTCCCTTCCTGTGACTCTTGGGAAGTATGAATGTCAATGATGAAAGTGACAAGCTACCTTGACAAAAATAGCCAGTAAGTGATGCTAGATGTTCAGTTAGCCTTGAGTGCTCATATAAGTAAATAACTCTATCATAATTCTACCATAACCCAATAAGAAAAAAAAGCTTGAGAGCTAATCTTCATTGTTTGTGATTTCCTTCACTGTCACATGTGCATTGACAAATGAAAAAAAAAACCTATAATTTTTGTCTCTAAGAATATTATCACACTGAGCATGGTGGCACACACCTTTAATCCCAGCACTCAGGAAGCAGAGGCAGTTGGATCTCTGTAGACCAGCTTCTAGCCTGGTCTACAGAAGTCCAAGACAGCCAGGGCTCTGTTAAACAGAGAAACCCTGTCTCCCCAATCCCCCCCCAAAAAAAGAAAAAAGAGAATATTATCACACCTTCTAACACAAAGGGCCAGTATGTTTAAGCATTTGTGTTGACAAAAAAAAAGTCACAACACATTTTTTTGTCACTTACACTTGATCTTGGCCAGAAGACCAAGAAGCAATTGTTTTGTCGCTTTGAAAACTGTACGACTTTCCCCAGATATTTAATTTTTATATGTAACAATATTCCTGATGAAATTAGATTTCTGTCTTTCCTTCTCCTTCTTGTCAGTTATGGATCTAGACACTGGTGACGGAACTCACTTAAATGGAACCATTTAGGACCTGAGCTGAACATGACATAATAATTTGGATCTCACCTAAGATATTTGGAATCTGCTAGTACCAAAATTCAGTGGTGACTTGGAACATGGTGAAAAAAAAATCATTAATAAGGAAGCAATTTCCCTTAGCTCTCCTGGTTGCCCAATTGCACTTTTGTTCCATTCCCAGACCTAAGAGCCATGCATCAGCCCCGCCTCTTTGTCAGCCCACATTTCCCTGTCTGGTTTGTTTTACATTTCAACAGACTTTAGAGATCTCTGAAAGAATTTGTTTTCTACTAGATGTGATGGCACGTGATGAAACTTAATGTCACCAGCTTTTTTTTTAATGCTAACTGTTCATTCCTTATTGTAGTTTGATATTGTTATTCAACTACTGCAAATAAATGCTAATTAACAAAATGTCAGTTGACTTTCAAAGCATCTGCAGATGGCTTTTACTTTTCAAAAAAAACAAAACAAAAACAGTTTCATCTTTATCAGCAACAGATGAAGAGCCACGGTATCTGACAAAGTGGCAGTCTATTATGACTCCAACACATGCATTTTAAATTAGGCTTCATGTAACATCTACTGAAAGATATATTTTAATTGACTTAATAATACCTAATGGCATTGTGACATATGAACTAATTACATGAATCTAAAATAGATATTTTAAAAGGTATTACAAAAATTGAAAGGGTTTCTAGAAGACACAGTTTGCCAAATAAAAAGTCCGGTGTCAGGTGTGGTGTACATCCCTTCAACTTGCTTCTCAGCAGGGTCCTGGAGACCCTCAAAGCAACACTGGTTATTGTTGTTGCTCTTGGCCCACCAGAGCTTGATGGTAAGATTCTACTGTTGATGATACTACACACATTGGCCACAGAACATGGAGAAACAAATCAGATTGGTTACTGATTAAGAATATTGCTCCTTCCCAGCTAGCTTTCAGTATTACAGCAGGTGTTATGCAGGCTGCTGGGGCAAAAAGCCATCAAAAGTCTTACCTGACTATGAACCTTGTGAGCTACAATAACAACCAGTATGTCAAGATATGCCCGTGGATTCAATAATGACATCAATGTTATAGGAAAGATATGCCCAGGTAACCAACTACTCTATCTATCTATCTATCTATCTATCTATCTATCTATCTATCTATCTATCTATCTATCTATCTATCTATCTATCTATCTATCTTTAAAGCCCATTCCACAGGAGGAAACACATACCTGGTACTGTAAATCTACCAAGAACCCATTATTGGGGAGCTCACGGGCCTCAGAGGTAAGCCTACGGCTATTAGTTTGCTAACTGGACACAGTCTCAAACTGCCCTCAAACTGCCCTCTAAATGTATATCTCTGTACACATGGATTAGTGTAACTCTCAGACCTCATCAGAGACAGTTCTTTGTTCTGTGGATGACAGTTAATGCAGAAGCTCACAACTGGCCAAAGTGTAAAGAATAAGTGTCTGTGGAATTCTCAGCCACAAATGGCACATCTGTGTCAGATTTCCTACCACGAATGTTCACAGACCTTCATGGAAGAGGGGAGTGGGGAGATTGTAAGATCCAGGATTCAGGGAGGACCACACTGAAGCAGTATCTTCTGGCTATCACAGGACCACTGCTCTCATGAAGTCATGGCAGCTTTGGCTGCCTGTACAAATCCTGCCCAAGAGCAAGCCAGTCAATCATCATGGAGAGGAGAGGGGCTCACGAGCTGCTGGAAGCTTCTGGCTTCAGGAGAGGGAGAGTCAATTTTCTTTAAGCGTGTAACCCTGACCTTGCTCCAATGAATGACTTCACAGCCATGAGTGTGGCAATGCAAATTAAAGCCAAAAGGCTACACAATAAAAACAATGAATGTGGGAGGAGTTGGGGGAAGCAGATCTGAGAGAAGTTAGAAGAGGAGATGGAGTGAAAATGATCAAAATACATTGTATGTAAGCATGAAATTCTTCAAATATCAATAAAATGCTATATAAGAAACGGAAAGAGTAATGGTTAGCATATGAACATAGAATCATCTCATATTTTCTTGTTTTGGGAAAAAGGCAAAAAAAGGAAATAACCAAGAAATCTCTGGGGTCAAACCACTGTTTGTAGGACAACTAAAGAAACTACCTCAGAGCAGTAGAGAGAACCTCACTAAACTAGAAAAACTTAGAAGTTAGTAGAGTCAACCATGAAAAACACAGTAAGTAAATGCATCTTTGCGGAAGCTAGAGTAGAGGAGAGAACTCAGGAAATGAGGCAGCAGCATCTCGTGGGGACAGTCCTGGCATATTCAGAAGTGTGAGCAAGCTGGGCTCCACCCAAGGCCCTGAAACCATCTAAACAACATGCAAAGACTCTCACATCTGAGAAGGCACCTAGAACCAGAGTTTTTTTTTTTCTTGTATCTGAACAGAAATGTAAGTAATGAAATAAACAAAAAGGAAGTGTTGCAAGTTCCAAGTGAGATGACTATTAAAAAAGAAACCCCACGATTATAAAATTTCTGCAAACCAAAGTCTTTAAAGTATCTGGGGATGGGGGGAGGGGTGAGAAGACACATTTCCTTTTAAAGCGGCCTCAGTGATATGACTACCACCTCCTCAGAAAAGAAGGAGGAGCCAGAGTGCAACGCAAGGATACGTTAAAGAGCAAAGAAAATACAGAAGCTACAAATCCCAACCTGAAATAGTCAATCCAGTGAAAACACACTACAGAAGTAAAATGTAATGTGCATCTTTCTAAAGAAGCAAAACCAGGACTCAACATCAAGGGACCCATATAGAGCTAGATGCTAAAGAGAATTCTTCAGACAGAAGGGAAAATCTGAGAAAGAATGGAGTGTAATACAAAAATAAATACATAAATAAAAAAGAGATCTGCTACAGAATTGCTCTCTTGTGGGCCTTAATGTATACAGCAACAATTAATGACAACTCGAAAGCAAAATCAGAAGGGGAACATTGTTATAGTTTAAATGCTGTATAGAACTATTGTAAAAAACAAACTAAAATAAAATAAAAATCCTATTGATTCAGTTGGTCCAATCCTCAGGACTTCTGGGAAGCCCCTTGGGTAGCATTCAGCTGAGGAGAATTAGTTGCATACCCACAAGAATGAACTGAAAACAATAGCAAGAACTCAGTTGTGGCAGACCCAGTGTATTTGGCCATATGCTAAAGCTTTTGGGCAGGATAAGGATAACATGTCCTAGTTGTTCATGGAGAGATTGTGGGAACAGAAAGAAACTCAAAGTTATCAATTTAGGAGAGGAATAAAAGATGACAGCCTTCCTCCATCACCTTTAGAAATATTAACATATATTGTCTACAGGTTGACCAGATATTGAAAGCTTTTAGGATCTGAGTCCAAGGAAATAAGCATAATTGCTAAGTACTTGCTAATCATAGCTTAGTGGACACTTTTCCAAAGATGAGTCTCCTAGTCTCTGCTTCTTTCTTTTGGTGTGTCTAACGTGTTACCCAAAAGGCGCTATTAAATTCTTAACTTTGTGAGCTGGGCCTGGTGGTGCACGCCTTTCATCCCAGCACTCAGAAGGCAGAGGCAGATGGATCTCTGTGAGTTCCAGGCCAACCTGACCTACAAAGTGAGTTCCAGGACAACCAGGGCTGTCTCAAAAATATAAACAAACCAAAATTCAAAGACCTTTAACTTTGGATGTTCCATTTTTTCTTTCCATATGTAAGTTCCATTGATTTTTTTAAAGAAAAACTTTAGTGTGTATATGTGTGTTCAGAAATGTCATATGAGTGCAGAGGTCAGAGATCAACATCAGGTTTAGTTCCGCAGGAGCTGACCATCTTGTTGTTTTGAGGTAGGGTCTCTCCCTGGGATTTGTGTCTTGCCAGTTAAGGGAGGCTGGCTGGCCAGTGAACTCCAGGACTCCCCCCCCCCTTCACCCTCCCCATGCTGGGACCAGGCCTGGCTTTTTACTTAAGTACTGGGATCAAACTCAGGTATTCATGCTCTTATGATAAGTACTTTATTGACTGAGCTGTCTTTCCAGCCCCTAAAACATGTCTTTGAGAAATGCTTTCTTGGCAGAGCATGGTGGCTCATGCCTTTAATATTAGCACCCAGAGGCAGAGGCAATGGATTTCTGTGTGTGCTCAAAGACAGCCTATTGTACAGAGTTCCAGGCTAGCCAGGGCTGCATGGTGAGACCCTGTTTCAACCCCTTTCTTCCCAAACAAGCAACCAAACAAACATTTTCTTCTATCAAAGCCTGATCTTTTCCCTCTGAGAATAGTAAGCATTCTTGCTGTATAATTTGTATCTGGTCTTCATTAGGATACAATGATAAAACTATTTACAAATAGTTTTAGTAACACCATGGTGCTTTTTCTTTGACTATTTGATTGGCCTTGGCACTTGGAAAATCACTTCAAGACCTAGGATGAGATGAACGAATCTTCTTCCAAGGAGGGTCTCTATATGCTTCTGAAAATGCCCAGAGGACTCCTTTAATGTCAAATTCTGGGCTTCAGGATCTTTGATCCAAAGGAGATATGAATTGCATATGCTTGCCCACAGGAGGGATTGATCATTTCTGGCTCTCTTTTATTCCAGGAATTTTCTTTGAGCCTTAAATTTATTGTAAGGATGAATTTTTAATGCATTTGGTAACTTATGTAAGATCTGGCCCTTGATAGCTGTCCTAATTACTCCAAGAAGTCATCAAAACGAAAGCTCAGCTCTATTGAAGCACAAATACATCTGGGCAATACATGCTTCACTGTGTGTTGATTCTTTCCTGCATGGAGTCTGCTAATTCTTGTCTACCTTATTAGTACTGTATGCTTTTAGGCACGTGCCTTTGTATTATAGTCAGCATTTCAATAACATAATTAATCTAGATAACTTTGCTTATTACTCTCTAAAATGGGACTTCTAAGGCAGCAAATAATTTCAGTATGTTCATATAGTCTTACCAAATTGAGAGTTCAAGCGGATAATGTGTATTTTGCGTCCTGAAATTGATATACATTGTCATTTTAATCACTGTTTAAAAGAAAGCAAAAAAAACCCAGAAGTTGTGTTCCAGTTATCATCATATGTAAGTGTTAAACACTACTCAGCCAGAGAAGAAAATTTATTATAAGTTTATTTTTAAAATGTTGACACAGTATGGGTCAAATCTACACTGTTGTCTGTTTTATAAATAAAGTTTTATTGGAACATTATTTATTTAAAAAAAATCTGACACAATTCTTTATGAATGGTCTATGTATGGTTGCTTTTGTGCTCCAAGGGTGTAGTTGAATAGCTGCCATGAAGCCTGTGTGGCCACAAAATCACCAATACTGGTGTTGCCTGGCTGACCTAACTTCTAAAACAAGTCAAATTATTTCTACCTTATTTTCATACAGTTTTAAGTCCTGGAAGCTTTGACTCTCTGTTGCTTCACAAAGAGAAATAAGACAAAGAGACAGCTGCAAAATGCAAAAACTTTCAGGTAGCAGAGTGGCCATTTAACCACGACCCCAGGGGCTCACAGAGTGGAGTCTTTCCTTGCACAGGTCTTAGCTTCTTAGTGCATCTTCTCCATCTCAGAGTGCATTTCATTTCTGATGCCACATCATCATTTTGTTTACGTGTGCTTCCTGTGGGCTAAACAGCTTACAGGAGGCTTAGAGGAAGAGTAGCACAGACACCTGTCATAGGTGGCAGAGACTTCAGCAGATCTGGTGGCGGCGCTGTATACCAGTAGACATTTCCTGCTTCTGTTTCTCCGTGTGACTGGAGTCTATCACATGAGTCAGAGTTGCTGGGGCCTTTCATGTTTCTTAGGAATAAATGGTACAGACCTTAAGGGGGAAAGCAAAGACAAAGAGCCTGGCTAGGGAAGTTGCATTCTGAGTGCAGGACTGGGCAGCCACTCCTGTGTCTCTGTAAGGAGCAGATCCTCTGCTTCTCCCGACAGTGTCAGCAAGGCTAGTGCCTGGCTCCTGTTGAGCACAGCTGTGCGTGGCCAGAGGGGAGGCCTTTCATTCTGCCATTGTTAAGGCTCCTGAGGGGTGCGGGGTGTGGTCTGTGCAGAACCGTCTTAACAGGGAAAGCCACAGAGAGAAGCAGACGACCAGGTTGAAACATGTTTTCCTAGATGAACAGGAACCACAAAAAAGCACGGGTCTTGTTCTGAATATTAGTGCTTCTAGATAACAACAAGGAACAAAGTGGTTCCCCCTGACCCCGAATCCCTGTTGGACAGCTGTCTTCAAAGACGGGAGAGTGCGGGAACAGACAGTGGGTCCAGGAGTAAGGAATAAGGAAATAACGATATCATTTCTTTATAGAAAATCAGCTGTCTTACAGCCACATCCCTTTGCTTATTAATCTGTCTGAAATTTCCCAGGGGGTTGTGAGAGCTGGCTCTTTGCCTGCTGATGAATCTGTAACTCTGCGATAATTAACTGTAATGGTTTGGAGACAGACCCTCTTCTCAATCATGCCCTGGTCCTGGGCTGCCAAGCACCATCTGCACCTCGGTGGCTGGCTGGCTAACAGCATCCTCATTTTATTCCAGTTTTTTTTTTTAATGTGGAATCCACTGTCCTCTGTGCTAACCAGGGAACCAAGACAGCTCTAAATTCCCTTCTGTGATGTGAGGTGATAGGGAAGGGGGTGGGGAGGCTAGCATGTGGGAAAAGCTAAAGGGTTCCCTTCTCTGAGACCAGGATACAAAAGGCGTCTCTATTCCTGGCCACCTGGACTCACCAGGCTCATTATATGAACGACCGAGGGTTGACCAGGCAGTCGGCAGAGCAAAGAGCGTCAGAGAAGGGAGTTCTTATGTGATCCATTCCTGGTGCCTGTGGTGGGAGAGGCAGGAGGCTGCTGGTAATTTTCCTGGCACTCAGCATGCACCACCGAGCCCCTCACACAAGCACAATGGCAATGTGGCTAGGTAGCCAGATGGGCTGTATTCTAGGCAAAGGCAAGGAAAAGATGATGGAGTCTAGATTTGTTGGCTCCTTAGCCTCACTGCTGGCCCTCTGTCTTTTGACACTGGATTTACCTTTCATTAGTCCCCAAAGGGAGGGCGCATCCCAGCTGGGCTCTCTGGACTCTGCGGATTTGCTGATTTGCACACTCCTTGTGAATATTTTTATGTGGGCAGGGAAAACAGATGGCTCCGTCCACATAGCTGAAAACCCAGCTGGTTCTTGCTGCACTAGAATGACCTGAGCTTCAGAATCCGAGTCTTCCCTGCCAGGGCCTTGGGCAAGTTGGGAAATATGTTTGCCTTTGAATTTGAGCACAGGCGGCTAAGTCCAGGGTGCCGCATCCCCACTGGGCCCTGCGGGCTGTGGGAGTGCCGAAGAGGCAGAGCTAAGCACAGTGCATCAGGCACGGCAGCCCTGTCTCCGGAGGCCTTTTCTTTCTTTCTTTTATTAATTAGGCATGTTGAAAGCTCACGAAAAGATAGAGCTGTCTTCCTTTTTCTTCTGCTTGTGTGTGTGATGCGGGAGGGCTACATGTGATGAGGTGTGAACACGTTTGAGTATGTGTACACACGTACGTGGAGGCCAGATGTTGACCTTGGGTGCCTTTCTCAGTCACCCTCCACCTTGTTTGTTGAAGCAGCGTCTCTCCCTCAGCCTCAAGTACATTGGCAGGTCAGGAAGGCCCTGGGGGTCGTCCTGGTTCTGCCTTCCCAGGGCTGGGCTTACAGCAGCGTGCTGCTGAGCTCCTTTTTCTTCTGCTTTAAAAACTTGAGTCATCTTCTGTTCTTCATTATGCTGAAAGAGACCTAATAAGAGAAATTTCCAAAGCATGACAAGCACGTACACATATATACATGTACACACATTCCCCTATATAGCACACACACAAACCTATACATATATATTGCAGATTATCCTAGGCACTGGAATTTCCAGAATGATTGGCACAGTGCATCCATAATCAGAGACCTCAGAGCCTAGGTGAAGAGAGATGATTGAAAACAGAATATAGAGAGAAGGGGACGAAGGAGAAGGAGAGGCAATAAAGATATTGAGTGGAGGGATATAAGAGGAATCACTTGTTTTCCTTGACAATAGCAAAAGTCTAGGCTTCGAGCAGCAATACTTGAGGGAAAGTAAGGTTTCATGTGGGGCATAGGGTCCAGCGGAGGGAACTGTGAATGGAAACTACAGGGCACTATCAACTGCTCCCCAGTGCCAGTCCCCTCAGACCTTTCTTGTTACCCCTCATCTAGTCGGCTACCTACATCTGCATACGCGGTGCCGCAGAAACTGGCCCCATCCTCTGCTTCAGACAGATGCTAATTAGTCAAAATTAATTACAGCAATTACATCCCTGTTGTCTTAGTTTGGGTTACTATTGATGTGATGAAACACCATGACCAAAAAAACAACTTTCGGGGAAAGGGAGGGATTTATTTGGCTTACACTTCCACATCCATACGCCATCACTGAAGGAAGTCAGGACAGGAACTCAAACAGGGCGAGAACCTGGAGACAGGAGCTGAGCATCAGAAGCCATCTGTGGAGGGGTGCTGCTCACTGGCTTTCTTGCCCTGATTTGCTCAGCTGCTTTTTTTTTCCATAGGATCATCAGACCAGGGATGCCCCTTCCCAAAATAGGCTGGGCCCTGAACCATAAACTTGCCTCCGGCTCAATCATATGAAGGCATTTCCTCAGTTGGGGTTCCCTCCTTCAGACAATTCTAGATTGCATTTAATTGACATAAAATTAGCTAGCACAGCCATGGATGTTGGATTTAGAGACAGCTACATGATCAAGCTGAGGCCATTGATGTGTGAACGTTTCCAGCGCAGAGCTGAGGAAAAAGTTTCCTCCCTAGTGTGTTTCTTCCCTCAGATGTGGCCTGTTTACTCTAGGTCATGGGAAGTCTCTCGGGAGCAGAAAGTTGGAAATAACTGATGAAGGGCCTTGGCCTCATCAGGGTTTCTGCTTCTCAAGGAAAGAGCAAGGGAGTTTTTCCTCTGCTCGTGGTTGACATCTTGGCACATTTCAGACTCAAAGTGCCCCTGACTTGGGGTATAGACAGTGACATAGACAGGTAAGGCCGTGAGGCTCTCAGAAGGGAGTGGCGCCTTTGCAGCTGAGACTCAGTTGGAATGACACCTCTGTGGAACCTCTAGAGCCACGCACAGCCTTCCTGACCACCACAGCCACGCGCTTACGCTGCCGTTCACTGCTAAAACAGGCGTGAGGTGCCCTGTAGCTGTCACAACGTTGCTCAGTGCTTGGTGAGATCACAGACGGCAAGGAATCCTGGATGCCAAGAATAGCATAGTCATCTGTAGAAATACCCCACGGGGCAGGGGGTGGTGTCCGTTTCCTTATCCCTGCTGAACTGGGAAGCTGTTCTGCATGTTTCTGTTTTTATTTCATTTCTGACACTTCTTCATCCACTTCTTTGTCCCTGTGCGTCTGTGCTGTTTGGGCCCATGGGTCCACTGTGGCTCTGGCCATAGAGCCTGCGCTTGGCCTGGTCGGTCCAGGTTCTCAGATTCAGCTTGTTGACCCCAGAAGTGCGAACTTCTCGGCTCTGCATCTCGGCCTCTCTGCTTTCAGTTGGGCAGGCTCTGGGCAAAGCCCCAGGCCTTCGGATTGGCTTTTCGTTCGGACAAGCCTTTAAGGGTGCTTCTGCTTGGGAATAGTGACGGGTCAAGATTTTCACTGGGCATTAACTTGTGCCTTTGTGACATACCAACAGATTTAGAGCTCACGTTATGATCAGAGTCAAACTGCTCACATGTGACTTGAATTAAACAGACTTCCTCCGATCAGAGCGGCATGGCCAATTAATCTCAGAGTGTTAAACGGAAATTCTCTGAGAGGCAATTTAAGTCGAGCAAAGAAGGTCTTTGGCCTATGTGCTTGTTTTAATTAAGTTCAATTTCATTTTGGCAGTTTCCACAGTATATAGCCTTGGAGAGAGGTAAGATGAGAAAGATTGTTTGTTGATTTATTTATGCTGGGGACAGAATGTACCTGGGCACCTGAAGCACCTGAAGGAAAAGTCTACCCTATAATCCCAGTGGCTTGGGACTCATTTGGCCATGAATTAAAAATCTGCTCTCTCCCTTGTTAGGTGAAGCGCTGTTATTTAATTTCTCTAATCCTCAGATCCTTGACTGAAACTGATGATAGTAATACCTTTCTCATAGAATTATTGTGAAAGATCAGATTGTGAAAAGATATAGGCCGGAAGACTGGAACATAATCTATGCATAATAAGTAGTATTATTTCTAAGTCCTCAAGGGGAGGGGAGTTGTTGCTCTATGAGTTTATTTCACAAGGTTGGAAAGGAAATAATGTGAAGGAAAATTGTGGAAGTTAGCATTAAGAGTTGCCTGGGGTCCGGTAAAGTTGGTAAAATGGTTTGGTCCCCAGGCCCCCGTGTCAAATAGCTTGTGGACATGCACCTGTAAAGCAGCATTGGGAAGGAAGAGACGGGGGGGAGGGGCATGCTTGGAGCTCACTGGCCAGCCAGGGTGGCCGCAGCTGCAAGTGTTATTCAGTGAGAGACTTTTCCTCAAATACATCCTGTGAAGAGCAGTTGAGGAAGGCAACCGACATAGACTTATGGCCCTCAATGCACATTCACACACATGAGCCTGTACCTGCATGCTGCACACACTCATGCACTGGAACACACACACACACACACACACACACACAGAGTTTCGTGTGTATAAGACTCCTCCTCCATAAGCATTCTCCCATAAGGACTCACTGACTTCTCACAATGCTCTTTATCTCTGTCCTACAGATGAAGACCCTCAGGCACAGAAGAGATTAACCCCTCCCCGCCCTCCCTGAAATGGGGTTCGGCACACGTCTGAGCTACTTTCGTTCTGATAGTCAGTGGCTGGTTTGCCAGAGAAAAAAAATTTTATTCAGCCATTCTCATTATTCTTGGTTCTTTTTCTAGAGCTTTCACGTTGGTTACCCAGGCTGAAGAATTCTCCCTTTTCCCCTAGACATGATGTATGAGGGGGGAAGTCTTTTCAGGATTGCTGACGCTAAATCCCAGTGTCTTCCAGATCAATAGAGGAGGATGTGTGTAGTCCTCTAGAAAGGAAGTTTTCATTTATCTTTGTGATCATTTCCTGTTCATATATGTGTCTATTATATCAGCAAAACAAAACAAACTAAACAAAAAAAATCAAACAAACCTCCAAAAGCCAGATAACGAACTAATCAATAAAATCCTTGAGTCCGCGTGGTTTGCCCCTGTGGGAAATGGGGTGTAGAGGCAGACATGGTGGCCGCTTTGTTCAGATTCAGCTCCACGTAAACATTTGAATTTGGTTGCCTTTAAGCAATTGTTCTTCAAATGACGAGCATCTATTATGTTGCTTGACACCGAAGGACTCATGGCAAGAGAAAGACTATGTGTCTTAGGTCAGGTTTGGAGGGACTCCACAGTGGGGCAAAGTTCTCAGCAGGAATTTGAAGTTTTTTGTTGGTGATCAGTTGCCTCCGGGGGCCACCACTAGCTGCTGCTCTTAAAGACTTGCCCCTGGGCTATCTCCCACCCACAGCTTTGCTTCCTCTACTTACCCTATTTGTGTCCATTGATTTTGTCTTCATTCAGTAGTTATCTGGGCCTCAGAACTTAATTTATGGGAATGTGATTGTTGTAACCAGTTCCTGAAAGTTTAAAACACTGACTCTTCTCTTTGTAAAGAAGGGTCTTATTATGTAGCACAGGCTTACCTTATCCTCCTCATCCTGTTCATGCTTCAAGTCATACAATAGCATTACTTTTTTTTTTCAACATGCACATGCTTCATTTCACTCTGTGCTCCAGTTCTCTGAGCTTGGTCACCCAACTTCCCCCTTTCCTTATCACTAGCAACCCCACACGCTTGTCTCGTGCCTGCATCATGTGTTAGGCTCTGATCACACAAGTCCTACTGTGTCATGAGCCAGGCTAAATTTCTAATGATTTCCCACTATTTTATTACTTTCCTCTTTACCAGTTCAGGCCAAGAATGGAAATGCACGACAGTACGTCCTATGTGCCGCCAGTCTTTCTGCGGGTCACGCCTAAGGAGCACTTGCTTAATGAAACCCCACCACAGTCTTGAGCTACTGTAATCAAGTGAACCTGTGGGCTGCTGCAGGGGCGCTGTGCTGCAATTACTGCTGGGTTGTTGGAGCTGCTACCTGGGCAGCAGCGCCTTTGTTTATGGCTCAGATGAGCAGATTTTAATGATCCAGAGAAAATGAGCACAAGCTGCTCCTGCCAGTTAATATGAATTCTGAATAAATAAATGCAAATGGAGTTGTGGGTGACAATGGCTTCCTTTTGATTTCGGCCTCCTTCGTCTGTTTTTTGCGTTAGTGGGCACTCTTGCTAAAGGCTGAAAGAACTGTTCATGCTGGAGTCAGCGGCAGCCTTTCACCTCAGAGCTTTTTGACACAGCAAGGTGCAAGGAAGCCCCTGCCAGGCCTCCAGGAATCCTTCCCCCAACAGCAGAAAGTACGTCCTGTACTAGCCAGGAAATACCCGAAGAAATCCACATTCTCAAAAACATGCCATTTGCTTCTATGACAACGCCAGAAACATACAAACATTATACATTTTAGCAAGATCCCACACATTAGAGAGCAAATTTCTGATTATCTGAGATGTTTGCGAGTTTTTCAGTTTCATTTGACATCTCTCAACTCTAGCGTTTCCAGCAAAAAGGAAGCTGGTTGCTTTGGGCCAACTGTTCATGTCTCCAACCTCCTAAGGGAATGATGCTGCAAAATTCTGCCAAGATTTGTTCCTGGAGTTTTTCTCAAAAACTTCTAATAGCAGCTGCTTCTTCTTTTCTTCTCTGTCTTTCTTATATAAAAAGCTCAAAGGGTAAGGCCTGTGCAGTCTCCCACAACCTCCACACCATCTACTATTCTAAAGCTTATGCTTGAACTAAAGAGCACATAGCTATCTCCACAGGACCCTCTCCGTTCCAAATCTATCTGCTTGCCAACACCTGCAAGATCACGCTCTGCCTTGCAAAATCCTGAATCCCGTGCAAGGCCATGATCTCAGCTAATGGCACATAAGGGAAACAGGGGAAGAGGTTATAAGGAAGGAGGTGGTAGGGGCTAGAAGTGCTGCATGAGCCCTGAGGTAGGTAAGACTTCGGTACTCAGTGGAAGGAAGGGCACAGTCTGTGAGGGTAGAGCTGAAGGGTGCCACGTGGCTGCCAGGTCTAAGGGAGTGGAGAGGGAATTGCCAGTGCCTGAAGGGAAAAGGCCAGCTAATGGTATGGGGAAGACTAAGCAGGAACATTTAATGATTTAAGATTAATACATTTAAATGCATTTAAATGGTTTGGATGAAGCCTAACAATGAAGAATTTTAAGAAACAACCCAAGTGGAATTGCAGAAAAATAAATAACAGTAACAAATTAACAGGGAATCACCACAGGTTCTTGGGTAGGGCAAGGGCAGGCCTGTCTCTATGTGGTGAAAGGAGATGGCAAACCTGGAAGAAGGTGACTGTAGGGTTGGCCTGGTGAGCTCTGTGTTCAGGCACTGATTTCTGTGCCCTGAGATCTAGCTGCACTCTGGAGGTGGGCCTTGTCGGGATCATTGATCAGTTTTGTGCTGAGCAGCATGTAGCTGGGCAAGAGAGGGCAGGGAGGCTGGACTTCTGTCCCCAGCCAAAGGCTCTCAAGTAGGGACCACAAGGTAAGGAGAGAAAGGATGAAGCCAGGAGGAGCTGGCCATGAAGACTGGCCTTGATGGAGCAGAACCGGCCTGGGTGGAACCTATATGGCAGGTAATTCAAGGGCGTGTGGCTGGGAAGTAGCCAGACTAGCACAGAGGGTTAGAACAGATGAATATAGGCTCCGATCTAATGCTTTAAAGTTTGCTGAGTATATCTAATAGGTCTCTGTCTCAATTATTTGGGAGTAAGAACAGGTGATTAGAAAAGGCCACCAATTATACCACAGTTTTACACACGGCAGCTGACAAAAGGGAGGCAAGCAAGGAAGTCTGCACTGTCCTGTAAAGAAGGTGAGGCCCAGTCTGGCAGAACAGGGACAGGAACAGAGAGCCGAGAAGGAGGCTAGACACTGCAGGAGAAGAAGGATCTCACCAAAGTGTGCCAGCTATCCAGCCTACAGCCCTCATTAGCAGGGAAGGCTCACTTTTTTTTCTTGAGGCGATAGAGAGAAAATGTTTGGTCTCTGAACATAATATTGTTGGACATTGACCAGATAATTATGTATCAAATTCACATATTGATTAAAACACTTATTAATTATCTGTAAACTGTTGGGGCTATAATTCAGAAACAAATAAGCACAAAATTTCTGCGTTCAGATGCTACAAATACAGTGGCAGATCTGGTCATAGGGAAAAATAGAAGATACCAGGAAGACCCCAGGGTCCTCGGGAAGACTTGCCAAAGGAGTTGACTGCAGGAATGACTGGAAGACAGTGAGAGGAGGAAGGAGCTGGGGGCAAGCCTGGGGAAGGCCAAGGCTTGGACAGAGGTGGGCAAGGCCGAGGAGCAGGGCTTCAAAGTAGGCACAGTCTATGATTTGCAATCTGTGTGCCAGATTAATGCTTTGATAAATTGCATTCCGTCCCCACCTATCATCTGCAAGAGAACCGAAAAGGAATATTAGACCACGAGCCAGGAATAAGTGGATTAAAAAAGGACCGGCTCTAAAGTTTGTCATAAACAATGATGAGATTTTCACTATTTATCTCTTCTGTAATTGATCTTGAACCTAAAAAAAAAGGTTTATTTTTATTATTTAATGCTCATTGGCATTTTGCTTGCATGTGTGACTGTGTGAAGGTGTCAGATCCCCTGGAACTAGGGGAGATTCCATGTGGATGCTGGGAATTGAACCTGGGTCCTCTCGAAGAGCACACAGTGCTCTTAACTGCTGCACCATCTTGAACTTTTAATGAGCAGAGATAGGTAAGACAAACTATCCTGGAAGGAGAATACAAATATGAGCCCAGTGATAGTCTGAAAGAGAAGATAGGGCAGGGAAAGTGTTGGTGAAAATGAAATACTGTGAAGCCACACCATGGCCAGCAGCCCTTATGGATATGAGGCATTGACCACAGTCAGCTCTCAATCAGTTACCCTAATGCTAGATCTACCCTAAAGATCTGGACAACCAAAGACTGGGGGCATAGCCTAGGGGTGATTTGTTTGTCTAGTATGTATGAACCCTAGGTTCAACGCCCATCCCTGCAAATGTAAACAAGGACTTAGAGGACTGAACATTTCAGGCATGGTCAAGGATGGTCTTATTGGTTATTAAATTACTGAGTTTCTACCAAATGACAGGCACTATGACAAAATCACAATGGCTGAGAGAAGTGGAGTAAGTGGACAGCAGACTTATCAGAGGGCTAAGGAAGTCGCTTAGCTACATGTTTGTGCTTGCCTAAGCATGGACAAAGTCCTGGCTTCAATCCCCAGCACCACACAAGCCAGGAATTATGGGCATTTCGGAGACACAATCAGGAGGACCAGAAGTTCAAGGTTCTCTTCTAGCACATAGTGAGTTCAAGGCTAGCTCAAGATATAGGAGACCTTGTCTCAAAATGAAAGCAAACAAAACTGACAAGGACAAACAAACTAACCCTCTTCAACAGCTGCCCCCACCCAACACTTCATTGAGGGCAAATGTTCCTCTGGTCCACCATATATTCAAAGGTGCTTCATCATCAAACCGTGCTTCTCATAGGTGTGAATAAACAGCAATTCTACAGGAGAGAATTTAAGGGCTCTGATATAAGTTAAGGATATGGTATTCTAAGCTGGAGTTTTCCTTGTCCTCTGTGAGTCTTCTAATGCTTTGTGCATTTTAAGTTAATTAGCCACTGGAAGCATACAGTGGCTTTTGGTAGAATCTGCCATGTATGAAAAGTCTTTCTTGAATTCCAGAGATGTTGGTTCATTTCACTGCAGAGGATGCCTGGGCATCATCATTATTTCAGAGCCAGCTCCCCTGGGCTGCAATGACAACCAGGGTTGAAAGCACGTGCTTTAGACCAACACACTACCAGAAGGACCACCAGACTGGCCTTAGTCCTGTAGATGAAATCAGAATGTTTATCAGCAGGCATTCCCACCACGTGCAATCTGGCTGTGTCTTTGGACCAGGCTGATGCCGTCACATGCCAGGCAGTGAGGAATGAGAGCCATAGGCTCTTGGGTTCTGCTTTTCAATTGTTGTTGCAGACTTCTACTGGCACTCCCAGGCCTTTGCTTCTCCAAAGAAGTGGAGCACAGAGTGACCAAGGGCAGAAGTAAAGCTATTGAGAAGTCAGACCTCAGCGGCAGGTCGTCTTATTGGGCTTCTTAGAGGCGAGTCCGCTGCAGCTGCTAGGCGGCCTCTGGATTCGGATGGTACATGAGTGGCGAGGCTGGGCTTTGCCTTGGACGTGCTTCCTTTCCACTTTAAATGGATTCCATGTCCTTGGGTGCCTTGTCATTGGTGCTTTGCAGACAAACTACTGGCTGAATAGATAACTGGTCCTTCCCATCTCTTCTGATCCAAGAAATCAAACCAGTCATGGCAGCATGGTAAGGACAGGGTGGAATACCACCACAAGGTAGACGCAGCAGCTGCTGAGTTTTCTTTTTTTTTTTTTAAGTTGTTTATTGTTTATTTATGTGTATGTCTGCACAGCATGAGAGAAGAATGTC
Source organism: Pachyuromys duprasi (assembly GCA_028658305.1). Lineage (NCBI taxonomy): Eukaryota > Metazoa > Chordata > Mammalia > Rodentia > Muridae > Pachyuromys > Pachyuromys duprasi. Next base: position 38,253,708 of record CM053759.1, on the reverse strand, counting down.
AGCTTGCCTAGAGCTGGAGTTACAGGAAGTGGTGAGCTGCTTGATGTGGGTGCTGGGAATGGAACTCATGTCCTCTGCAAGAACAATAATTGCTCTTAACCACTGAGTCATTTCTCCCACCCAACTGCTGGTTTTGTGTTTATTTGATTTGTTTTGTTTTTTGAGACAGGGTTTCTCTGTGTAGCCTTGGTTATCCTAGACTCACTTTGTAGAACAAGCTAGCCTCGAACCCATAGAGATCTGCTTGCCTCTGCCTTCCTGAGTGCTGGGATTACAGATGTGTGCCACCACACCCTGCTCAGCTGCTGATTTTTTCCTTTCCTTTCCTTTTCTTTTCTTTCTTTCTTTCTAATTTATTACAATTTATTCACTTTGTATCCTAGCTGTAGCCCCCTCCCTCGTTCCTTCCCAATCTCACCCCCCTTCCTTTTTCTCCTCCCATGCCCCTCCCCTAGTCCACTGATAGTCCTCCTCTTCTTCCGTCTGACCCTAGCCTATAAAGGTCTCATCAAGACTGGCTGCATTGTCTTCCTCTGTGGCTGCCCACAGACTGCCCACCCCTCAGGGTAGGTGATCAAAGAACCAGCCACTGAGTTCATGTCAGAGACAGTCCCTGTTCCCTTACTAGGGAACCCACTTGGAGACTGAGCTGCCATGGGCTACCTCTGTGCGTGGGTTCTAGGTTATCTCCGTAAATGGTGCTTGGTTAGAGTATCAGTCTCAGCAAAGACCCCTGGGCCCAGATTTTTTGTTTCTGTTGGTCTCTTTCTGGAGCCCATCCTTAGCTTCTAGACTAACAGAGATACTGTGTGACCATGGGATACCTGAGTGCTCAGGCTGCTGTCTTCATTTTGATGATGTAGGAACAGAGCTATTTGGAGCCAGATGACTAAAGGCACACAGTTACCTGGTACCAGCCTATCCTGTGCTCTTCTCACACAGGCATCATTTATTTTCTAGCCCTGTCATCGTCTTGACAGTCTTTCCTCTGAAGCTGGTCCAGCTCACCCTGTCCCTCTCAGCTGTGCCTCCTAGAATTAGACACACGATTCCAAGGGCTCTGTTGTCTGATCATACAGAGAAGATTGTTCTAATACCCTTCTCCTCTAGGTATGTGTCCCAGGGCCTGGCTTGCTTGCTCCAAGGGTTTATTTCTGACCATAACCTTTTAGACTATTTCTTACAGCTTGAACGCATTCCATCATCTCATATGGCTCGCTCTGGTTTCCTACCCTGTGATGCTAAAACCTCTGGCATTCTGAACCTTCCCCTGCTTTTTTTTTTCCTTAAAACTTTCAGCTTCCTTGATGTGTCTGTACAGAGGCAGAGCTGCCAGATTCTAACTCTAAGCAGATAAACTGAAGAAGCCCAATGTTAAATTGAAGTTAAGCTTAACTGAATCACCTATAGTTCAAATATATTTTGGGAAGCAGAGACATGGCGATTCTATCCTTACTGCCTGGCCCCACCACCCTTCACAGCAAACTTAGGGCAGTGCCCCGTATTCAGTGTCTAAGTGCTTGCAGGTCTATAGTGGGTATAGCACCAAACAACGTAAAGATTTATTTTGCTCAATCTTTGCCCCTGCAGGAGTGTCAGTTTAGCAGCATTTTCATCATCAGAATCCACTTATTTTCTAGGTGGTACCAAATGAATTCCAGTAACAGGAATCCATGCCCCTCCAAGGTAGGGACACATTCCCACCAATGGGCATTTTGCCTGTTCTTTTCGGTTACTGCTTGTATTCGCTTGTCTTTGTGCCTCTCTTTGCGAGCTGACCAGCTATTTCCTCTGGATTGAACCCATGCTTCCTGAAGGGAGGAGGCAGGGCACCTAGGACTCAGGAAGCTCAGAAAGCTACAAACTGACAAGATCCCCAAGATGGATAAGCAGTAAACAACTTTTGAGGATCAGGGACTCTGGTGGAGCTGCCTTTGAGTCCTGCGGAAACTCTAGGAATGCAGCTGTCCTGAACTGTCATCCATGCCGAGGTGAGTTTCTGGGCGATGCAGCTGTGCTTGAATCCTCAGTGCTCCAGTAAAAATAACCTCAATAATCTCATTGGTTTCCCAAGCTAGGCTTGGGTGGAATGATTTCTTTGTTGGTACCACTGTCGGGTGAATAGACGTTTGTTCACGTCTTCCTAGGAAAGGTCACACAACAGTGTGGAGTGGTGGATGGCTCATGGAATTCCCCTGAAGCAGAGTCCTGCCTTGGTCTCTGCTCTCTTGGGGTATCTAAGCCCAAAACTCAGTCCATATCTTGGGTCAAGGAGCCAAACTGGTCACTTTGGGTTCTGCTTCATCTTCAAGACACAAACTGGTAGTTACCTTTAAGTTATGAGCTGATGGCTGACTGTCATGGAGCCAAGCCACCCCCTTCAATGCTGAGAGCTGGTTGCTGACCCCACTTTCTCTTATTAAAGAGCCGTGACATAAGATGAAAAGCAATGGTGACTCCAGGCATTAGGGATTAGATCATTTTGGTGCTTGGCAACCTGCCCTAGAGATAGGACGTATTCCATCAATTGATGTTGACCAGAGTGTCTGTGATATCACTAACATCAGTCAGAGAGGTCCTTCTGACTGCTGAGAGGTGCTCCTGACAGCCATTGCAATTTCTCTGGACTCACAAGGTCTGAAAGCAGGCTGCTTAGGTCACAGTGTTTACATGCCAAGCTCATTTTGGGATATCGCCTGATCAAGGTTCTGGGAACACAAAATATTTATATAATCCCTGGGGTGAGGCTACTGAAGGAACCAGCCAAGGTGAAATCCCAGCAAGGGGCTTGTGATTCCTTAGCTCTCTGTTTGCTTTCCTGCCGGCAGGGATGATAAATGAAACCACTGTCCATCCCTCAGAGGAGGGAGGAGGTTGTCACTGTAGCGAAATTGATGACCCAGTGCTCAGCACTGCCTTGTATTCAGATGAGGGAAGAGTATATCTCTGAAAAAGCTCTGGAAGAGCCAACGCTCACGGAGAAGCGGTTAGATCAGGTTCCTTGTCTCATTTGATACATCTCTAGAATGCTATCCTTCTATGTCTGAGTTTCCGATGAAGCAGTCACGTAGATTTCTGTGCTTCACAGCGTAGCAAGTTGTAAAATTGGAACTCTAAGTTAGAGCAGGCCAGGTGTGCGCAGGCCTTCCTGTTTCCCTCCCATGATGCAGCTCTCTCCTACTTGGCAAGGGTACCTTGGAAGGATCACATCCAAAAAATCACCAAGGCAGCGGGATGGAAAAGTAGAAGAGTCAAGAGTTCACATGGGGAAAACGCGAAGTGAAATGGACACTTTATCCAGCAAAGGCATCAGTGCCGATCCTGTGATACCTTGCTGATTAAGACTCTTACTAAAAAAAATCTCCCTAGGAAACACACACACACACACACACACACACACACACACGCATGCACGCACGCACACTCACACACACTCCATAAATTACAGTTCTCTGAATCAAAGGCACAGACAGCCTTCTGTTCCCTTCTGCTTTCTTGATTCCCAGAAGTTTGCAATGTGTCCCAGCAGCAGTACCCAATAGTTTGAAACCAAAAAACTTAAGCTAACAGTTAGATCCAGAAAGAATGCTTCAAATTAGAAAAATCTTAGTCTTTTTTCTAGAAAGAGCCCATTTGTGCATGCACGAGCACACATAGAGAGAAAAAGAGACAGAAAGAGAAAGAGAGAGAGAGATCTTTCCTCTTAAGTCATGTGAATTAAATGCTCAGACAGTGAACCAGGAAATACGAGACATCAGACATGAGCAGAAGGCTTGCGTCTTTAAAAGGCCACAGTTTCACCCTCCTCCTTAGAATGGATTGCATGCCTCACCTTACTGTAGCCTTAGAGTCTGTGAAATCTGCCCTAGTATTTTATTACACAGATTTGTTAAGAACCATCTTTTCTTTTCTTTTATTTTTGTCTTTCTCATGTGTGCATGTGTGTTCCTGTGTGTGTATTGCACGTGCGTGTGCACATAGGTGGAGGCCCAAGGCTGATATCATGATCTTCAATCACTTCCCATGCTGTTCACTGAGGCAAGGTCTTTTAGTGGAACCAGAGCTCACCAATATTGTAAATCTGCTGGCCGGCTTACTCTGGGATCCTCTGCCTCTACCTTCTGGTAGTTCTGGGATTACAGTGGGGTGCTCCGCTAGTATTTACGTGGGTTCTGAGGATCCAAACTCTGTCCTTCACGCTTGTGCGATAAACATTCCCTATGTCTCCCATTTCCGGCTCTGTGCCATCTGAGAAATGGTGAGTTTATTCCTCCAATATACAACTGCTGTTCACAGATATAGTAGGACCTCAACAGTTATTTGCTGAGTTAATCCATGCAGTTATTATTTTTGTCCCATCTAAGTCACAAGGGGCACACTGCTTCTCAGTGTACCTACTACAATCTGTATTTCAGCTGTTATGAGCAGATGTGCCCAAAGTTGCTCTTTGCAAGGCAGCCATTACATGGTCCCGGGGCTGGCAGGCCACAACGCTTGTGACTCCTAACCTTGTCACTTAAAAGGGAAGTTGCTTGACTTTCTTAACCCTCAGCTTTTCACTCATAACGTGAGAATTTCAGGAATCTCAGAACAGTATTACATTAAATAACTTTGGATGGTGGAGGGAATATGATTCTTTAAAAAGAATGTCCGTGAGACCACCTCACTTGCCTTTGACTCCCTCTTTGTTGACTCATCACTTTACCTGGAGCACACCTTAGATTTTTTTTTTTGCACAAACCTGATAGGTCCTACAGGATTTGGTCCCTAGTTACACATCCTGCCCAATACGCCGAGCCTCATCACACCACAGGACCATTGTTCAGGCTGCTGCTCTTCTGCAAGGTCTTCTCTGGTCACAACGACTGACCTCAGGCTGCTCCACATTTGATCACCTCAGTGGCTTCCTGCCATCACTCATAACCCAGCCTAAGCCCCCCCACGCACAACCCAAACCCAACGGATGCTGATCTGTGTCTTCTCCATAGCGGTTCCCTTCCCCACCACCAACCAAGTCTCCAAGGTCCTGCTTTCATCCATGTGTGAGAGTCTCTGGTGTCATTCACATTCCCCAGGAAGCTTCAGAGAGGGATTGGCTTTCAAGTGCACTGGAATAATGTTGGGCACAAAGTAATAACTCAGTTAGTCTTTGTTAAATGAACAAAGTCGTGATGAAGACAGCGTGGTGTCTGTCCTGTAGAGAGTCTCGGCAATGATCTCTGCCATCCCCGCCCCCCATCATCCTTTTCCTTCTTTGTGTCTCTTGGAACTGGCACCAGCTCCTAGGATCCTGACAAGGACAAGGCACGTAGTGCAAGCAGCACAGGAAGTATACTTTCTACTACTTTTCTCTGGTTGTTGTCAAGTCTGCTTTCTGTTGCTATGATAAACACCACGGCCTAAAGCAACTTGCAGATGCTTTAGCTTGCATCCAGTTGACCAAGACTAACCGGTACAGGGGCCATTAACGAACTTCTGAAGAGTAGAAGATCCTTCACACACAGCTGTAAAGCAAACCCAGCCACCCATCCCACATGAAATGCCACTGCAGAGCACTTGGGAAACACTGATTCATTATTTGTGTGACGATGTTAGCGAAGTACCAAGAGAGAGCTTCTGTGGCCCTGTGAACTTTTGATTGCAGCTCTCTTTTAATCTTACTCTCTACTGCCTTTTCTAAAATTTGGTGGGGGAAAAAAAAGGGAGGAGAAAGTATACTTTTGCTTTCATGATGCTTGAGTTGGTTAGTTCAGGGAAATGCCCATGAGGGAAAAAAATTAAAAAAAAAAGATTCCTCTAGAAAAATTGGAGAATGTTATAAACAAAAAAAGAATGCCATCAATTAAAGAGGAGACATTTACTTTCTGGTGGCTAGAAACATTTGGATATAGATATTTTCAAGCCAGTGGACATGTTCCTTTTTTGTTTCTATCTTTCTTGCCCCTTTTCTCTGTCAGCTAAAAGGGAGTTATTTTTAAGTTAAGTACACAATGGTACATACGTCCTCCCTGTTGATCATTATTATGAGACAGGCCAGCAGTGACAACTTATCTCCCCTGCCTCCTAGAGATGTGACTGATGTCTGGGAAGGTACTCTCATTACCATGAGTTCTCTGCAGAGGGCAAATCCAACCTCCTCCTTAACGTAGAAAAGAGCCCTTACTGCCTCTCCTTCCCCAAATCCCCAGAATCAACATAGGGGCCCCTCATCCATGTACTTCCATGTAGCTTATTTCTTATCGCTTGTTTCTCCAGTGATCTTTGAATGCTCAGGGATCACTCTAGCAGTGGCGGATGGCTTTGTCATCTCATCTGCACAGTACTTTTGCAGGCAAGCATGCTTATCACGTGGCATTAGAAAGTCAAGCGGCTCTCCTATAAACACTGCATTTCTTCAGTCGGAAAGCCCAGATGCCAAGTCTTTCACTGTGCCAAAAATCACATATTCTGCATAAAACACGGGTTATTTAAATTTCTGTCCATCACCTCTCCCTCGACTAAGGGATTGTAAGGGTTGGCGTAGTCATGGTGACAGCCAGAAACTGTCGTTAGTTCTGGTTTCCTGAGGGCAAAGTGAGGCTAGGACTTTACCTAGGTTCAGTTAGGGTCAACTGAAGTTCTAAGGGGAAAGAGGTATAAACAAAGGTCAGAGGCAGGACTCAAGGTAGGTTCCTAGAGCCAGAAGCTGTACTTTGCAGAGCAATGCTGACCCCAAGGGTTGTGACCCAGAAGGGTAATTCTCTCAGAAGCCAGGCAGGTCAGGTGAGCTGATGTGTGGCTCCAGCTGTCCTTAAGGGTCACACACAAAAGGCACTCCCCAGAGGAGAAAGATTTATGGCCAAGAAAGGATATTTTTTAAATAAAAGAAATGCAATGAATACCGTACACAAAAATCAACTGAAAATAGAGAAAGACTTAAACTCATGACCCAAACTTTAAAACTTCTAAAGAAAAGCAGGGAAAAACCTTCGTAATACTGGACTTGGAAATGAGTACGACACCCAAAGCAGAGACATTTAAAGCAGAGGTAGACACATGCACTATCACCACGCTAGAAGGAATCTGAACAGCCAAGGGGAAGTCAGTGTAGAGAAAAGGCTGCCTAGCAATCTGGAGAAACTACTTGAAACTCTTATGTCTGATAAGGAGTGAATACGAAAGAAACACACACACACACACAGGGAACTTGGGCCTGGGGAGATGGCTCTTTCAGAGGAGCTAGGTTTGCTTCCCAGCATCTACATGGCAATGAAAAATAGGTTGTAACTTTAATCTTAAGGGTGGGAACCCTTTTCTGGTCCCTGTGGGCAATAGCATGCACATGGTGCACAAACACACATGCAGGCAAAATGCTTACATACATAAAGAACTCATGCAAATCAGTGCATATATACCAACTAAAAGTGAGCAATAGATGTGAGTAGACTTTTCTCTGAAGACGTACAGCTGGTGAATGCATATATGGAAAGACGCTGGACATTATTAACCATCAAGAAACAGGGAACCAAAACCACAATCCAGTGTCACTCTATCCCTGTCAGAATGGCAAGTAGGAAGAAACGGGCGGTAGTCAGTTGGTAAGGCCTTGGAGAAATGGGGCCCTTGAGTAACACTGGAAAGATCTATATTGCTACAAACAGAGTGCTGAGGTTCTTGACAAAATTAAAAACCGAGCAATATATGATCTAGCAACCCCTTTGGAATATCTGTTCTAAAACACTGAAATCAGAATCTCACCAAGGCTACTGTTCTGCCCTGTTGCCTAACATAGTACTCAAAATAATGAAAATGTGGAGGAAACCTAAGTGCAAACAGATTTTTATTCCCCTTTTGTATTGCTTTCAAAAAAGCAGCTGTAGATCCAGAACAGACTTTAGAATATTTTAGGTTCATAGACAAGTTGAATGATAAGAAACTTCTATATATCCCTTTATCCCCACAAGTGCACAACTATCCCTATTGTCGACACCCACAAAGAATGGTACCTTTGTCACAACTAGGGAACCTGCATCAATGCATCGTAATTCTCCCAAGGTCATGCTAGTTGTTGATGTTGTTGTTCTTTTTCTTTTGTTTGTTTTGCTTTTGAGACTGTATTTTTCTTTGTAGCCCTGGCTGTCCTGGAACTCGCTCTGCAGACTGGCCTCGAACTCAGAGAGTTCTGTCTGCCTCTGCCGACCAAGCGCTGGGACTAAAGGCGTGTGCCGCCACCACCCTGCACCAATGTTAGTTCTTGATGCCATATATTGTCAGTTTTATCAAATGAGTAATGGCCTATCTCATCAGTGTGGCATTCCAGGAAGGATCTTAACCATTGCATCTAACCTTTTAACAGTTAAAATTCGGTGTGCTGCCTTTCCATTTTTCTGTTTGCCCCTGCAGTTTTTCATGATTGACATCTTTCACTCAGTAATATGTATCTAAGTTTCATTCATGTCTTCTCCCTTGGCTCAGTAGCTTACTTATGGTTAGTGCTGAATTACACTCCATCATTTGGAAATGTCAGTTTACTCATCCACTCACTTATCAAAAGACAGTTTACTTGCTTCTAAGTTTTAGCGATTATTAATAAAACTGTGATAAACCTCTCAGTTCAGGTTTTTGGGTGGACATAAGATTTTTAACTCATTGGGGTGAATACCAAAGGAACACAATTATAAGATTATTCAGTGATAACATTCTTAATTTGTAAAAACAAAACAAAAACACACTGCCAAACTGTCCCTCAGAGTGTTGTGCCATTTTCCATTGCCACCAGCAATGCGTGAGAGTGTCCTTGGGTGCTCAAGACAGCTGGGAAGGCAGCCCAATGCGAATTCACAAGTCTACTGAGAGAGTTGAGAATTTTTGTGTGTGACTTCATGACTCAGTTGTGACGCTCTTGAGCTTGAACTTTGCACATGACAGCTTCATGTTGCAGTGCCCAAGTCTGGAAACACCTGCTTGACAGCATTTGCTGATGTCAGTGTTTGTTTGTTTGTTTGTTTGTTTGTTTGTTTGTTTTTCAAGACAGGGTTTCTCTGTGTAGCCTTGGCTGTGCAAAACTCACAGAAATCCACTTGCCTCTGCCTTGATGAGTACTGGGATTATAGGCGTGTGCCACCATGTCTGGTAGGTCTCATTGCTTTAACTTGCAATTACTTAATTACATAGGATGTTGAACATTGTTTCAATGCTTGTTTGTCATTTGAATATTTTCATTGGTGAAAGGTCTGTTGAGATTTTTTGCCCGTTTTTAAAACTGAAGATTTTATTTTATTCTTGCTTATGCATGTGTGTGTGTCTGTGTGAGGAAGTCAGATCTCCTGGACCTGGGTTATAGACAGTTGTGAGTTCCCATGTGGGTGCTGGGGATTGAATCAGGCTCTTCTGGAAGTGCAGCCAGTGCTCTAAACCTCTGAGCCATCTCTTCCAGCCTGAGGATTTCGGATTTTATTAAGTACTCTCTATATTGTAATAGTCCTGTGCAAGACATTTCTTTTGCTGATATCTTTCTCAAGTCTGTCTTCTTAATCTTTTAAAAGTACTTATTTTTATTTCATGTGCATGTTTCCTTGCAGGTATGTATGTACACCTCATGCATCCAGTGCCGTCAGAGTCCAGAAGAGGGTATCAGATTCCCTGAGGCTGGAGTTGTAGGTGGTAGTGAGCCACCGTGTGGGCACTGGGGACCAAACTAGGGTCATCTGAAAGAGTAGCGAGTGCTTTTGACAGCTGAGCTGTCTCTCCAAAAGCCTGTCTTTGTGTGAATATTTTTTTTCCATGTAAGGTAGGAGCAGTTTGTGCACATTTTTCAGATTCTAACCCTTTTGCTTAATAATTATATAGGAGACTTTTGCATCTGGTTGTATAAAGAGGTCCTCACTCTTCTTTTGGTTACATGTTACTTATCTGTTGATTTCTTTAGCTCCTCACTTTGGAAAGCATTGTATTGTACCTGGCTTCTGCTAAGACAGGCTGCTGCAGTGCACAACTCATATGTGCAAGCCCTTGTCTGGGTGTAGTTGTGTTTGTGGAGACATCTGGCCTTTTGTTATGGTGCTGTGTGTTGGAAAGAGCTCTTCTTGATGCCATGTACAATAATGCATGGATTGCAAGTGTTTCCTAGTCAAGCCTTCCTCTCTGTTGTCATAGAAGTCTCCCTTCTCAGTGAATGCCTGAGAGAGTGCCAAGAAGAACACTTTTGGCTCTGCACTGAAGGCACACTGGCTTGTCACTTTCTTCTCATTTGGAGGATTTCTTACATCGACTGAGTTCAGTTCTCATCAGCCTTACCAGCCCTTCTCAGGGAAGGCCGTCCTGTGTTCACCTGATGCCATTGTTTCCCTCTGCTGCCCGTTCTTGTAGCTAGCTCTCTATCCGTGACTTGTGGAACTTTTAACAACCCCAACTCCTGTTTTCTCTTATTCTTTGTTGGCCACCTGGGAGTGTTATCTGTGTTATCCTTATTCCTATGAATCCCTGGCATCCTTCCCTGAGATTTTTGTGATAATAACCAATAAGGATTTGCGGCATAGATGAATGGGATTTAAGTTCAATGGGCAATTGTCTCTTTGTCTTTCAGATTAAATGCATCTCTTAGAAAACATTTTCAAATTTAAAAATCTTATTTGTCTTTTTAAGTTTAAAAAGGGTAACATGCTGAGGAGATGGCTCAATGGCTTTAGTGCTTGTTCTAGACACTGAGACACCAGGCTTGGATCCCTAGCACTCATGCAAATGCCAGTGGGCATGGCAGCCCATCCATAATTCCAGTGCTCAGGGGTGAGGGGTAGGGGATTCCTGGAGCACTCTCTGAGTTCAGCAAGAGGCCCTCCCTAAAGATATAAGGTAGAAAAAACGAGGAAAATGCTATTGAGGAAAATGCTCAATAGCAGCCTCTCTTCATCTTGTATGCATATGCACCTAAACACATGTGCACACACATGTGCACACACATACGCAAGTCAACATGCGTGTAGACACATGCCTGCATATCACACACTTATGTAAGAATAAATTTACAAAGGACATATAACATATTAAGAGGAACAAACCGGGCTGGAGAGACAGTGCAGCTATTAGGAACACTTGCTGCTCTTCCAAAGGACCCAGATTTGATTTCCAGGACCCACACGCAGGGCTGCAACATCCTGCAACCCCAGTCTTAGGGGACCCAATGCCCTCTTCTTCTAGCCTCCGTGAGCACCAGGCACACACGTGGTGCACAGAATTACGTGAGTGGCCCTGGGGACAGCAAGTTAAGCTGTAGCACACGGAGACAGGTGAGTATCCTCCTGTAAACGCTTAGGTGAGCCAGCAGCTGGGCTCAGGCTCTGGCCAATCTTGGTTTCCAAATGTATTTCACACACCAGTCCCCGCTCTACGTCACAGCAGAATTCTGAATGTTAAAGAACGCCTTGCAATTGAGGGTGGGACTGCTAGATTCTGGCTTCTGAAAGGGCAAAGAGGTGAACACACACGCTATGGAATCTGCAGACTGGACGTAGAAAAGGCCATGAGGAAAAGATAACGAGGATCTTCTACTCAGCTAACGGTGTTATTCCAAGGAGAGGAAGGGTTGGCCATATTTTCAATTCTTAAAACAATCCCAATCATTTATCTTTTTTTTAAATTCATCTCTCAAAAGGACACCCTGAGCTCGGTAACATGGCCCACAAAAGCAGCTAAGTAAGGCTCCCATCGGCTCACAGAGACGGAAGCGGCAATCACAGAGCTTGCCTGGGTCCGCACTCAGTCCTCTGCAATCCTAACCTTCTGGAAGATATCTGAACGCTCACGACTAGCCATCCCCGGAGCGCCATGTGCAGTGCACAAAGGAATCCCAAGAACAAAAGGACAGTGTTCATTGCCTAATGCATACATGCTTCTGAATACTGAAAAAAGCGAACATAAATGATGCTGCGGTTCTCCTGGGTATATTTTCTGCATAAACAGACTTTCACAGAATTGAGGCCAATAACATTTTCTCCCCCCTCCCATTCTACTTTCATATAAATAAAAGTGACACATGAGCTACTCCAGAAGAGGTCAATGATTTGGCTTAATTGCTTCTCCAGAGGCATGAGGAGAGGCATAAGTAGAATCGGTTTTCTACACTTGAGCAAGCCTGCATGTGTTGACACATTGCTTCTTCTTCCCACAGAGGCCCTAAGTGATACAAGAAACAAAATAAGAAGCTTGTTATGCTCTGCCTCCTAAGTAGCATTTGTATTTCAAAGATAAAAGCAACTTATTACTTGGGCGCCACAGGATCGGGAAACTTCAGCTAAGAGGTTTGATATTGATAAAGAGTAACAGTATGTTTCCTTCTAGGGGGCCGTTCAGAATGTGGGCGGCTCCCTGCACATTCAGCTCTCCTCCATCACAGGTCTGTAGAACACAGTTCTGAGCAGTTTCAGTGGGTCTTTATGATGCATTTGCTGTGCTGTGTATCAACCAGTCACTAGCTATGGCGTGTCCTCTGTGTGCTAGACACAGGTGGAGGCAGTGCATGGACGTGACAGGGAGGAGCAGATTCCAGAGGCAGGCAGATGTGTACATCTTCCTACGTGGCCGTGGGCCGTTCACAAACTTACACAACAGCGTTTTTACCTATGTAGTGAATGCTTTGCAAGGATTAAATGAAACTAGGAAAAGACAGTGTTTACTGTCTTACCTGGCTGTCTATACAGTTAGTCTATACAGTGAACACACTAAACAGCATTAGCCGCCATAATTATTGTTATCACAGAGATGGTGCCCTACCTGTCCTCAGAGATCCAGTATCCAGTGACAAAAACAAGACCTGGGTAAGTCCTAGAATAACTTCAAGTGCAAGGCTGTGAATGGTCCCTATTGCAGATGATTTGGATGAGGCCATGGCACAGCTCCCCATGACATTCCTATGGAATGGCATACTCATGTAATTGTGCTCATTTAATTCTGATTTGGGAAAGCCGGGAAGGAGGTGCTTAACCTCCTCCCTTATCTTTTGACATACTAATGATAATCTGTTTTTCTTCAAATTCCAATTTGTTACCATGCAAGTTGTCTTGTTAGGGTTTCATTGCTGTGAAGAGACACCATGACCAAGGCAACTCTGATAAAGGAAAACGTTGAATTGGGGCTGGCTTACAGGTTCAGAGGTATAGTTCATTATCATGGCAGGAAGCATGACAGCGTGCAGGCAGACATGGTGCCGGAGAAGGAGCTGAGAGTTCTACATCTTGATCCATGGGCGGCAAGGAGGTGACGGTCCCACGGGGTGTGACTTTGGCATATATGAGACCTCAAAGCCTGTCTCCACATGTCACGCTTCTTCCAACAAGGCCACACCTCCCTCTAGCATCACTCCCTATGGGCCAAGCATTCGGACACATGAGTCTGTGGGGGCCATTCCTATTCAAGCCCCCCCACAAGTGCAGACTACTAGGTCTCTACACTAGGTAAAGGGCACTCTGGTAGATGTACTGAGCATTATAAGAATACATACTTATATAAATATATTATAATTATATTATGACTATATATTACATATTTCTTGCTCATCCTCTGCTGTAGTCCTGTAGGTAGATTCACTGAAAGTTGAAAATATCATTAAGTCAAAACGCATTTTAGAGTCTCCTGAGACCCTTGCTGCACAAGCGTGGGGACCTGAGTTCAAATCCTCATCACCTATGTAAGAGGCTGAGCAGGGAAGGTCTGTGTGTCCATTGCTGTGCAAAGACAAAGGTAGAAAGATCACTGGAGATGGCTGACTGCCATTGGAGGCCCAGCTTCAGCGAGAGGCCTTGTCTCCAAGGAGCAATGTGGTGAGTGATAAAGCAAGACACCTAATTCCTCCTCAGGCCATACATAGCACACACACACACACACACACACACACACAGCTGTACATACACCACACACATATACAACACATCAATTAAATCTAAAAAATAAAAATCAATGCACTTGAATTTCACACCCAACTTACTGAGCATTACAGTTCAGCAACACAATGTACTGAAGAGCATTCTTAGTTTCACCTCATGATCCCTTGGCTGACCAGGAGTTGCCTCTGTCTTCCGTGGCCAGCACAGTGAGGGTCTATAGAAAAAAAAAACTGGGCTTTTGAAATGCAAAGCACAGTCTCTATTGTATGAGAGTTGTTTTCATCCTAAGCAGAAAAACCCTAAATCATAAACAGTCAGAGACTGTCGGCAGTAATACGAGGAGTCTGTTCATAGAGTGAGAACGGGATGGTCTGCTGGTTGGAGTCCTCTGGGAAATAAATGCTAGGATGAAGCAGGAAGTGTGCAGACGCACTGGGCAAATGCGTGTGAAGGTAATGGGGGAGGACCAGGAGCTGGAACAGAAAGGCTTACAACCACAGTACTGGTTCCATGGCTTTGGAAACACAGAGGAAGAAAAAGATTGGCAAGGAAGGGGAAAGTCTCCCCAGCATGCGGGGCTGTTCCCAAGTCCCCAGAGATCTCTGGAAGCTGCCCAGGGAGTGAGGGCTTGGGATAGATACTGAAGTGGATTCCAAACAGCCTCACCTAGACATCTCGGTCCACTGTTCCCTTTCCAGAAACTTCTGTGTCTTCTAGTTTCGTTACGCTACCGTGATCCAAAAGCAAATTAGGGGAGGAGGAGAGGGTTTAATTCCTCTTACGGGTTACAGCTCATCACTGAGGAAGTCAGCAGGCACTCAAATGGGAGCATGGAGCTGAAGCCATAGAGGAGCACTGCATGCTGGCTTGCTTAGGCTCATGGCAGTTAGCTCTCTATATCGTGTGCAGCCACCTGTCCATGGAAAGGTGCCACCTCCTGAGGGCCGTGTTCTCCTGCGTCAACCAATGAGCAAAACAACCTTCCGCAGACAACTTCACAGGCCAATCTAGTCTAGGAAATTCCTCCATTGAAGCTTTGCTCGCAGATAATTCTTGGCTGCATCAGGTTGTTAACACTAACTAGGATCCACGGAGGTCATACGAGGCCACCGCAGTGGGACAAACTCTCCAGTATTAAAAGTGAACTAGCCGTTCAACTGAGGGGCTGAAAATTAAAGTTGAGAAACTTGTCAGAATATAAGACAGTTAGGTTTGAGATAGGTATATGAAAATTTAAAATGAGGTGTTAAAAAAACAAGCCAAGGACGCTCTTATTTTATTCATGGGAGTGTTAGAAAAGGAGACACAAGAAAAGCAGAGAAACTGCATTAGATCTATAAAAAAAAAGAACTTTCTAGAACTGAAAACTAGGTAGAAAGTTCAGTGCAACAAATGAAAAAGATTACATAATGCTAACTAGAGAAAGTCCAGATGCTTTCAGAGAGATAAAACAGTTCACATACAAATGCACGAGAGCCACACTATTGTCATATTTCCGAGGAGGAAATGATAGAAAACAAAAGACGAATTGATTTTAAAAGACTCATTGTCCAATAGTGGGGGAAAATGAAAGCCGGAAAACACATAGGGAATGGGATTCACAAGTAACTTAGTTACTAGAAGCAATCTTCCAGCATCATTGGGGAAAGGTACAAACAAGATCTGAGAATCACGGCATAGTGAATTCAACCAGACAGGACAGTGATGGAAACTTCCAGGAAGGTCTAGCCAGGAGGAGAACGTGGGTTACATAATAACTGAGGAGACGTTGAAAGTCTAAACAACCCTGTTTAAAAGAAGAGGGTACAGGGGAAGATACTAGTAAAAACAGAACCTGGGTAAGAAAGCATGGCACTGTCCTTCTAGAAAGGGGAGTGGGGCTGTCTCTGACAAGGACTCCCCTACATGCTTTTCCATCACTTCCACCTGGTGGGGCTGCCTTCCCAGGCACAATGGCAGAGAATGCATCCAGTCCTGATATGTCTTGATATGCTGGGATGTGTAGGTGAGGGAGGCTCCCCTTTTCTGATGGGGAGGAGAAAGGGGATATGGGGAAGAGGGAAGAAGGGTGGGCCTGGGAGGAAACAAGGAGAGGACTATGTTTGGGATGTAAAGTGAATGAATAAATGATTTTTTTTTAAAAAAAGCAAGTATGGCGCACCTAATATGTGGTGTTAGTTTAGGCAAATAAGACAGTAGGAAAAAAAGAAAAATGTATTTGTTTTTTTTTACAATTTATTTTATTTTATTTCATTTTATTTTATGTGCATTAGTGTGAAAGTGTCAGATCCCTTGGAATTGGCATTACAGACAGTTGTGAGCTTCCATGTGGGTGCTGGGAATTGAACCTGGATCCTTTGGAAGAGCAGACAGTGCTCTTAACCACTGAGCCATCTCTCCAGCCCCTGTATTTGGTTTTGATGCTAAGAAAAAATCTTTAAAGTGGATAAAGCACCTTCATCTGATATTATAAAGAATGAAAGTCATTTTAATATACTTCTTGGACAAGAAATAGGTGATCGTTTTCTGTTTCTTTCTTTCTTCGTTTACTATTTTAATGACAGTAAAGTGTGAATGCTGCTGATGTTTCTGAACAAAATTGAAACATTAATAAATATTTGGCCGTGTATAATAACATGTAGCTAGTAGGAGATGAGACGAAACAGGAGACTCGGAGAAATGTGGAGGAAGTGTCCAATGTTTACAAATTGTGTCAAGTCCCTTATAGGTTCTTTCTTTATATTTAAATTTCATGTGTACGATTGTTTTGTCTGCCTGTGAGTCTGTGTACCAAACATGTGTGTGGTACCAATATAAGCCAGAAGAAAGTGTCAGATTCTCTGGTACTGGAGTTAAAGACAGTTGTGAGCTGTAATGTGGGTCCTGGAAATCAAACCTGGGTTCCCTAGAACAGCAGCCAGTGGTCTTAGCCACTGAGACATCTCTCCAGGACCCCCCCCCCCGAAACAATTCTAACAATATTTTAATGTTACAATAGTAGCTAATGAAAGAGTAAGAAATAATAGGGATGCTACACATTTGGAGAAACTGAGAAATAAGTTAATGTAAGGAAAATTTTCCTTTCTTAAGAGCTCAAGGATAGTAATTGAACAAAACACCAGGAGCTAGAGTTGTAGTAACTACCCTTAGGGCTATAACTAGGCAAAGAATCAAATACGGAAACAATGAAAAGAGATGAGGATACACCCAAAACTGGCAGGGGCAATGCCACCTTGGTGAATTTGCATGTATTGTGGGAATTTTACCAGACGCAATGACTCTTTTAATAAAAATAAAAATTAAAACTCTTAAATATTGCATTGTTTAGGAGAACAGGAGCTGCGGTTCACAGTAAGAGTATCCCAGAAGAGTGAGCATGAAACTTGTGTCCTGTCTCATTCATGGATAAAGTGTGTAAACTCTCTCTCCCCATTTCCCTGTTTTGGCCCCTCTCCCTCTGCCCCTCCCCTCTCTCTCTCTCCTTTCCCTCTTCCTCTTCCTCTCTTCCCTCTCCCTTCCCTCCCCCTTTTCCTCTCCTCCGTTTCCCTCTACCCCCTCTCTCTCCCTCTCTTTTTCTTGCTCTCTCTTCCCTATCACACCAGCAATGCCAGAATGGCTCAAAAAATTTCACACTTCTTAAAGAGACACCAATATGATGTTCACCATTTTAATTGCCTGTCATAATTAAATTATTATTTCATGCTTGAAATAAAAATGTGCAGACATTAGCATATTGTGAGTGTTAAATCTGTGGCCATACAACAATTAGAGGCCTACTTTCCTCTATGGATCTGGACGCAATCCAAGTCTCAAGTCTGTTCCTTCCTCAGGCCCAAAAAGGCCCACAAGAAAAATGTATGCTTAAAAAAACAAAACCTCCCTAACCAAAATACTTTACTAAAATTGCCATTAAAGTGTACAAGGGTGGGTTCTCTGCCTTTCAGGAAAAAAAAAAACAAAAAACAAAAACAAAAAACCTTTGTCTCCGGGGTCTTTCTAGGGAGCACTGGTTAGATCCAAGGAAATGCAGGTCCTGAGCCCCTCTCTGGAGCCAGCCACTGTGCCATGTGATGACAACACAGAGGCACAACCTTTCACAAGGATTTCACTTTCACATGTCTAAAGACAGGGAGAGAAACCTTTGCTGCCCTGTGCTGCAAGCTCTGACTCCTCAGAGGACACTGTAATTGCTTTTTATTCTGATGTACAAATCTCTTTCTCTTCTCTCTCTCCCCACCCTGTTCCTCCCTCCTTGCCTCTCTCCCTTTCTTCCTTTCTTTTGTTTCTTCCTTCCTTTCTTTTCTGTGTTCTCTCTCTGTCGTGTGTGTGTGTGTGTGTGTATGTGTGTGTGTGTGTGTGTTAATCATAATTCCTCCTCAGCTGCTGTCCTCAGAAGCTATCCACCCTGTTTTTTTTGAGGCAGGTTTTCTCATTGTTTTGGAAGTAGCTGGTTTTAGTAGGCTGGCTGACCAGCAGCCCTCCGGGATCTGCCCATCCATGACTCCTCGACGCTGGCGTTGTTAAGAGCACACTATCAGGTATGGTTGTGTGATGTGGGTACTGGGAATAAAATTCCGGTCCGCATGCTTTGGCTGACAAGCTCTTATCTCCCTGCTCTCTAAAATGTCAAGGTTTTAAATCTTAAAATACTTTTTTTCCATAAGATGTTGGGCTCACTATACTTGAGATCTCAAGCACACTCAGCAATTGCTCCAACACTGAGCTTCCTTCTCAGCCCCAAAGAGAGATACCATTTTTAAAATAATTAGACAAGAAACAAGATGGCAAATTAGAAACACAGAATGCAGTTTTCATGGCAGTGCTACCTTCATGTGTAATGTGTGAATTTTTTAAATGGAATTTTATTCACACACTTAATCCATCCTCATCTTAATGTGTGATGAATGTCCAAGGAACAGGTATAGAAACAGGCATTTTAAGAAGACAGCAAAGCAAAGCAGATATTAAGACTCACAACCAAGATTTCGGCAGAGGGCTGGGAATAATAATGAAAATAGGGGAAGTTAGTAAGACTTGGGGAGAACAAGAGCTCCACAAAGTCCAAATTGAGCAGGGCACAGGGATCTTTTACAAGACAGTTACTCCAACCAAGGACCATGTATGGATATGGCCTAGAACCCCCGCTCAGATGTGGCCCATGGTAGCTCGGTGTCCAACTGAACACCCTAGTAAGGGGAACAAGGGACTGTTTCTGTCATGAACTTGATGGCTGGCTCTTTGACCCTCCCCCATACATGCCAGGGAGTAACAGCCTGGCTAGATCCCAGGGGAGGACATTGCAGCCAGCCCTGAGGAGACAAGATGATCTGGGGTCGGATGGAAGGGGAGGAGGTCCTCCCCAGTCAGTGGACTTGGAGGGGGCAGGGAGGAGATGAGGGAGGGATGGGGAGAGTGGGAGGGAATGAGGGAGGGGGCTACGCCTGGGATGCAAAGTACCTAACCTGTGATTAATATAAAAATAAATTACATTAAAAAAAAAGAAGACAGCAAAGATTCAGGGGCTGTGAAAACTGTGTAGCTGGATGAATTTGTGTGAGTTGAACTGGGCTTGTCAGTTCTGAGATCAAAAGGCAGACCTTTTGCTTGATCTCTCAGTACCTCTGTTCTAACTTTTGAGGTTCACATGGTCCTTTCACAGAAAGCAACAAAATCCAGATGGACAGCAACAAACTGACAAAAAACGAAAGACATGAAGACAAGATAAATGAAGGTTGAGGTGTTATTTGAAGCATTATTCCTAGTTTTGTAAGTAAATTTAATTTAGAAATAATTTATATACAATAAAGCATAGAAATATGAGTGGGATAAATTTTGGAAAATGCCCGCACCAACTTGACCAGCCACCTTCCAATGGTACCTAGGATCTATGATTCCCAATCTCGTAACAATAATTCCATCTCTTCCCATCAACACCACCCGGGGGATCACTGAAGTGTTTTCTGTCGCCACACATTTGATTTGACTTTTTACCAACTGCTGAGTGGGCCATACTAGCATGTGGGTTTTTTATATTTAGCCTGCTTAGAATCAACTATGTTCTTGGATCAATGTCAACCATCAAACCTGGAGAAATTTGGGTTCTAAATTTTATAACTATTTTCTCTATATTTTTCTTACTTTTCATTTGGAGATTCCAATGAAATATATTTTAATTTTTTAAATTTTAACACTTTTATTTTATATTAATCACAAGTTATGTACTTTGTATCCCAGCCATAGCCCCCTCCCGCATTCCCTTCCTATCTCCCCCTTCCCTCCCTCATCTCCTCCCTGCCCCTTTCCAAGTCCCCTGATAGGGGAGAACC